>MU385741.1:0-357610 GCA_022497155.1 Whalleya microplaca | reverse complement strand
GGGGGGGCCGGCGGCGCTGCCGCCGGGGCGCGCGCCTCCGCTGGCGGCTCAGCCGGTTCTGAATCATGTGGGGCTGTCTTTGGTTCTTTTCAAAAAAAAAAAAAAAAAAAAAAAAAAAAGCTTGTAGTCTATGTTGAGTTATTAGCGATGTCTTAACTTACCATGGTTTTTCTACAACTATTCTTGAAGTAAATCCAAGCTTCTCAGACGTTTAGAGGAAAGGTGATGAAACTTTGATTACCAATTAAGAGCAAGACCATTTCCCGAGGAGACTTGGGGTATATATATTCATCGTTAGTATTACACAGTCAGGATCTCAACCCACTTCGTGAGGTTAGGCAAGATACCGTTCAGCTCGTCACACATGATACAACATTTGCCCCCCTGTAGCACACTTAGGTACCGTACCGTAACCACTCAGCCAACACGATGCTTCATGCTCCAGCTACTCAGCCAGCCTCCTCACAGCAAAGAAGTAATTCCCAACCTTCTCGCTCCCGGGCACCTCCCTCCAGCCCAGGCCGGGCACATACACAACGCCCATGCACCTGGGCTCGCCCCAGCCCGTCCTCTGCGCCAGGAAATACCCCCGCAGCTCCTCCTCATTGATGTACTTGCGCCAATCATGCGTGCCCCTGGGCACGATCCCCAGCAGATCCTCCGCGACCAAGTTCGTCGTCAGCCAGCTGACCCAGGTGCGCGCGATGGTGCTCAGGACCAGCCAGCCCCCCGGACGCACGAAGGGAGCGCACCGGTCGAGGAAGGCCGGCGGGTTGGCCACGTGCTCGACGACCTCGAACACGGAGACGACGTCGAAGCCCTCCTGGGGCGTGCCCGGCACGGGCAGATTCTCGATCGAGGTGTTCGTATACCGCAGCTTCGACCGCAGCGCCGGGTCGCGCTTCGCGTGGGCGCGCGCGACGGCGAGGACGGCGGGGCTGGGGTCGAGGGCGGTCACGGAGGCGGTGGCGGGCAGGCGGGCGGCGGACTCGGCGAAGATGCCGCCGCCGCAGCCGATGTCGAGGTACCTCAGCCCCGTTGAGCGCGGGTCATCGAGGGTGGAGGAGCGACAGGCGCGGATGAAGTCGTGGCGCAGCGGGTTCATGAGGTGCAGGATGCGAGACGGGCCGTGGGGGTCCCACCACGAGGAGGCGAGGGCGTTGAAGTGGGAGACCTCGTCCGGGGAGACGGTCGTGAAGGCCGCATCGTTGGAGCTGGGGCTGGGACTGGAGCTGGGATTCGGGGAGGTGGAGGGAGAGGAGGTAGATGGTGGCGGCGGCGAAGAAGCTGACGCCAATACTGGTGAGAGTGAGAAGCTTCTGCTGAGGGTTGGAGCTAGCGGTCGAGCAGTATGCGGTATGGCCGTCCCATTGCGACGCCGTCTCAGCAGAAACACGGCATTGGGACGTGGTGGCATGTTATAGGAGAGCTGTCGGCTGTGGCGTCCCCCCAACTCGGCCTGGCCGTCCAAGGTGGTGACTTTGTGAAAGAGGGCAGAGAGAGAGAGAGGTTGCACTGCAAGGGCTGAAGAGCTGCAGCGAAGGATGAGAAGCTACAGGTTGGAGATCGGACGAAATGCAGGGTCCACCAACCGGTTCTCTGGCTCCTTCCGTCTGCCACTCACCTGCCACTCACCTGCCACTCACCTGCCACTCACCTGCCACTCACCTGCCACTCACCTGCCACTGCAGCACCGCAAGTGCGTTACACGGGACTGCGGGCGTTATCGATACGTGCGTATCCACTGAGCGACAGGGGACCAGGCCCTACAAATAGTGGGCATACAGGCTTGTTAGCGTCAGTCGGCGACCCCTCGGCCCCGCACTCGCTGCCCCGCCGCGCTTCCATGTCACAAGTCAAGAGAAAAAGTCCCTCCGAGGTCGTCGAACCACCATTGTCCATCAGTCAGCATTTGGAAATTCTGGCTGTCGAGAATGACTAAGGTTAATAACAATTGCCTCTTATTTATTATGAACCTATCATTTTAGTTGAGTGTCTGTGAATCTGTTGAGTGTGGCTGTAGCTGTATTGCGACCACCGCTCGTTTTCCCACGATCTGCGTGCCGTGACGCAACCTGAGATCCGAGATAAAATATATCCGGCGGCACCGGTCATCTCACCCAACCTTCAATTGAGAGAGAGACAGCAGCGCTGAGATCTCAGTCAGCTTCCATCACCATGCCGTCCGGAACCATAGACCACAATTCCTTCGACTCCATACCCGACACCATCGCCGCCTTCCGTAAGCCGGCCCCCCTTCCGCACCACACCCTTGCTCACTCACCATGCCGTCGCAACAACGCTTAGCTAACAATACCGCGGACCACCAGGAAACGGCGAATTCATAGTCGTGATGGACGACCCCGGCCGCGAGAACGAAGGCGACCTGATCATCGCCGCCGACGCCGTCACCACCGAGCAGATGGCCTTCATGGTGCGGCACTCGTCGGGGCTGATCTGCGCCCCCATCACGCCCGCCGCCACCGACGCCCTGCACCTGCCGCAGATGGTCGCCGACTCCGAGGACCCGCGCGGCACCGCGTACACGCTCTCCGTCGACGCCGCCGACGCCTCCGTCACCACCGGCATCAGCGCCCACGACCGCGCCCTGACCGTGCGCACGCTCGCGGACCCCTCCGCCACGCCGGCCAGCTTCCGGCGCCCGGGGCACGTGTTCCCGCTGCGCGCGAGGCCCGGGGGCGTCAGGGCCCGGAGAGGGCACACGGAGGCGGGGGTCGATTTTTGCAGGTTGGCGGGCAAGGTCGAGGCCGCGGCCATCTGCGAGCTGGTCGAGGACGGGGCGGAGGTGGCCGGGAGAGCGGTGCGCGAGGGCCCGGGCATGATGCGGGGCGAGGGGTGTGTTGCGTTTGCGCGGAAGTGGGGGTTGAAGGTGTGCACGATCGAGGATTTGGTGAATTACCTGGAGAAGACCGAGGGGAAGCTCGAGGCCAATGGGAGTGCGTAGTCGCGGGTATGCCTCTGAGTCCGCGCGAGACGGTTCGGAGCTCGAGTTCACCAAGCGGTGAGGCGAGAGAGGGCCGGCCACCTGTTCAGGTGCGCAATGCTACCAGGCATTTTTCTTTGGATAAAATATTCGGCTTGCATGTGTATAGAGAAAACGGGTCGGCGGCTTTCCCCCATATCAAGTTCCTGCATATATCACGGAAATACACCATTATGTAACACACACACATACAGAATGCTGATGACGGAGGTGACTATACAGAGTCTAAGGCCCAATCATGTTGAGTTCTCACTAATCTTACATATAAGTGGCCACTCAGCTAGGTATGTGGTATTATCAGGAGCTGCTTCGTTATTGGATAAAATCATGTCATCAACTTGCCTGCCAGCACCACGGGTCCATTACCTAGGTGCAGGGCATTTGCATAAAGTCAGGGCTTGTCAAGTTTATCCCTTGCACGAGATTCTCTTTATATATTTATAACCTGGCTTCTAGCATGGGACGCCAGGGTATTGAGCTGTCCGATGCTAGCGGCTGACTCGACATATAAGTATCACTTGCTGACTGCATCCTTAAGGCATATTGACGGCTCTTTACTACGATTGGTCACGTAGCGAGTGACCCCGAGGCTGACGATTTGTTGGCCAATAGCTTGGCGTTGGTAGTTACGGAATTGAACCGGGTACTATACGCTTGAACACAAGTGTGTTTAATCAGGGGAAGGCCGAGGGAATATTCTCACGGCTTGGAAGAGACGACGGCGAGCAAGTATGATCACATTAAGAGAATAGTAGTTACGCACGACGGAACAAGTTTTCGCACGAGACTCGTCGCCCAACATAAGTTTCACAAATTATATCTTGGAGTTGGAGTATACAACTTAGAGAATATTTCTCAAGCCGTTGCAGTTAGGTACAATAGCCGTAGTTAAAGGTATCGTGGTGTCGTATGGGTATTATTTCCGACTCTCTAGGGAGCCATTTCGCTCGCATCATTGGTTATTCATACGACACGTGCCTAGGTTGCACTAGTGGAACGTTGGGGAGCAAACCTACCTATGTCATAAGGCGTATCCCTTTGTTATATGCCGGAGGCTGACAGTGGGCCATAAGTATGCAAGGGTTCAGCCCGGATACTCCCTGGGACGTTGGATACTAGGGAATACTGGCACTTATTTATTAATGCCCCCCTTCTCTTTGGCTCTACTGCCACAGACATAGTGTCACTTACACTGACTGATCTCGAGCCTGCCATATCGAAATATACAACCAAATACTAGAATAATTCAAGCTCCAAAGTGTATATGGACCAGCACTGGTATGTAAAGCTACCTAGGATATATGAAGCCTATCTCTCTAGCTCAAGCCACTGTCAACTAGACCACGGCTTGAAACAACTAGAGTGAACATCAACCTTCCTGGTCATTTACAGGAATCTCATCCAGAATGTATTCGCTTCTTTATTCCCCCTACGTCTTCCTCATTGCCTACCTGTCGCTACTTCCGATATCCCTAGTCATCTATCGTTTGTATCTACACCCTCTAGCGAAGATACCCGGTCCACGACTTGCAGCCATATCCGGACTATGGTACTTCTTCCAGGTCCGAAAAGGGCGGATGCTAGTGCTTGGGAAAGATCTGCACAAGAGGTATGGGCCGGCCGTTCGGATTGGCCCTAACGAGGTTTCGTTCGATTCGAACGAGGCTTTCCAAGCCATATACAGTCTGTACCTCCTTACGACCCCAGTTAGATAGATGCAGCCAAGTTTCTCACATGGAATTACAGCCGGTAGCCAGTATATTAATAAGGGAGACTTCTATTGTAAGGATAATCCAATACATCCGCATCTAGGGCATCTGGCTGATTCGTCAATAGGGGCCATGAGCCATAATCCAGGCACAATAGACTACCGCTTTCGTAGACACCCAGGTGACGCCTTCTCCTTCAATGGCGAGATGGACATGCAACGATATCGCGGACACCGCAAGAATATCGGCACGACGTACTCTACCTCAAGTCTGAAGAAATACAGCGAACGTCTAGACGATGTAATACAACGTTTCGTAGCAAGACTCAAGACACAGGAAGGAAAGATAGTCGACCTTACCGATGAGATACACCTCGCTGTAGTGGAATGCCTCGGCGCCTTAACACTCAACTGGTCTCCAGGGTTTATCGAAAAAGGCACTGACAACGGCTTTCTCGAGAGAAGCATCAGGTTCTGGCGAGAGGTTAGCTCCTTCGGCTATCTGCAGCCCCTACTCCTCGTCGCGCAAAAATGGCCGTCCCTCCGGCCCAGATTCGCCCGGCTCCTAGGCGTAGAGATCAAGGCGCCGGCGAACTACGTCCCCTTCGAGCCAGTAAGCTAACCACTATACCCCTCTCCCCCTTTAACACCAACACTATCCAGTCCATACCTACTAACACCATCACCAACACCAGCGCACTAAGAGTATCATACAAGAGCGCACGGCACAATTCCTCTCATCGAAACAACCCTCGCAGGTCCTCGAGTCCGGCGAGCCCGACATCCTCGCCGAGCTCCTGCACGTGACAACCAAGAAGGAGAACTGGAAACCCCACTACGCCGCCGCGATGGCGAGCTTCAACTTCGTCGCCGGCCACGAGACCACGACGTCGACCGCCACCTCCGCGCTCGTGGCCATTTGCAGCGACCCCGCGATCGAGGCCCGCGTGCGCGCCGAGCTGCTCGATCCCAATGCTGGCGGCGAGTACACGTACACGCAGGCCTGCATCAAAGAGTCCCAGCGTCTGCATCCCGTGGTATCCCTCAGCCTCGCGCGCAAGGTGCCCCTGGGCGCGCCCCTACAACTACACGGGCACACGATCCCCGCCGGGACCACCGTCGGCGTGAATCCGCCGGCTCTGCACGTGAACCCGGCGACGTTCGGGGCGGACGCGGCGGCGTACCGCCCCGAGCGCTGGCTCGAGAGCCCCGAGAGGACCCGCTGGCTGGACAAGACGAGCCTGGCGTGGGGCGGCGGCGCGCACACTTGTCCCGGGCGCCACCTGGCGGAGCTGGTGCTGCTGAAGCTGGTGCCGGCCGTGCTGGCGCGGTTCAAGGTCGAGATCGCGCGGGTGCCGGGTCTGGAGGAGATGGAGAGTTTTACGTACCTTGCTATCCCGACGGGGGTGAAGGCGAGGTTTCGCGAGAGGAGGGGGGATGGGTGTTGAGGTAGGTTTAGGGTTGGATCGGGTGTGTATGGGCCGTGGAGGTATAGCCTAGGTTTAGGTAGATGGCGAGGTGTTTTTATCTGTGTATGTTCAAGGTTGCCGTGAATGATACCGGCGAGATCCTGAAAACCCGAGTTTACTTGTAGCATTGCAAGTACAAGCTCATCTAGGAACCCAAGTGTCCACGAATCTTTCAACCAAGTACTTCCCATATCTCTCGGACCCAATGCTTCTCAGAAGGGTTTGCAAGTCCATGTCTAGGCGCCATCCATTTATATCCCAAAATAGCCTTCTATGATGAATGTCTTCGGAAAACGCGGGATGCATTTCCAGAGGGTTCGCACCGGGCGGTGTGCCAGGACTGAAGTACCATAATCCCCACGGAGACTTGTTCTCACCAGATCTGGCTGTGTTGGGCCCTGGAGGCACAGGTATAACCGTGGCCAATTCAGCTCGTTTTAGTGCTGGCATTTGCAAACACGCTCTCCCGAATGCCTCTATCAATGGCACGAGTGAATCGTCGTCTGGATGTACTTCTCGAACCCGTGGGTCAAAGTCCCTCTGCCCCCTTAGAGAGAAGGATATTGCAGCTTCAGCGTCCTCTTCCTCATTGGGTCCGTATCCCGGAGGCACCTCCGTCTCTGATATTGGAAGCAACTCCTCGTGATTAGGGCCGCGCGCCGCCTGCTGGGGATCCCAGAAGTAATGGCCACCGGATGGTCGTCCCGTCTCAAAGTGAACGGTCAGGTATTCCAGGTTTTGCCAGTAGGGCTCCACCAAATCATAGGGCAGACTAGGCGAGAAGATTGACCCGTCAATAGTACCCGATATCGTGAGGTCTCTAAGTGTGCTTATTCCTGCCGTGGCCGTACGGATCGCGTCGCTCAGTGGATCAACGGTGGATTCCCCTGGAGGATAAGTACCGACAGAAAAGTTTGGATTCCAGAAGAACATGGAGCTCATGTGTAAAGTGAGGGATCGTAAAACAGATAATCGAGGAAAAACTTCTGTAACTGCCTGAACTAAATCGCGGCGATGAGCCCGACGTAACGCGATATATCGAATTTCCCAATCGTTCATCCTCCAATCGCCTACTCGAAGGCTTGGTAGCCTGGCAGCTATGTCGATAGGAACGCGATCACAGATATGTCTCGTTATATGAGGTATAAAGAAAGACGCGACCACAGGTACTGCCGGCAGCTTTGATGGATGCAGGAGACGGAGGTACGAATATTGCCATCGCCAGCTCCACAGATCGACATTACAATCAGTGTCCCAGTCTCGGTGCAGACGCAAAATGTCGCTCCATTTAAAAGAGGGCGACGAATGACGGAGAGAGGGGTGGTCCGAACTCGAATACACATCTTCAAGGCGAAGTGTAATATAGCCGTCTTTATGAACGTCCCACGTCTTCAGAGAGTGGAAGAGACGATGGATTGCAGTCGTGAACACCTCGTCGTTGGCCCGCCGGTCGTTCTCGCGTTCGAAGCGACAGCGTACATCGTCGCCATACGCAGGCAATATAATCTGATAGTTGATGACGTTCACATATCGGCGGCGGCCATAATGAACGATCTCTTGGAAACGGTCTAGATCAGTGTTTCTCAGCCGGATTTCCCTAAATGTATGTCGTTCAATGACGGCTTGCCACGGGCGTGAGATAGTAGCCAAGGCTGGTTTATCAAAGGCTGGATCCTGAAGTAATGAGCTGATCTCATCGTAGATAAGTTGGGGTAGCCTGTCCATTTTGGTAGCCGGGATAGAGTCTAAGACTCTATGTAATAGGTACTGCGGTGGGGGGTCCTCGTACGATTGAGATCAAGATGAGATTGAGATTGAGATTTATTCCGCCTGGAGGCACTAACCCTATAGTAGGGTCTATATAGCATTAATGTAGTACTACAAAGTATATACAATACCGGTGGTATAATGTAACTAGCAGTTTGTCACACGGGGGTTGGTGCCAAGACCTGTTGGAAGCTATACGAGACGAGATGCAGGAATGCTGCAGGAATGCATATATTGGATGCTGTTGGCTGTTATTCGATACTGTTGGATTATATAACAAAAGGTGTAGCAACCTAACGATGGCTACGTCGGCAACAGATAAGATACGTATTATAGATACATACTATTGAAGAGGTCTATATAAGAACCTATCGCCTCCTATTATACTTAGACTAACAAATATCTCGGAGGCCCTAGAGAAATCATCAGCAAATTGATCTATTCCAAGCCCTACTATAGTCCTTGTTATACAGTTATTATTTAATTACGAGCCGTCTATGAAATAGGTAGGTATGTATTGAGAGATTATGTTTATGGCAAGCGAACAATTAATTCTATAAACCCTTAAACCATTCCAAATTCCTTTTGAACATTGGTTTGCAAGCAGAGTGCTGGAAATATAGGCTTACTCAACCATATCACTAATTTTGCAGGGGTCACGAGTACGCCACATTTGGCTTGAAGGACGCCGTTTTTTGATACCAAAGACTCCAATCCTGGAGGCTTGCATGCTAACTCTTCATGATTTGTAGGCAATGATTACTATATCATCATTATCATGATATTTACTAATTGTGAGAACTAAAGAACTTCTAGCTACTCTGACATCTTTGATACGCTACTAGGCCATATGAGCATTATTTTTTGCGAAACATCGCAAGTTTTGTACCTGTCAACGCATCTTAGACTTATGACAACAACCTATAAGCCTAGTCTATAGCTATATCACATTTCCTCTCGGGGCACATCTTTTCATCCGTACGAAGTCAATTTTTTGGATAGGCAACCTGGTTTTGGTGGCTCTCGATATTAGGATGAGCCTGTCAACCTAGGAACATACATTACACTTACAAGCCAAAACCATAGTGAGATAACACTCTTGAAATAATACTTATATTATGTGATCTAGCAGACTAGTGGATTAAACCGTGGAGCTATGCTGTAAACACGTAAACATGATAACCTAAACAAGACAACTCACCAACTCGCCCCATGGGCAACAAATTCCAACCCTAGACAGTCCCCGATATTGTGGCTATGGAAGCCAACCGCGAGATACCATCCACATGAGAGTTTCGGGTTTATACATCATTACTGTCCCATACCCGCCCCATCGCAGCACTGGGGTCACGTAGTTTCTTACGTCGTGTTCACGCGGTAGTCTCAAGCGAGATCCTACAGGGTGGAAAGGGATCCAACGGTTTGTTAGATTGAAAACGCGAAGCGCTGCGTTATAGAGCAACGATGGCAACCGTGTGCGGCGAAGCTCGGGGGGAAACTCGTCACTCCCTCCGTCCCAATGCTCGAGTACGTCGAAGCAGGTGTAGACGACAATAGCTTGGTGCACATTCGACCGAATTATGCCGAGGACTAAAAATGCGGACAATAGGACGATACCTTGTGTGAGAAACCAAGTACCCCATCTGACTTTGAATTCGGGATCAAAGTAGGACCACGCGTTCACGATATTCACAACTATTAGTATCGGCGTCACAACGACAAGCCATAGGAGCTGGACCGAAGTTCGACTGCGGATGCCGTGCATGATGGTCGCGTAAAGAGCCGTTGAAGTGTATCCACCATAGAACAGCACTCCGGTCCACCAGGTGAAGATTGGGGGAAACCTCATTACATTTACTATCATCCGGTAACCTCCAAGGTACTGGAATACTTCGGATACTAAGACCAACTTTGATTGTGAGGACCTGATGAATGAAATGAAGTGTGCGAGGAAGCCAAGAGGAGCAAAATCCAGGTTGAGCATATACGTACTAACAGCCTTAGAAGACTCCGCGGTGGCATTCGGGCTGCATAGAGGATACTTGCAGATGCTTGAAGCCAGATGCGTGCTCAAAGCCTTATTCGATACCGTAGTAGCTGTCGAGACGTTAGAAACATATTGGCCGAGAATGCTCGAAGTTATATATGTAGTAAAAGTCTTGGTTGATACTCTAGTAACTGTCGAAGCCAGATGTGTGCTCAAAGTCTTATTCGATGCCGTAGTGGCTGTCGAGACGTTAGAAACATGTTGGCCGAGAATGCTCGAAGTTAGATATGTAGTAAGAGTCTTAGTTGATATTCTAGTAACTATCGAAATATTAGAAGCATATTGGCCGAGGAGGCTCGGAGCAAGATATGTAGCCTTAATCGACGCCGTGATGGCTGTCGAGACGTTAGAAACATGTTGGCGGAAAATGCTCGAAGTTATATATGTAGTAAGAGTCTTAGTTGATACTCTAGTAACTGTCGAAATGTTGAAAGCATATCGGCCCATCAGCGTCGGAATTAATTGGCTAAGGTTGATAGAGAGACCATCGACGTCTGCAATGAGCGTTGTTGATACGTTAGAGGTGTACTGGCTAAGGTTAGAGAAGAGGCCGCCGACATCTGAATAAAGCGTTGCTGAGGTGTTAGAAGCATATTGGCTAATGTTGGAGAAGAAATCACTGATATTTGAATAGAGGGTTGTCGAGTTGTTGGCAGCTACACTTCTAGCTACTCTGCCGCTAAACAAGATGCTGGTGCAAGGCTCCCAGTTCTCGATGATGAAGTACACACAAAAGACGATCGTGAAGATCCGCCAGGCCCGCGCCAGGGCCTCTGGTGACAGTCTCATTTTCGAGTTTGTTGGTCTTGTGCTATAATGTTTGGCTAAACTCTACTCACTGGATCTATAGATTCATCGATGGTTTGTGAATCTGATGCGATTATATAGGCCCAGCATATGCCCATCTTCGCCTTGGAACAATAGTCTTGTTCAACTAAAGACACGGGATACAAAGGACGGTATCATACAAAGACAAAGGTATTGTTCTTTATGTAGATACGCAATCCTTCCTGGCTTCATATGTTCTTAAATTACCAAAAGTGTCAGGCGATTGTTCGCTTATATTTAAGGATTCTTTGTTAGGTTTATGTCTATATTTATTCATTCTTTGTGCAACAACTGCATTCTTTTGCTACCCCATATGTTTGTATCGTGACATTATTGGTACTAAGGTCCAGCGCGTTAAAGCTTAAGGGCGATTAGATTATGTGTGATAATACCTTCACCCTTTTTGTTCCTGTTGTCCACCCCTTGATGTTACATTCCAGGAATCTGGTTATGTATACCTACTCGGTGTACATTCATTAGAATTATTTTACTGTCATGAGTCTACCGAGGGTACCAACTCAGTCTTTGGGTTGGAAATATGTTATCTAAGTATCCATTAACAGCCCCCAATTCTTTGTATAGTCTATTAATCATGCCATAAGCCTTCGAGGCCGAATAGTCTGGGGGTTATAACATTTCCCTAGGAACCACTTATGATAGGTGTATAGAAGCTTTAACATTAATATCCATTTATTTAGTTATTTCTCTTCATGTATATTAAAAACAAGCTAAACAGCCATGCAGACCTTCATAAAATACTCGCAAAAGAAAACACCAGCTAATACTGCCATTAATACCCACCGATAAGAGATAGTAACTATGGTGATGGAGACCGTCAACGCTGCCTGGATGTCTGAAGTGACTCATAATGTTATTAGTAGGTAGAGCAGACAGGCAACCGCCAAAGATAAGGATAACTTGCAAGGATGAAAGGTGACGTATCGCCGATACGGATGGCGCAACGCCGAGGTCGGCAACTTACTCCACACGGACGGACCGCCTCTTCTCCGTGCAGGCAAGTCCTAGTACCTAGTCACGTCTCCTCCAGAACCCGAAGCCGTATTCGTATGTGTGACTATATTCAACTTAATTTTTTTTAGTAGTCTTGTCACTTTGGGGGCAAGTAGGTAGGTAATGTCGGCAATCGCAAAACCTATCAAATGGTTCTACCATGAGTTTGGCATTGCCGCCATCCACGAGACTGGCCGGAATGCCTATTTGATCATCTTAGTGCGGACTTGCCGCATGTTCGCCTACGGAGCCAATGCTCTAATTCTGGGTAAGCATTCCTTCCGGGTATATGCCAAGAAAAAGAATACCCGTCCTCTAACAGTCTCCCGTAGCTATATTTTTCTCGGCCTTGGGGATCTCAGATCATCGTATTGGGTTGTTCATGACTCTGACGCTTCTGGGAGATGTCTTCCTGGGCATGTTCCTCACCTTGGTGGCAGATCGTCTTGGGAGGCGGAGAGTCTTGGTTGGCGGATCTCTGTTGATGGTATTTAGCGGGATTGTTTTTGCCGTCTTTGAAAACTTCTGGATTTTGTTGCTCGCCGCTGTCGTCGGTGTTCTTAGTGCCACTGGCAGCGACTTTGGCCCGTTTCGAAGTATAGAGGAGTGGGTTGCGCCCCTAATGGAGCATTTGCTTCGGACCACGTCTCTAACTACTATGCAGGTCGATGTTATCGCAAATTACAACCCCTTCCACAAGAGCGGATGTATTGGCTTGGTACGTCACCACAGCGCTCCTGGGGTCCGCGTTAGGAAGCGAGTTGTCTGGAAGACTGCTTCATTTCCTGCAGAGTAAAGATGGATGGACGGAGGTTGATTCATACCACGCCCTTTTCTGGGTATATGCTGTTATGGGGATCGTCAATATTGTGTTGTTGCTATCACTCACGGATGCATGCGAATTGCAACCGTCTGAGGAGACTTACACGCAGATCCCACAAGACGAGAACACGACTGGTGATGCTAGGGAACCTGCCGATGTCTCAGAGCCGGCTATCTCTCCTTCACAGTCTCGAAACTGGATCGTGCGGACTTTGACATGGATTTCCAGCCAGCTTGCTCATATTTCAGCGCCGACCCGATCGATCATGTACAAGCTGTGGTTCCTACTGGCTGTCGACTCAATCGCTGATGGAATGGTGCCGTATTCTATAACGAACTATTACATGGACGAGAAATTCCATCCCTCCAAGTCAGCCCTGGGAGATATAACCTCATTTAGTTACTTGCTGGGAGCGCTTTCCGCAGTATTTGCTGGTCCTATCGCCCGGAAGATCGGGTTGATCAATACCATGGTATTCACGCACATCCCATCTTCAGCTGCCGTGCTACTGTTCCCCTTACCGTCGGTCCTGTGGATAACAGCGGGTCTCCTACTCATCCGCGCAGGACTGAACAACATGGATCAAGCCCCGCGAGCGGCTTTCATCGCCGCCGTGGTCAAGCCCGAAGAACGCACAGCGGTCATGGGCATAACCTTCACCCTTAGGACACTGGCCGCCATGATGGGCCCTACGGTGACGGGGCTCCTAGCGGCCAACCACCGCTTCTGGATCGCGTTCGTCGTTGCCGGTAGCTGCCGCCTGGCGTATGATTTCGGATTGTACGCTATGTTCGTCAATATGAAATTGTACGAACACGAGGAAAAGCCGGCCGATTTTCCGGACGGCCATGATGCAAGACGTCTGTCTGACGAGGAGATGGAATTGCGAAGTCTGGCGGATACAGACGATACATATGATGATACAGACAGCAGCTCTGGCGAGGACAATGCCCCTGTGAAATTGGCATTTGGCAATGCTGGTCTTCAGCTTCCCGGCGGGAATCAAAGGCTCCGGAGCCGTAGTCCACGCCGGTCGGTGGAGGCGGATAGTTAGAAATGCGTGGATAAGCTGTCTGTCTGCTCTGTAGGTATCCCGTTGATGAGTAGGCTAAGAACAATAAAATATGCGATTATGCTATGTAAATTATATTGGAATTGTTGTTTAAGTAACTAGAAGTTCTACCTCGGCAGCTCGGTAGGTGACCCACGCCAAGGAAATGCCATAGCTGTAAACCGTACAGTCCCTTTTGAGCCACACTCCTATTTTCTCGACGATAAACATGACATTGAAAATCTGGAGTTAGATAGTGAAGTAGAAAATTCGAGGCTCTCATTCAAAATAAGTTTTCTTCTTTTGTAGCTTCGTTATAGTTATTTTAATTCTGTTGCGACTATATCTCGTCAGTAGAGTATAACATACCTCTATTGAACTGTAGCTCGGCACTTACGGTAGGTAGTGGTTGAAAGACCCTCTGTAACTATTCGCTAAGCTGCCTACGTCACAGCGGATGCAGCGGACATAAGGCCAGCCCACAGCACATAGTGTAATTACAGTAGCTTGACGTTATGGCGTGATGAATCAGTCCGAGATGAACAAAAGTCGCCGGCGTGACTAAGTCACAATCCAAGCTTGGATGCAATCTTGGAAGCTTTTGTCCGCTCTCACAACAAAGACCTCCATATATATACCGTACCGTACAACCTTCCACCACCCAGCCACCTTGGTCAATAAGCTTGCCCCAACATTGAAGCATCAGTACATAAGCACAATCCTACTGCAACCATGACGTCGACAGCTGCAGTCATCGGAAGCACCGGTCTGGTCGGATCACATGTTCTCTCGACGCTTCTCGGACTCGACGCATTCAAGACCATCTACACCATCTCCCGCCGAGCACCCAAGGCCGAGTCTCCCAAATTGGCCGCGACTGTAGAGGCCGACACCACCAAATGGGCTTCGAACCTATCGTCCATCACCCCGCCGCCACCCGTCGTCATATCCGCCCTGGGCACGACGCGAGCGCAAGCAGGTGGCATCGCAAACCAATGGAAAATCGACCATGACCGTAAGCAACCCGCATCATCATCACCTACCTAACCCACATCCTCCCTCCCTAGCAGTAGCAGCAGAAAACAACAAGACTGACTAACATTGCTTCCACCGCAGTGAACGTCGAGCTCGCCAAAGCCGCGCACGCCGCCGGCACCAAGACCTTCGTCTTCGTCTCGTCGGCCGGCGCGCGGAACCTAGGCTCGAGCCAGGTGCCGTACTCGAAGATGAAGGTGGGCGTGGAGGACGCGATCAAATCTCTCGACTTCGAGCAGGCCATCATCCTGCGGCCCGGCATCATCCTCGGCAAGCGCGAGGTCGAGCACACCGGGGGCCCGCTCCTGAACACCCTCGTCCGCGGCCTCGGCGCCGTCGCCCAGGGCCTGCAGGACCGCTTCGGCCAGGACGCCGAGGTCATCGCGCGCGCCGCCGTGCGCGCCACCGTGTTGGCGGCTGAGGGCAAGGCCCCGAGCAAGTACTGGACCCTCGAGCAGAGCGATATTGTGAAGTTGGGCCGGGACGAGTGGAAATCTTGAACTTACATATAATGGAGAAAGAAAGAAAGAAAGAAAGAAAGAGGTAGCAGGTGCGCGCCGGATTGTAGATGGTTATATGCTTTCGAGTTCTGGTTGGACGCGGTGTCTGGCGCAAGGGATATCACATATCATATCACATGAATGATCTTATACCACTTAGTATGAAGTACATATATATATATTAAGCTTGAAATTCACTTCGGTTCTCATGCGACTATTACTTATATAAATATCTCTACGTGTAGCGGTGCCCCCTGTGCGTCCTGCCCCCCTGTGCGGCCGCATCGCGCAGGGGCGAGGCGGCCGCATCACGCCCTTGGCGGCTCCATCCACATTGACCACGCTGCGTGTATTGGCTGTCTAATAGATAGTGCCACAGCGCCGAGAGATCTCGGGCGATGGCTTACGTATATTGGATACTCTGTTTAGACTTCTCTTTACTCTAACCTGTACTAGGTCGAGGTGGAATGATTTGAGCTCGAGAACCTGACTCGATACAATTGATTTACTTTTACGTTAACAGACAACGTGATGAGAAGAAATTTATCAACTGGCCACGCTGTAGCTGCTCCTTATTGACATGATGCTGGTTAGGGAAAAACGACTTTGTAATGATATACAGTATGCATCGAGTACTAGATTATCGAGTCCTTGTCTCAGCTCGATATTGCCAAAGTTTAAAAGCAACTCATGTTAAGTAAGGCTTACTCTTTGTGCTCCTGGACTCCCACCATATGATGAGAGCGAACGTGAACTTTGAAATCCCATCTTACCCCCGTTGTACTTGAATTATTTAAACGATGTTACATCGTCCAAGTAACTCGCTTCTTTGTGCCTACTTAGTGTGACGTTTCAAATGGCCGGTATACCAGCTTCTCTTAACTCTACATGAGCCAAAATGATCAGCTTTTAAATTTCTCGGCTTGGTTTCGTAATTGACATCGTGGAAACACCTTCAACTGTGGTTTCTACTACTCCCGTCGGAATATCTCTATTCTTATCCTTATTGGCATGCATCGATAGTCTTTACTGGCTACCTAAAGTAGAGTAAGTTTTAAGACAAACAAATTGGCTGCTTCATCCTACCAGACTTCTCATGGCATCAAGACTTCTGCGGAATTAGGTATAGGCAGCCCGATAGTACGATGTACTTCATCGCTTTCATAAGATGACTACTAGACTTGAATATGGATTTCTCGTATTTCCAATGTGATAAAAACTCTAAAGACAGGATTCCTTATCTTAATCTCAAACTCTGTATTATTTCACAAGCCTATGGATAGCGCGAGGATCGGTTGAACGAAGTTATTTCAATATTCGCCTTAATTACGCATGTGGAATGAGAACCTCCGAGTACGGCTGAAATTATCTTGTAATCTTTTAACATATTAAACTTGGATAGTCGCTTGATTCTAGATAAAAGCAAGCTTCACAGGAAACTACTTGACACCAATTGATTAGTCCACGATATAAAAGAAAATGTGTAAGTAGCTAATACTAAGTACAGAGTAAATAGACACCAAGTGACCCGAATGCCTGTGACATAGTGTTCAGAGCTTATTACTCCTGAGTATGATATTAAAGTCTATGCAAATTCTTCTCAATTCGCCCATCTATTCATCACACTTGCATATGGCAATCATGTCGCCCTGTTTACAGTGGCCTTGACCACAAAGGCTGTCGCACCGATCGCGGTTGACATAGACCCTTCCACATCCCCTAAAGATACTGTTAGTTCCAGACCTTGCGTAGTCATATTCAAAGATCTAGTGAGGTGATAACCAACTGAAAAGAGGTACCAATCTAATAAAAGCTATACATACCCATTATTTTGTGGATTTGGGGCTGCAATAGCTAGGCCCAGCATCAAGGACAACGTGGTTACTTTGGCGGCGATTAAGAGCTGCATGTTTGTATATTTTATAATATCGACTTGAGAAAAATATCGAGACAGGCCAAGTTGAAAATGAGACAGATATCGTTCGGTTACATCCTTCTAGTATTTTGGCTGGGTTATATATCTGGGCATAAGAGCACTATTATGTCACAGAAAGCAGGCCATGGAAAGTGCCTTCTTTTTATAGAGTCTTGGTAAGTAGGGCAATTCTTTTCTTCATTAGTCAATAAAGTCAGTAAGGATGTGCAAAGGATCCTTGCAGTCTTCGCCATGTTCCGGGAGGATTTAACTACTGGATACTATAAATCGCCTCATACTCCATTTATAAGGTCACTAACTCATTCCTGACTAAAAAGTCAATACCGAGTAATTATGGGATACAAGCTTCTGAAAAATTGCTAGAGGCGGCTGCAGCAGTTCATAAAAGAGTCTGGGGTATCCACGCCTACGTATATAGATAGCTAGTAGTCATGCATTCCTTGTTGGCCCGCTCGTCGCTCAGTGAAGCTGTAGTTATGAAAGGTAGTACAAGAGGTCAATTTGCTAAGAGGTGAGGGAAAGCGTGAAAAGCTAAAATTTGACGAGGTAAGTATTACTTACACAAGAAACCTTCAAATTAACCAAATTCCGAAAATATATCTGGAGTTGCTGTATGACTGGTCATGAGAAGGTGTAAAGTGCCTATTAAAGGTCTAGATATAGCCGTGATTTCATCACCCAATCAGAACTGAAAGTTAACTTGGATGGTTGAAACTAGTTCGTATAGTAGTCTACCTTCTAGTCTAAACCCTCATC
Source organism: Whalleya microplaca (assembly GCA_022497155.1). NCBI lineage: Eukaryota > Fungi > Ascomycota > Sordariomycetes > Xylariales > Xylariaceae > Whalleya > Whalleya microplaca. Next base: position 339,675 of record MU385741.1, on the reverse strand, counting down.
TTAACTGTTGAGTGGCCAATTTATTCGACTTTTCGAAAAGCTCAAAAGCACTACCTAATTATCTAAGTTCTGATTTTTCTTGAGCCAATCTATCCAACCATTATCATTTAATATTGATCTTACTCTAGCCTCAAGCCATTCAGTGTTACCCCAGAACCCCCACGACGCTTGAAATCTCAGCCAATCAACCAAGGCAGTTTCCCAATGCCGTACGAAATCATCCCAACCATAGACTACGGCAATCCCATTCGGTTGTTTAGAAGCATCCATCAGCTTTGATCGGTAATACTCCAATAATATCCTCTCGCCCTTCTGCATCTGGAGTTTGTCTGGTACAGCGTCTGCGAGCAAGTCCAAAGGCACCGAGCAAGTGAATAGTTTCGCTAGGTCGCAAACAGCAAGCCCAAGCCCGACATACTGGAAATCGTAGAATGCGACCGCGCTGCCGGACTTGGTCGTAAACAAGTTTTCAGACTTCACGTCACCGTGTATAAGTGTCTCATGTTCTCGGCCACGCGGGGTCAAAAAGTTCGCTGCCATCTCCGCAATGGATAATCCACCCGTCGTAGTAGGTTTACAGAGCACAGCAGACCACTCCGAGTTCGAGTCGGCGGCAAGGGCGGCATACTCTTTGCGACGCGTAGCAAGATACGTGTAGCCGCCATTGAGCCATAACTTGGTCCCGGTGTGATCGCCACTAAGCCTTCTCTTTGCCTCCTCCAGAGGCGGGAGTAGAAACTCCTGCGAATGCTCTGGGATCAATTTCCGTGATGTTCTGTGAAAGCTGGACAGCCAGTCCAGAGCAGCGAGTACTTGTCGTTCGCTAAGCTCCGATCTCTTCTCCCCAGCAACGGGATATCGAAGTCTCAGATCTGTCATGATAGTAGCGATGAAGCCGTCAAGTAGCTCAGCATCAGGCTTCCCATTCTTGTCTCGAGTTGTGGCAATGCAATTCGCTATGGAAACGTCGCCTTCCAAGCACGGAGCTATTGAATTATAGAAGTACTGCTCGACTTCATAGCTCATCATCTTGCGTAAGTGCCCCTCATCTTCAGAGCCTGGTCGTGAAGGAGGCGGTGAGATGAGCTTGAGTATGAGCGGGAATACGTCCGTTGTTGTCTCAGCGTGACACGCCCTTCTGAGTTCAGCGGCGGCTGTGTCATTTGAGGCCCGAGCTGTAATCTCGCATATGTGACCATAGCCTGCCCACAAAGTCTGTATTTTCTTGCACGAAACCAGTTCTAGGGAATGCCAAGATAGCATGATTGACGCGACGCGTTCTGGCCCAATTGGAGACATGGCGCAAGGATTTCGTAATAAGCAGTTAATATTGAAGAAGTGGAGATAGTTCAATTAATACCCAAGTATTTTCAAGGTTTATATAGTTAGGCGGGTAGACACAGATTTGGAAACTCATCATGTAGGTTGAATGAGTGGATGAATGTCAATGAGACCTGCAGCACTTTTCCAAGCGTCGGTCCGTTACCAATTTTGCCAGCTGCTGTACCCCTTTACCCCTAGCTAGCCTATCGCCTGAACGCTGGAACTCGTTCTTTGCCAACATGTCTATCTTACACCTGTATCTTGGTAGCTATAGCCATTATCTTGATACTTCATTGTCCATAAGAAGAAATATTGATGTAGAACCGCTAGAGTGACGCGCCCGCTATATCGCCTACCACGAAAAGAACAGTGATGGCCCAGGCCAGTAACAATTTAGGGGAATGCACAAGCTAGAACGATGAGCCCCTTTTTCTAACGCCATTTAGATGCCACCAACAAGAGAAAGTTAGAATATACTACTACTTAGGTACTAAAGACTCTCATGAACCTTGGTAAGCTAAAGCAGTATTCGGCTAATCTTACCGCTTTAAGATGCGTATCATTGAGTGTAGGTAGTTATAAGGCAAACTTTAATACGGCCTGTTTACCACAGTGTACTTTCTAACCTCGTTTTATTACGCCGCTTGGAAGTCAGAATGTGCAATTAGGTGTACGCTCAGACCCGATCAAATAGACACTTAGAGATACTTCAAGCTCAAGGATTTTACTCGTATGAAGGCCGCTGCTGAGTGTTGGCGGTTATTGGATTGGGCTGTTGCTGACATATGGTTGGTATAATGCATAACACGGCATTGACGGGGGATAATGCCTACTAATGACAAGGTAAACATCTTTAGTTGTTTTCCAGTAATGAAGCGCATCCCTTAGAAGGTGATCTCGAAAGCCTAGGTTTTTGTCTCAGAAGCAGAGGTGGGCATCTGACTCTTCTGGTTTCACCAGATTATGCTACTTGATTAGTTCGCATTGATAATACTACTGTCGGTCACTGCAGATTTCCAGGCCATTATAGAAAACTCATCGTGTCCGTTAGCGCTGTCCGCTATTAGCCCATCAGCATCGAAGCAACATCACATTGGCTTACTACCTGTCATACGCCAGGCGGAATTGGTGGCGGTCATCGCAGCAGGAAGGGAATCAGTGGATTCGTTGGTTGGAAGTGCCCAGTTCGAAGGCATAGTCGCATCAAAGACTGGCAATTGTACGTCGAAGCCGGCTGGGTTTTCTGATCAAACGAACATTAGATCCTAATCGCAGACCCCAACAATGTCCTTATATTTTAGTCGACTTTGTCACTCACCTTGAAGGTAGTTGCTATAGGTAGGTAGTGACAGACCCTCGAGTGGAGTATTATTTTCCGTATTCGAATCTACCTCAGCTATGCTATAGCTCCCAAGAATCACATTCAGTGCTTCGGCAGCCTTCTGCGCCTCTTTTGAAGAATTGCTTGAGTGACGCCATATGCGGTGCGATCTTTTGAGAGACTCTCGAATAGTTTTGGTCATCGACGTTTCGGTGTCTTCATGGGCCTTATCACGAGCCTGCTGCAGGTAGGAGCAAAGAATGCTGGTTGCTAAAAGGAAGTCATGGTTGATCATAGATGACACCCTCCACCGATCCTGGTATAATCTACCAAACGGTTGGATCTCCTCTTGGACGATGTGCTGATATTCAAGGAGCTTGAGCGCCGCATTCAAGCACGTTTGCTTAGAATGGTCATACTGAGCCTTTGTTGGCGAGCAATGTAAGGATTTACGATGAAGCACTATCCTTGCTCTGTAGAATATAATCTCTAAGAACAACTTTTGCATAATGACCTGAGGTGAGTCTGCAATACAATGGGTCATTGAGCGCCACTTAAGGCATGAGGGAGCACCCTCGTGTGCGTCTTGGAGCATCGCATCCATCTTGGTTATCTCGGTGTAGCTATGCGGCCTGATATCGGCTGCAAAATCCCAAATGGACCCAAGAGCGTTCGTTACTCGGGCTTTTACAATACGATAAAGTATCGGCGTGAGGTCTGCCTCTGATCTTGATGGTGGCATTTCGGTTGTAGCTTTATCAAAATCAGCGTCTTGGAGATTCGAAGGTCCTTTGGTATCGGTGTGCGACTGCTTGATCAGTCGTGGAAGACCCATTTGGGCAGATATCCCAAGGTCCATTTCGACAATGGTTGTCCATGCCCGTTTCCGCATCTCGCTCTCGAAAAGAGACATGTCTTTAAAATGCTTCGGATCTCTATGGTAACCCATATGCATCGCGAGCTGAACTAAGGTGCCCATGAGGATCCAGATACCGATCTCAGCATCTTTGCTGATGAAAACCTCAACGGCGATGTATAACATCAGCGTCTCTAGTACACACGGCCCTCCTTTGGTATAATTGCCGAGAACAAGGCACTGCACAATTTTTTCCCTAAAAGCTCCCATCATGTACTCAAGGTCTTGCTCCATCGATAAGATTTCTGGGGTTTGAACACCAGGGTCTAATCGGAACTTCTGGAATTGCGCTGCGAGACACATGATAGCGAACAGGAGACCCAGCCAAATGACAGGAGTGGCTGATGGGTTCTCCCAAAACTCTTCGTACTAACGGCATATGTGAGCAAACATCCCTGTAGTGAGACATGCGATATATATTACCTCTTTCAAGAATTGAACGCTATGTAGGACGGCTGTGGTACAACAATGAGTTTGAATCAAAGTTCTACTTGGCAACAGACTGACCAGGGGACATTTCAAACGAGTTGAAGTAACGCGAGACCAATCGGTCGACTATCGGTCGTGTAGGGATCGATTCTAGGATTTCTTCCTTGGATAATTTGGTGCAGCCATACAACAACTGCGGACCAGTCCAGTCAGGATGGGGATTATCAAAGAGCCCTGGACTAGCAGCTTGCGCCTCTTCTTCTTTCTCGAAATGATCCTTGATTTCCGCGATTCCATCAAGGACGGCGGCCCAGTGCGCACTACTCACATAACTCGCGCCAGTCTTAGTCAACTGTATACTGCCGCACTCGGAAGCAGTCGATGCATTGTCATTGAGATCTTCATTTGGGGTAGCGGCAGCCGAGTGGCCTGCAGTGAGCATGGGGCTCGGCAGTCCTGGAGTGACCCCATTTTCCTGGACCGAGTGGCTTGCTGATGTGTGTTGCATCAGATCAACGACAAGGCTCTCCAGATGTTGGATTCTCTCATGCATAGTACCGGGAGCCCGTTGTGCGCCATCAAGAACTCGCGACGCATTCGAAGCGTACGTACAGGACTGACTTAGACCTCGATTGGCGCATGAACCACATGGATACCGTCGATCGCATCTCAACCTATAGAAAATCAATATATGCCCACATTCACAGGATATGATATAAGCATGAGTCTTGCTTAGAGAGAATAGAATAGATAAAGTCCTTACTTGCGCCGCCTGCAGAGGTTGCAGGACAGCTGAGGTTTCACTCTCCGCCGGCTTGAAGGTAGCCGTGCTCTACCCTTGGATGTTTTGGCAGGACCCCATTCCATAGGCTGTTGTTCGTCTTGGTCAGACATTATCTACCAAGGTTAGGTAGGTATCAGCGAGACCGCTGGGAGCAAATATAACTAGTCATCGACTCAGTAGAAGCACATCTATGTGACTATGGTAATGGCCGTCTTTCTTCCCAGGTAATGCGGTTGCATATGTTTGAAGTAGTGGGAGACGGAGACGATCCATGAGTTTGTATGTCTACTACGGCTCGGCAACACTCGAGGCCCCAATCGCCGATCCTCCACTCATCAACCTCCGATGCTCCGGTCCGATGCTCCGTCTAGAGCTATTACATCAGCGATGCCGGATACGCCAAAAGAAAATAGTGCCTACGCTGCTGGTACGACAAAATAACACCCTAGACAAACGATTAAATGGAATTATCCGAGACGGGGACCCTGCATTGATGCTATTGCCCTTGCTCTGTTGGATGATATCCTTAGCCATTCTTGCCTACTAGCAGCAGAAACCTAGACAAGTATCAGAGCTGCACAATCACATATGTTTCCCTCAAAGACAATTTTAATGGCAATGAGCAGGGAAAACACACCGCTATTTTCGGGTTTGGAAGTCCGCACAAGAATGAAATGACTTTCTATGAACTCCGCCGCTTCTACTTCATTATGCCTCCGGCGAGTACCTCCTGAAGCAAGCGGAGGATCGGACAAGCTCCTGGCACTTTCTGCCAAGAAACGAGATCATCTATAAAAATCGCATTTATCTACATACAAATTTGATTCATCTACCTCTTTAGCTAGATTCAATGAGACCACATCATCTTAATCCCATCGTTTTACCGTGTATTGTAGTGGGAAAGCAAAGTATCCTTTTTGACTTTTTGAACCCGCAAAGCTACGAAAATAACGACTCCAAAGGGTTTTCACAATGCCCAAACCAGATCCTTCTCCTCGGAAGTTAGAGGCGGGTATGGACATAGACACAGGAGGAAGTGAGCAAAACTCCTTATTTGTCGGAGCTGGGGCCGACGAGCTTACCAAGGACCCCAATGTCGTTGATTGGGATGGTCTCGATGACCCTTCAAACCCTCTCAACTGGTCGCGGACGAAGAAGAACACTCACGTGGCCGTTGTGAGTCTCTTCATACTTGCAGCGTTAGTATTTCACTCCTTCCCCATATCCACTATGACGCCAATAAGTTTTGACTAACCTTCGATCTTAGAAACCTGGCCGCGACTATGTTTGCCCCCGGAGCACAAGGGTTGGCTGATGAGTTTCATATTACTGATTCCACAGTAGCGGCTATGACAGTCAGCCTCTACGTCCTTGGTTTTGCTCTAGGCCCCCTCATCCTTGCGCCCCTTTCCGAGTTATACGGCCGGCTCATCCTCTTCTACTTCTGCAACATCTTATTTATCGCATTTACTCTAGGCTGTGCTTTCAGCACCAACACTGCTATGTTCCTTGTCTTTCGATTCATCTGCGGCTGTGCTGCCTCAGGTCCCATGAGTATCGGAGGCGGAACAATTGCTGATGTCACCCCACAGCAGCAGCGAGGAGCTGCTATGGCATTATTCGCTATGGGGCCAATCTTAGGACCGGTACGTTTTCTGCTACTAATAACGAACTTTGTATGCTAACGGACAGTACAGGTTGTCGGGCCTATTATTGGTGGTTTTGTGTCCGAGAATATCGGCTGGCGCTGGACGTTTCGAATCATCTTGATGATGGTGAGTTATGCTTACAATGATACTTATGGCAATATCTCTGACGACATTCACACTTAGTCTGGGATTATCGCCATCATCACGGTAATCTTCATGCGTGAGACAAATGCCACAGTCTTACTACAGAGGAAGACAGAGCGCTTGCGCAAAGAGACCGGAAATGAGAAACTCACACCCAAAACAACCAGGAACGAGACACCCCGTCAGATGCTCCTTCGTGCCATTGTTCGCCCAGTGAAGCTGTTGGTTTTCTCACCTATTGTGTTGCTCGTGTCTCTCTACGCCGGGGTACTCTTTGGTCTAATATTCCTGCTCTTTACAACCTTCCCATCTCTCTTTGTGGAAGTCTACGGGTTCAGCCCAGGAATCTCCGGTTTAGCTTATCTCGGTCTCGGTCTTGGTATGGTATTCGGCCTAGTGCTATTCTCGATCCTCAGTGACAAGCTCTTGGGACAGAATAATAAGGCTATCCTTGCCAAGCCGGAGAAGCGCCTTATTCTAATGAAGTGGCTAGGCCCCATCACACCTCTTGGTCTATTTATGTACGGCTGGAGTGCTTACTACCATACCCATTGGATTGTACCAATCTTGGGAACTTTCATCGTGGGATTTGGAGCTTTATTTGTAATTATACCTGGTCAGATATACCTGGTTGATTCATTTGGAGCAGAAGCTGCTGCCTCGGCTATGGCAGCCAACATGCTCGTTCGTTCTCCTTTCGGCGCCTTTCTGGACCTCGCCGCTGAGCCGCTGTATGAGAGGCTGGGGCTAGGCTGGGGAAACAGCGTTTTGGGTTTCATCTGCCTCGCCTTTACGCCAGTGCCATGGCTCTTCTACCGCTATGGCGAGAGCTTGAGGACTCGCTTTGTTGTCGAGCTGTAATAGCAAAATCAAATCACCACAACCCCACATCGAGATATTCAACTGGACATGGAGATAATCTTAAACTATTAGAGGTTGGGCGAACCACATACTGTACTGTACTATTAAGCAACATCTCCCGAAGACCCTGGATACATTTAGACATAGATTTTACAACCATCAACAGGTATTCACCCTATAAGTTTCATATGAAATATACAGATTCGATTAAAACTACGTTCATTTTATTATTAGCCTATAAACATGGAGAAGTTTCCTTAGTATTCCCATTTAATTTATTAACATATAGAAGTCGTAGATTTTCTCTTTACAGTTCATCTCCCTCTCGCTTCTTTTTGTTCTCCAAAAAGTTTCACATGTTGTAACCTTAATAATTCCTTCATTAATGAGGACCACTTGCTAGGCTCTAATGAACGGACTGCGGAGGTTATGTTTTGCAGCTCGTACTACGATATTGCTACTTCCGTGTGGACAAGACCACCTGAGTATTGTTTAGGTTCAAGTACAATACTTCCAAATTATGTAGGTAGAAACCTCAGACACTTCAAGCCACATCAAATATAGATCAGCAAATTCGTCATTTTCAGTAACTTTTGTCTAGATCTTCTAGGTTAAAATACATCTAACTCTATTACTTCGATAGAGAGTTCCTTAGACAGTGTGAGAGTAACGTTTACCAAAACTCAAGGTGGAAAGTTTAACGAAGGAGGCCCTAGTCTTCGTACAGGTCTATGCTCTAATATGCTTCTAGCTTTGTCAATTTGTAGCCTTCTTCGAAACTTAAGCACTAGACCCCGCCTACGTTGTGAAAGACGAGATGGTTTCAATTCCTCGCAGCGGTATTGTATTGGCTTTGATAGCTAATTTGGCGCACATCTGCAGTTATCTTCGATGGCCATTTCTATATTTGTTCACTAGGTGGCTACGGCGAGGACAAGTTGCTCGCAGGTTCCAGACCATCTAAAAATGTCACCGCTACACATGCCCTGAGCGTCGACATCAGTCCGGCGTTGTCGGTCTCTGCATATAACAAACCTGTTCGACAGTGACCCCAAGTGGTTGGTGCAACGCTTGGCTACCGTGCATCGATTAATGCTTACGTATTTGTAGAAAGCGAAAGGTTCAGGATGACCGTGCGTTGATGAGGTGTTCGTCATGTTTAGGCATGAGGTGCTGCTTTGCGGAACGTTGAAGTGAGTTCAGGGGGGCTGGGTTGAAAGAAGCAATTCGTAAAGCCGAAGGCCCATGGTCAACTACTGGTCACACCCAATCTCAGTCTCTTGATCAAATTGAGTGCAACCGATAAAGTCTAAAGATAACAACTTACTAGAGCGTAAATCAGTCTGTTATTCAAATCCTCTGTTGGAGAATTAATTACCGAATGTTTTTCACTTGTAATGACCCGACGAAAACTTTAGTGGACAGTCCGTATATCTGATCACTTATTTGTTGTTGCTAGGAAGAGAAGAACAAAAGGCTCGACGACTAAATGCAATCGCGCCAAATCCTAAGTGTAACCTTCAACTAAGTGAGCAACGCATTGAATATATTAAGGTTTACCTAGTGTTATAGTGTGAGTATTTTCTAGTCTCTTGAATACAAGTCATGTGCAAACAGAATAATTCTACCGTACGAGGGATACGCCTGTCTCATAGTGGCCACGTTCACTTGCATTATGTAGCATTACAGAATTACTTGTAGGCAATAAGTCTTAGATGTGAGGTTGTCGTGAATGATTAAATTGATTTCCCAAAGTCATTATCATCATTTCGTTATAGTCCAAAACTTCATCATCGTGGTCCTGATATATCCAAATCATTTCTTCAAATCTCACATCCCAGTTCGTGATATTCGAGAACAGCCATCCGGGCTTGTCCTGGTACTCCGCAATCAATTCCGTGGGGTATATCCTGGTGGTCACTCTGGCGAAGCAGAGGCTGGTGATAAATTCGAACCGGATAGCCGGTCGTTCTGATGACGAGTTGCCAAGCTTTCATGGCTGAATTTAGCCTTGGACTTTGTGTCCATAGGTTAGGGCCGATGTGTTGTTATGGACCATTGGTAGATTCGAGGTCGGGTATTAGGGGATAGAATGGGCAATGTACCCAGTGTGCCTTGTGGCCTGAGTATTTCGTTGCCCAGTGGTTGTGTGGCCGGTGTTGCTCTTTGGAGTGGGAGCACTTTGTGGGTGGTGGTGATTTCTGAGGGCGAGAGCACGAGCTCGCTAAGGTAGTGAGTTAGTTTTTGTGGTCTCATAAGCCTCCCTATTGAGGATGTCAATGGAATGGCTCATACCTTGGGGTCATTTTGCACTTCATTTGACGGCAACCTTGTCCAGGGAATTCCAGCATCCTAGGGATTACCTGTACCCAGATGTGACGCCAACCAGGTTCGAAGCCGGTTTGCCGGCAGCGACCATACTCCAGGACCTGACAGTGCCCGTCTTCATGGTGGTCGCTGAGTTTGAAGCGGGTTGTACAGTCTTTGGAGCGGTTGGCGTCGGGGTACAGGGCCTAGCGTGTGTGATGCTGGGGGACCGGGGCGGGGTGACAGCGACAGGCTTGCTGTTTTGTTCGGTGCTCCAGCGGTCCCCGAAATTCCGGTTCCTTCGTCGCATGTGGTCGAGGAGCTCACGGAGGCTCTCACTCGTCATGCGTAATTGGGCCGGTGTCTTGTCGAAGCGCTTGAGCATGCTCCATGGGACAACAAAGTAGTTGCAGACATAGACCCACGAGGTCTTAGCCTTGGGGCAGAGCTTGTTGTCCTCAAGTTGGAGATGCTTTTGACGGCCATGTGGCTTTTCTGAGCCGACAAAGGCACGGAAGTCGCCCGACTGCTTCCTCTGGTGGTAAATTTGCTTCCATGGCGGAAGATTACCGTTGTGGTCACCGGAGCCGTAAGCCGAAACGGTGGTGACGAGGAAGTATTTTGCATCCTTGGAATGCTCAAGGATGACTACAAAATAATTAGCATTCATTCTGAACTGTAAGACAGGAGGAAGGGTGATGAATATTTATAGATGCTACTTACTGACGGGGTGACCGGCTGCTCCCTTCTGAAAGGGCTTGTATCCCTTTAAGCCAGAGGTGTCGACCCTGTTGATCTCTTCCTGGGTCTTGAGGAAAGCGATATCGCCATCCTGCCAGTCGATTGAGCTCGTGTAGGTGGCGGAGGGCGTGTAAGAGCGAGAGCGGTATTGTGATGCCATCTTGATGTCGGTTGTGATGGCTGCGGAGGGTATTTGAACGAGTTCGAAGTTATATTCGAACGAAAGTAAGAATGTCTTGGGATAAGACTTTCAAGGTATGTGGGGTCTAATTGAGTAGTCGGTGTAAGATAATAGGGTGTTTGGTATATATAGACTTGGAAAAGTAATGAATAGAAGATGAAGAGATGAAGGTGTTTAACGCTGAGGGACATGATGGAGGGAGGGAGGACGGATATTTATGGACGGAGAAAGCAATGAAAAGAGAGTGAAGAAACGAAGCTCACATCACTTCCAAAGTATGATGTGTGTAGAGTTTGGCTATAAAATTGGAACGAGTGGTTAAAGTTATGTACTCGCTGGGATTTCTTTGATTTCACATAATATAAGGTTGCTCCTTCAGCAATACTCGAGTTAGCCCCTTGCGCAACAAAGGTTTGTCTTATTACCTCATACGCTCACCTCACGACAGTACTTGGATTGCGGAAATTGTCTACTTGCGGAAGCGACGTCGAGTGCACTTGCAACTAAACGAAGCTTTTATGCGTAGAGTGACGCTCTTCTATAACATCCCTGGCGATTTCCCAATGACTGACAGAGCCTAACCTACTGGCTTATTATGAGTGCCAATGAATGGTTGTCTGAACGCCTTCTATGTCTGGTTGCATCAGTCGAAGAGGTATAGTTTCTCACAGAGCTAGGGGACAGAAACATCTCGTTCCTCGCTTTAAGGTAGGACCGTACACCTGGTACTATACCTCCTAACCTTGAGATAGGCAGTCTAACATTTCAACCAATCAAATATCCCACTTATTCGAGCCAATCAACTTGTGGCCGTCTTTACAAAAGAAGCAAGTCTTTGGAAACTAAATTCTGACCTAACCTACGCACGGAGCACTAAACTGACCTTGCGTCTAGAGTCGCCCCAACTGCCCAATAGCTGCAGTGAATTCATCAAGTGAGTTAGGTTCGAGTCCTGACAGCGCTATATGGTTATTCGCTTTGTTAGCTCACATCCAATGAGACGAAAGTCCCCTCCAAACTGTAACCTTCCGACTTATGGGAATAGGTAATAAAGTAATTACTTGCGTCAGCTAGTTTGGCTTTGGCGCCTGCTCACGCCTAGAGGGCATTGTTCTTTGATTTGGAAAGACCTTGGTAAACTGCAAACAAGTGATTTCGGCTATGCTTAGGTTCTAGTGTTGATCATACCTACGTAAGTGGTGGTATCTAGCCCACATACCGTGATTAGTCCCAGTATCACAATAAGTTAACCTTCACGATTTGTAGCTGCTGGGGGCTCTAGTAATGACCATTGTTATTACGCGAGGAGAGAAAGAGAGAACTATTGTACAAGAGGTTGCGTGGCACCCTTAAACAAGGCTCAACGCTAAGACCACGCTGCCAGAACGGAAATGCATCTTGGTGCTATGACATCCCCAAACTGCCAGCACCTACATTGTTGACGACGACGAGCAGGTGAAGCGGTTCGGGCTTAACTGTAATAATAGGGAACTTACTAGGCAAATGCCCTCTGGCTACAGCAGACATAGTGGAGAGTGACTGCGGTAGTTAGGTATATCGGCTTTGGGACCCATCAGCCTTCTGCTTAAGAGGTTAACACGTTTAATAACAGCTGTGACATGTTAAAGCTGAGGAGAATATTCAATTGCGCCGAAGAACATTGATTTACGAGCAAATCGCGAATGGTAGGATGTACTCATTGGTGTTGTAAATTACTAGAGTCTTTTCCTAATTCAAGAACAATGTATTATGTGTTACACGACAACTGATTGTTAAGGAAAAGACAAAATTCAAGCAGACAGTACAATATGTTGTTGTATACCATATCATTAAGTGAGCTTTATATGGCTTCCCACCATTATGGGCGCGAGTTGTAATAGCCAACGCAAATAGTGTGGTAAAGCTTTTCAATTCGGGGTTTCAAGAAATTATGGTGCCAAGTACTTTTATTAATGGCATACTACAAAATACAGACATGTATTTAACATTACTTGAGATGAAATGATCTTAGATATGGTGTGCTGTTATTATGAGAGGGATTCAGAGAACTGTTGTGGTAAACGTGCTAATTAAGACTCATAACCGGTAAACAAGTATGTGGCACAACGTCACCCAATGTCTCAGATGCCATACCCAGGTACAATACATAGTATTGGTGTAACCCCATGTGAATACTAATTGGACGCTATGACAGTGAACACGTTATACGGTACATATATAACTAAGACAACTATTTCTTATTACTCTCCCCTCAATGCAACAGAATAGTTCTTTACATACCGACAGATCGGGAAACTCAATTACAGATGAGATGAAACTTAGATGAGATGAGATCAACCAGCGATAAGATAAGCCCCACTGGCTAAGCACAAAACCCTCAGACCCTCGAGCAGCGCAACCAACCCCACCATTCCCTTCTACAAGTATCCATAAGACCCCTCAACCACCATCGTGGGTAATTCATAATATTGCGCGCCTAAGACATACACACTTTGATTTGGCTGTAGACTGCGCCGGGCTGACTGGAAACTCACAACACTCACATACCTGATATTATATTTGCTCCCAAGTGAGTTAGCAGCTTAACCCTACCTCATATTTCCCCAAAGCACAGACTCCATCACCTCCCATCCCTCTCATCGCACCCCAGCGCAAACCCCCTCAGGTCGCAAACCCCTCCGCGCGCCCACCATGTCCACAGAGCGCCCACGAATCCTGTACCCGGACTCGGGCCCCGAGGCGCCGTTCCCACTGCACATGGAGGGGACCGTGATATCTGGCTTCGGGCGCGGGTCGAAGGAGCTCGGGATCCCGACGGCGAACCTGCCCGTGGACGAGACCGCGACGCCGTGGATCGCGAGCGCGAAATCCGGCGTGTATTTCGGGTACGCCTCGCTCTTACTACCGACGACGCACGCGGACTACCCCGCGTCCGCTGACGCCAGCACCACCAACGCCCCCCAACCCAACGGCCCATCATCATCCTCCACCAGCACCAGCACCACCACCACCACAACCACCAACAGCACCAGCACCACAGACGGCGACAACTCGCAATCGCAATCGCCACCCAAGTCCAAGTGGCTGATCTACCCAATGGTGATGTCGATCGGGTACAACCCGTTCTACAAGAACGCGGTGCGGTCGGCGGAGGTGCACGTGCTGCGGCGCTTCGGCGCCGACTTCTACGGCGCGCCCATGCGCCTGCTGATCCTGGGCTTCGTGCGCGACGAGCTCGACTACGCCGGCCGCGACGCCCTCATCCGCGACATCAACATCGACTGCGACGTCGCGCGCCAGAGCCTCGCCCGCCCCGCCTGGATCCCGCGCCAGGGCACCGCCGTCGAAGATGGTGGCGGTGCTACTACCGGCGGTCTCGACGGGAGCTGGCTCGTTAGGGAGGCGTGATACCTATCTACTTATTTACTAACTGGATTATCTCTGTATGAGACACCGGCTAGCGGGGCTGCTTTTTGGCAATGTTGGTTGCTGGCATGAGCCGAGCCGAGGCTATCGTGGATGGTCTTAGTTCTCGGCAACTCTGGGACATGTGACATCTCAGTAAAAAGAAACAAAACAAAAAAAAACAAAACAAAAAAAAAACAAAACAAAAAAAAAAAGGGAGGAAATCCTAGAATTGGCTAGACGAGTTAATGCTTTAATGGCGGGCGTTTGATGCATAGAAATTAGATGGTGTTGTTTGAAGTATTCAATTCTTGGAATATATGAAATTTATGGTACTCGGTCGCAAAACCGGTGTACAAACCATACTCTATGCCACTTCTATGTAATTTCCCTAATCCCTAAGCTACAGTGACCAGCTCCCCATGATAGGGGAGAAGAGCTCTAAATGCGAGCCCCATCCAAAACGCCGCCCATTGCTACATTAAGGTCATGTACTCAAGGGAAACAAAAAAGCCGTAAGTATGCAATGCATCTTTCAAGTAAATAAAAAGCAATTGGCTCGCATCATTTATACAGCCAACTGGTCGTGGTTGCGGTAATAACACGGTAGAAACTGTAATACGTTCAGTAAGGGGGTATTCATGGGATGAAATTCCTATGAGGCAACTCACATTCATAACAATCAGCATCGGTATGTCGAAGACGTCCCGTTTGATAGTCCAACAGAAGGTACAGTCGATCTTGCCGTCCTTCTCCAGCTTGGAGACTCCATGTTCGCCATCTATCCGAGTGACTCTGCTGCTGAGCATACTATTGTTTCGCCTGTCCCTTGGAGGTGACTCGTCACTGGCTAAACTCTCGTTCATTTCCTTGGTTCGGTATTTGAGCAGCCGGCATTTCCTCGTAACATGGCCTCGGCTGTCTCCGAAGGCAAGCTGCGCGAAATCTTCGTAGAACTGGATGACGCTGTCGTCGTCCATGAATTCGGCAATGAACACGGGTTGTCTTTGGCCTTCCGCACCCTTACTCGTGTCGGGCTGGATGGTTTTTAGCCGCGGGGTAGTGAAATCACTTTTGCTCGTACTGCTGAGGGTACCTGACTCGGACCCCGACAGACCAATGTTGGTATTCATGTTGGGCTCTTTGCCTAACAGGATACCCTTAGTCCACCCAGTCAAGGCAATGAATTCTTTGTTGACAGCTGCCACTTCCCCCGTCCTACGGCAAACGATCGTCGGCGCTGAGCAATGCCCCATGTAGTCCTCGTATTCAAATAGGGTCCGCTGCAGACATTTTTCCATGAAGATCAAGTCTTGCCTGTTGAGGTTCCGCGTGCACGCGATGAACGAAGGTCGGATACTCGCAAGTGACTTGGCAATACGTAAAGTCTTGTTAGACGAAAACCTTCGCTGGACGAATGCGATCAGGTTATGGAAACCAGTGAGGTACGGATAAGGCTCGTTGACGGTTTCGTAGATCGATGAGGGATCACGTCGCTTACCCAAGATAGAGTGGGGCCCGATCCTGCTGGTCGCATTTGCAGGCTTCTGTTTAGGCCTTGGCTGTTGAGTGATCGGTTGGGAGCTGGCCGGGGTGTGGGTATAGGTGCTAGCCGTAGGCGACTTGTCAAACCCGTAGTTTGTAGGTTGTGGGCTTGATGTGTTTTCTGTACTTGGACTATGCAAGCTATTCGGCGTCGGGCCAGCGGCTGCCACGGCGTATGCATGAGGCAAGCCATGCTGAAGATTGCCCGGGTATGCCCCGTTACTACCACGATCAACATTCATGTAATTTTCGACCATGCCGTTTTCGTACATTTGGTTGTAGTGGTTGTTGACCCCATTCTGATATACTGGCGCGTGCCCATAATTGACATCCGTCCCGGAAGGGTGAGCTATAGCGTCCCGCGGCGGCGTCTCAGCGGCACCAGAAGACATGTGACCTAGCATGCCAAACTCGAGAGCACCGTAGTGACTTCCAAAATTCAGACCCTCGAGGTCAAAATTAAATATCGCGGGGTTACTTGGGTCAAATAGAGCCGTGGAGAAATTGTTGGCCATCTCGCCAGATACTTGATGAACCGGTAGAGAGCCCATTTGCGCGGCCCTAGACGTGTTTGGTGCCTGGAAACCCGGGGTCACTGGTGATTGTTGACTGCTGAAAGACATGTTATCTGGTATTGGCGTCACCTGGCTCTGGGTGCCCCCAGTGAACATAGAGTAGGAAGGGGAAGTTTGCGAATAGTACGTGGAGGTTTCGGACGTCGCGTTGGATGGATGCCGGCCATTTGAAGACTTCGCGTGGGCGTTCGGGTTATAAGTCGGCCCCAACACCGGGCGCAATGCTTCTGGAGGAGCATCATGTAGATACTTTGCCTTCTTACGGACACCGTCTTGGCAGGCATCGGCGAGACCACGCTTGATGCATCTCTGGCAAGGCCGTTCATCTCCTGGAATAAAGTTTTAGTGATATTCATTGATGACAGCGCTTAAGGGTATGCGAGATGCGCCTGTGACGAAACAGAGAGGGATGCAGCTCAACTGAGTTGCCAAACGTGGCGGTGAGACAAGGGCTGATAAAGAAACCTTGGCGAATAGTGGTGAGGCTGCATGACTTACCGCACGTCAGATGGGCTCTCTGGCAAGCATAACAGGCACGCCTTGCCTTCTTCCTCCTAGGACGATGAGGATCTTTGGGGTCATACTTCTTCTTGACCTCACCCGAATTCTCGGCGTTGGGCTCGGGCGAAGTGGTGTTGTCGGCCATCTTATCGTCTTCGTCCTTGATGAGATGATCCGCGTCGTCGTACTCGTTCTCATTCTCAGACATGGCATCTGAGACCTCTGTCCCATTTGCCTCAACGTCTTCCGGCATCTTGTCTTAGTTATATATATAACACGGTCTTCTCAGCTTCCCACGCCTAATGAAGAACACGGCAATGCAAGCCCTGGCTCGCTCTGGCGCAACCACACTTTCCCTGAAAGAATGTGTAGCTTGCGAACTCATGCAGGAGTGTCACGATCAGAGCCAGGGGCAGTTCGCAAGATCCAGCTCTTCCCTACCGTAAGCACCAACACCAACACGCTCCGTCCACCGTCCTTTTTAGCTTGGACCTGGGGTGCTGACCCTTGGGTGGGCCAGTAGCAATGGGACCTCAGGGCGTATGCAAGCCAATGATGACGCCGAGACTAGTATATCAAAGTTGGGGAACAACAAGCAGCTAAAGATATGCGTGAGACGTGGGAGCTAGGTGGAGGGCGCCGTGCGCTGTGCGCTGCCGCGGTGCGACGGCCGTGTCTGGGGGCCGATACCCCCCAGAGGTGCGTGGCTCTAGAGGTTTGCACAAGCACAGCACTACAACAGGCGCTCGTATTCAGGATAGAAGGGGAAATCGGACGCCAATGGGCTTGCTCCCCGTTACAAAGAGGCGTTCCTTGTGCAACGGGGACCGGGCTCGCTGGGCCTTGTCGAACGGTGCTATCCGTCCTGTTCGTACAGATCGCGGGGAGGGCTGTCTCCTTCCAAGAAGAATAATGACGGGCCGGTAACGCGGAGACACAGGTCTTGCCTCATGGGGTCACGCGGCGGCGGATAAGGCACTGGGGCGTCTGGCTGGGATGGTATGCGGGATGCTCGATGGTGCTGCAGCTACCCGCGACGTCTGAGCCTGTTCGCATTTGGTACTGGGGCGCACAAAGGTTGGGTCTTGTCGGCGATTCGGATATGAAGCGGAGCAGCGGAGAGGAGGGAGGGTAGGTCAGCCAGTTGAGGGTTCGGCGACCTATGTAACTACGTATGTAGCGTAGGAGGAGGAGGGAGATGATGGGATGATAAGTACGGTATGGTACGGTGTGTATGGTAAGGTATGGTATGGTATGGAAGAGGAGGATAAGGAGGATAAGGCGGAGGAGCAGCTGGTAACCTAGTGGCGGTGGTAATAGTGGTAGCGGTAGTGGCAGCGGTAGTGGTAGTGATAAGTGGTATGGAGTGCCTATATTGTTATTGTGGCGCGACTTTGCGATGATGACGGAGTATGGAGCGCTTCTGGTCTGGGAGTCTAAAAGCAGGCCAAGGCAGGCAAGTCATGCATCTGTCGATGGGCGGACAAGCCAGACGCAATATTGGAAATGCAAATATTGAAGTCAGCCAGGGCAGCCGAAGTCAGTCATCAGCTTTGTTAGTGTTCGCGACCAATCAATGGGTGGTAAACGGTGGTGGCGCAAAAGTGTGAAAGCAGAGTAGTAGAAGCTGTTCTGGTCTCGACCCAACAACAACATCAGCCACGAGCAGCAGAGGCGGCGGCAGCAGCCATCAAAAGAATTTCTGTAGACTTGCAGACAGACTGCAGGCAGAGTCGAGGGAACTGCGGTCGGTAAAGTTGACAACCGAGAACGAGCGAATGGAAGAGTCCAATTGGACGTGAGCTTCCGGAATTCTCGAATTTGTCTCTGATCCTTCAACCGAACTGCGGGGTTCTCTTGTTTGGGGGTGCGAAGGGGGGAAAAAAGAAAAAAAAAAAAAAAAAAAAAAAAAAATAACGTCGATTTTGCAGGTGGTTGCGCAGGTGGTTTCGCAGGTGAAGGGACAAGGTCAGGCCGTCAGCCAAAATGCCCCCAAGGTTTGACAGGATTTCCCCCCAAACTGCCCCCAAGATTTCCCCCAAGGCGGGCAGCGGGCTGGGCGGGCAGGCGGGCAGGCAAGGCAGGGCTCCAGGTGCTGGCAGCAGGGTCTGGCAGGGTCTGGCGTTTCTGGCAGGGTCAATCGCCTGAACGGTAACCCCCAGCCAGGCACGGACCAACCAACGCCAAGATCGTGCCAAGGATATTTATTCGAACCACGATACAAACTTGGATTAGTAACGTCAGTAACCACCAAAACGTGAGAACCTTGCACAAGCCCTGCTGCTGCCCTATCAACCATGCCAAGCTATGAGGAGCTATGAGGAGCTATGATGCCAACGTTGGACCTGCCTTGCTAATTCTACCACCTACATGGCCGCTCCTTACCTACATCCATCCATATACTTATATGTATACATCCACACGGTAAGGGCAACGGGGACAGAGCAGTGCGGTACGGTACCTAAGGGCCCGGTGATCACCGCAAACATAACACTTCCATATTAATGTTGGAGAAGGTTTCAATGTTGTAAGTTGCTGCTATCCACGACAGATCATACGCAGTTATGTACTGCGTAGACATACATCCATACATCCATACATCTACCTATAATGCAGCTACATGTACCTACCTAGGTGCGGTAGGTATGTAGATTGGTGGAAGGGCCTACATATATGTACAAACCTAGTAGATACATGCGTAAATAAGCATCAATATACATATCGATACCTAGATGCAGTTACATATATTATAGCATCTATAAAACCCCACATCTCTCCTCCATCCACATCCACACCTGGGCATCGACTTCCACTTCCACTGCGTACATGTTGCATGTATCCCGCGCACCTTTAATCATTTGCAATAACTGAAGTGCAGCAGATCGTCGTTGCTTTCAAATGAACGTTGCACATACTGTGGAGGCATTGGTACTTGTTCGCGCTGACCGAGCAAATAGCCTTCAGGTACCTAGCACAAAAAAGATGTAGATAGGTACTCGCAGTAGGTTGTGGAATCTATAGACACACAGTGTTTACTCCGTTCTTCATACTTCGTACCTACTTATTAGATCTAGTACGGAGTATGGAGTACGTGTACGTGATATGGCTTGTATGGATCAACCTCGATGCGGCCTTCAGCCAGCCAAAACGTTTTATTTTCTCCACCCTGTCTACTACTACCTGCCTCTCCTCTTCATAATAGCAAAAACACCATCAGAATCTATTATGATTATGTACGGAATGTGCGTGTATGGGTTCCCAATTCTAGTAGGTAGGTAGAGAACTCGCTATCGTCTGGCCGGAACCACTCTAGGGGCTCACTTACTCGCGCCCTTGCGCATTTGTTGGAGTTCACGGGATTAGCATGGCACCCTATGGGCATCCTATCGCATTCTATGACACCCTATGGTTGCACCATCGATAAATTCAACGACAGTTGGCACTAACTAGCCCTGGCCTAAATGAATGGCGCTCTATCTGCATACCTACGGCTTGGGCCGTTGATTCGAGCACCGTAACCGAGAGCCTCATCGTCGAATGATCGTCTGCGTATAGCTTCTGCCGAACCTGACTGGGAAGGAAGGCCAGCGATTCGATGCAATGCAATGCCGGCGGAGTGCCCTCCATCTCCATCGTGCCCTCATGCAGGCAGTCGAGATGGACCCTGGCGTCACACCATGACCAATCGAGCTTGGTCGAAAAGATCCATCGCTTCGATTGACTGACGCGTCACTGTTGAGGACGTATCGATGGCTGAATAGATGCATAGATTTCCTCGACGCTGTCTAGATTCCAAGGAGATGGCCAAACTCGAATCAAATAGGCAGGTCTTCACGTTGATCAAATTTGCTCTAAACAATCTCATATCGTCCGCCCCGCTCCACGCCGTCAACTCTCCCCGAATTCTCCGGGGTGCCTGAAGATCTTGGCTATAATCGACCTCATGTTGATTACGCAGTATTTGACCGGCCGAAGGCAGTCAACAGCGATCTCCGCCAGCAGCGTAGCGCAATCGAGGAAGACCACATCCGACTCTATCAAGTCTTCCTTTCGCAGCGGAGTCTCACTGGCAGATCGGTCAGTTGGATCTATTGCTGTCTTTACCCGGCATCGTCGCCTTGACAGTGTGTCTTAAGGTGAGTCATTCACATATAATTCCAATCTATCCTTGCCAGATCGTTCACCACAGGTGTAGCTTATCCTGCCAACCCTCCTTTGTCGCAATGTCGTGCATTGCATGCATATTACAGTCATGTATTGCTGCGGGATGCAACCTCATCGAAGGCTTGTTATTCCCACCTTTACCCGTTATGGAGGACGGTAGACGCATCTTGTAATGTTCGCCTCTTTTTTAACCACCGGGAGCAGATCTATCCGCATCCTTAGATCGTGTCAGTCAGCCCTATTCATTCCCAGAGGCGTGAAGTTGAAACAGCCAATATCTGATGCATCGCCCGATACTTGCGCTCCTTAATAATCAAGACCATGGCGCGTACAAAGTCTAGGGACTTGGTTTTCGCATTCTAGACATTTAAACTTGGACCGATTTGTGCCAACAAGATACGATGTTGAAGCCTTGCACTATATTTTGAAGCCACAACATAGGAGCGGGCGAGGAGCTAGAGAAACGAATAAAAATAGGCGTCACTCGATTGGTTCGCAAGTCTTTCAAACAAGTGTTTCCAGATGACTGGATTCGGCGTCCAGGCGATAGTGCTCAACTAGTAGTACGACCTCGTGCGGGGCCAGCTGAACGGCTACAAGCTTGGTGCAACTCTGGAAATATACTCTCCGAATGCACTCTGGCTCGAGGCATCAATAATAAGAGATATATTCTTGAACGTGGGATATACCTGAGCACTGAGGTACTCAACTTCAGATTGCAGTTGTCCGCGGTCGCATCACACATGATGTCACGGTTAGAAGCATCCTGTACACGAAGATCGCATTCCTTACGTGTCAACGTGTAAAGAAATGAACTACAGTTCATCCCAACCTGTTACACGAACCTTTAGCTCCAAAAATGCTTCGGATATGCAAGATCACAATAGTTGCTCAAACTTATGACAAAGAAATTACAAAGGAGTCTTGAGGAGCCCCCTGTACAGTCAGCGCGTGTTGTACCACCAGCAAGGACTCTAGATTCCTCCATGAGGCTTATTCTGCCAACATTCAGATATTACGAAACGGCGCTAGGTCACGAGGCTTATACTCTGGCTACGTTGTCCTCGAGTAATGGTAGCGGTGGGTCGAAAGATGACACAATGCTCTTTCAAATAAGACTTTTCGAACTGCTTGATCATCGAGTGGGCAGGGAGCTTTCCAAGAATAGGAAATGCTGATTACTAAGAGACTCTTCTAACGCTATAGGAGGTGGCCAGACGGACTTCCGAGACTGTTACACCAACACTCTTCTCTATAGCCTTTAATTTGCTCTCCTTTGCATCTATAGTGTATGCCGCTTCTAGCTTATGGCAGTGCCAGTATACCGGAACGTTGAATCAAATCTAGTATACATATTTTAGGTAAGTCGGCCATTGATTCACGGAGTACACTTTCATATAAGTCGGGTAGAAGACAATGCTTGGCTCTCGTTCAATGGTTGTAGACATATTTTTAAAACTCGATACGAGGTTGAAAAACACAAGACCCTTGTCTGCCAGTATCTCCAGTGCTCAATCATAACAGTCGATCGCAAGGCAACTTCACAAAAGCCACCAATCAACTATCACATGGCTGACCCGACGAAGTGGAAAGCGGGAATGGCTGACGTTGTGGTGCGGGCACTCCCGGTTAAAGACACCGGTTAAGAAGGTGGCGCTGCCCATCGCAGCTCAAACCAACGGCAGAGCCAGACAGCCACGAACCTTGACACCATTCGATATGAGGTGAAACCCGGCAGTATCTAATCCCAGGTCTTGTTCTAACCTGGCAGCCTGGCAGCCTGGGAGGTCGGGGTTGTCTTCAGTGGATCAATCTCAATCCCAATGACGCCGACGTCGACTAGGAACATTATCACTCTGGTCTCATCTACCGACGTCCTTCAGCGAATTATAAATGCCGATGACGGCGCATATGGTGTGTACTGACGCAGGTTCCGCGTTACGGCTACACCTCTTTCTCTATCTGACCACCGAATTTCGCAGTCTTGGCCATGAATGAACAAACCGGGACTATCTGATCAAGAGAGCACTCAAAGTCGGAAGCTCGGTTTGCATGAAGCCCATTTCGGCACAATTCTCGGGTTTTTTGTGACTATCTTTTCCCATCACAGCAGCTGTCGATGTTCTCGGCCTTGAGTGGCTCTGAGATAGAGAACAGCAAAAAGACATGCAACTATTTACTAGGTAGTCATTTGCTTTGACCGTCAAATGATGGTGGTGTGTTTATCTACACAAGCGCAGACTTGGCACAGCTGGAGAGAACGACTCTGTGGCGTAACCAAAACTGATGTACCGAATCGCATATGCCCAGAGCCCAGTGAGGGAATCAAATATCTGCGGACCTGGTTCCTGGGGCCCTCTCATTCGATCCCTCGATCTCATAGGATCGGGCCACAGCCGATCGTCGACCAGTTCTGAATCCCGATCCAAAACCCGGAATACGGTCACCTAACCAAACTTGTTCGAATCTCGGCTTCCTTGGCTGCGGCTGAAGAGAGACGTGACGAGCAGCGCCAATACGACTGACAGACGAATCCAGTTGCTTGTTTGGTCCGCCAATATTCAAACCCGTGGTCAATTTTACTACCTCTTGGCTAGGTGGCTGGTCTAGGCAACCCACGGTTACAACGCAGCTTCAGCCTCACCATATTTGAACCTCTCAAACGCTGGCTTTCCCGTTCTGGTGCCGCCATCGTATACCTGGTGCCAATATTAGACACGGTATTCCCCCCTACCTTAGTCGAAAATCCTTGGTCGAATTGTCGGTCAGTAAGTAGAATCAACTGCGATGTAACTGTGTGGCTCAAACCAAACATGTAGTCTCACACACTCTACAACCTCCCTGGTCTGCGGGTCTTGCCGACTGCCAGCATGCGTCCAGATTAGATTGATTGTGTTGGTAGAAACGAGAACTCCAGGTCACTGCAAGAAACGTATCATTGAATGGCAAGCAGAACATGTCTTCGTTATTAGTATGATCGTGACTTCTTGATAACATACACACATTCTCACGATAATTCTCTACTCTACAATTACAACCCACCAACCCACACACATCAGTATATATATGCAAACCTATCGCCGATTTCTCTTTCAGTCATTTCAATCCAATATTTGTTTTCCCCCACGGCCTCTTCTGAAAACAGACCGGACGCCTCTCTAATGTAAGAAACCCTGTTTCTTTGCCACATCTTACGATATATCAAAGCTCTTACTGATCTCCGGAGTCAGATCCACCTCTCTTGTGCACGCACGGTACGATCGAGCGAGATAAACAACCCAAAATGAATAAAATGACGTCCCTGCAAGATAAGAACTTTTTCTTCCACCACTGAAGGGGGTGATGGTGTTGTGGTGTGCGTTATGTGGCAGGCTGAAGAAGGTCGCCGTCATGCAATTCGCAGCTGCAATCTGCCCATTCTGATTTCCCTTTTTGCGAAATTCGGGGCCCTTGAAGCCGGTGAGTTTCAGCAACTGCTGGTAAGATGTGCACATTTGGAACCACCACCAAAAAACAGAAGAGCAAGCCAGAAATGATTTTCCCAACAGCGCAATAATAGATAGCACCAAAAAAAAAGGAAAAAAAAAGATAACTCCCCCATCAAAACGTCTCGCTGAGCCCCGCAAAGTCCGGCACGTCGCTATCGCAGTTAAAATCTTTGTCGTAGGCCTTCGTCGGCAAGATGCCGGCGGCGAGGCCCTTCTTGTAGCTCCACTGGGGCGCGCTCTCGGTGTCCCAGGTCCAGTACCACCAGCCCCAGCCCTTCTCGAACGAGACCATCTGGGCCTCGGCGAACATCTTGAGGAACTTCTTGTAGGTGTCGCTGTAGGTGCTCACATCGGCGTTGGCGCCGTCGCAGGAGCACGTCTTGTCCTTGGTCGGGCACTTGGGGGTCAGGGCCTCGGACGAGGCGTTGCCGGAGTCGTAGGTGCCGGTCCAGCGGTTGCCCCAGCCCACGTTGGTCAGGTACTTGGCGCAGTCAGTGTCGGCCTGGGACCACTCGGCGAACATGGTGGGGCCGAAGCCGGTGGCGGTGTCCATGCTCTGCTCCGTCTGCTGCGTCCAGCCATCGCAGGCGTACTGCACCTTCTTCTGGTGCGTGTAGACGATCTGGTCGTTGTTGAAGATGACGTACTGGTGCACGTCGAGCACGAGCCCGCTCATGCCCGTCAGCTTGCCCTGCCAGTTCGCGAGCCCCATGAAGCCGTCGCCGAAGATGACGTTCGCGCCCAGCCCGTTGCCCCGCACCAGCTTGTACGCGTCCGCCGTCCAGGTGATCACCGCGTCCGCCGACAGCGTCACCATCTGCGGCTCGTTCGCCAGCCCGTAGAACGTCAGGATGTTCTTGTACCGGTCCTGCGCGAAGAACTTCGACAGCCGGTCGTGCACGTCCAGCGACCGCTGCCGGTTCAGGCTCCCGTCCGTCCCGTTCAGCCAGTTGACCACGCCCTGCCGCCCGCTGTGGTTCCACCCGTTCTGGCTCCCCGGCAGCGCGTGCAGGTCCAGGTTCACCCGCAGTCCGTACTTGCGCGCCCACTCGATGGCGCGCAGGAGGTAGCGCCAGGAGGTCCGGAAGACGTAGGGGTCGCTGTCGTAGGTCTGCACCGCCCAGTAGCTGTACGGGATGCGCACGTGGTCGAGCCCCGCCGCCTGGATATCGGCGAAGGTCTGCTCCGTGACGAATGTAGCGTAGTGCTTCTCGAGCGTCGAGGCGGCGGTCTTGGGGCCCAGGTGGGTGCATAGAGTCCACTCGTCGATAATTCCTAGCCTACTATCGTAGTCGAATAGCGAGGGCGTGATGAAGGGTTCTAGCGATAGCCATCCACCTAGATTCACGCCTCTTGCTGGTGTCTTAGCGTAATCACCCCAAGACTTCTCAATAGCCGGCACCTTGTCATGGGCGGCTTTGGAGTCATCCCAGTCCGTGAACAATCCCATGACTGGCAGATCCCCCACTGTGTCGTTCGTGTAAGTCACGTTGAAATCCGTCGTGTCGTACCATGTGAAGGGATCGAGATAGGACCCCCGAGCAGCTGGCGGAATGCTGTCCTGGGAGATGTTGTTGAGGTTGGACTTGTCCTGGCTAGAGTTATTCGAGTTCTTCTTGCTCACCACCACCGCCACTACGATGATGATGATGAGCACCACCAAAGCCACGCCGGCTATGATCCCTATTTTGCAATGTCAACAAGAAGCACTTCCAGCCAGTAGTCATAGAAAACTTACACCTCTTTTTCTTCCTATTCAAAGGTTTGCGCCCCAGCTTCTCCTTCTCTATGGCAACGCTGTCGTAGCTGCTGTGCTTGCTAGTCCCCGCACCGCCTCGTATATCCGGGCTCGCCCGGCCCTCCTCGACGATGGCACCGCTGACGATTCTCCGCTTCTTCTTCTTGCGGCGTCTGTTTTCCTTATCCGTAGCCGCGCGGTCCTCGTCGTCCGTATACGCGCCCTCCTTACGACGCCGTCGCTCCCGCCTCGGGGCGTCGTATTCCGTATCCGTGCCCGGATACTCGTCCCTGCGACGTCTCTCCCGCCTCGGGGAATCGTATCCCAGGTCCGAATACCGGTACTCCTTGCCCCTAGCCCGCGAGCGTTCCCTCCTCGGAGAGTCCTGTTCCGCATCGACGACGTCGTAGCCCTCCCGCCGGCGCCGGTCCCGCTTGGCCTTGCGCTCGGGATCCCGAGGCGGCGGTGGTTCGGATGTGTAGCCCTTGGTATTGAGCTCGTTCAGCTGCGCGAGTGCGTCGGGGGACAGCTTTTGCCCACGCCCACTGCCCGTCCCCTCCGAGGCCGACGTCGCGCCCTTTGCGCTGTGCTCCCGCGGTCTGCGCTTTTTGTGACGCTTGTGGCGTGTCTCAGAATCCCTCCGCCGACGGCGGTCCGGTTCCGAGTCCTCGGGCGCCATCAGAGTGAGGAATGCTGCTGCTGGTTGCTAATTTTGAACATGCACGACGTAGGAATGGAAAGGATCTCAAAGAATATTACATAGATAGACACACGTAGATAGACAGACAGATAGATAGATAGATAGATAGATATGCAATCTCTTGGCGTAGAAAAGGAATCTGCAGTTGTCAGCTTCGGGGAGTTTCGTCTGTCTATCATTTACATCCAGCTGGGAAATAATTGTCAACGCTTCCATGTCTTCGAACACGTATGTGTTGGGTTGACCGGGCAACTATCGCCTTCGAGTCAATACCCCTGTTCCCGCCTACACACTATGTACGTAGTACCCAGCCGCTCGGAAGCTTGATAGCCAGATAGCGGGGTTAGTTGGATCATCGGCTTTGGGGGATCTAGCTCCAAACTCAATGCCGCGACTAAGCGATGCCTCGTCACTGGGCTTACGACGGCGGAGAGTATTCCTCTCGTGCTTCACCCTCCCTTCTGTTCTTCGTTGAACACGGTCAATTCACCGCCAGATATGAATTCAACCCGGCAGCAGGGAATTTGTCACGATGAAGAAGACGGTTTCGCTTCGTCGCGTCAATAGGGTGCTGGCGCCCCTGCATCATCATCATTCCAGCAGCATCTCATTACACAAACGGGCGATAGCGTGCGCGTTACAACCCCGAAGCTACTCGACGCACCCACCCAATGCACGACTGAACCTGCCTCCCGACTACGCTTCGACGCCGCTCTTGGCACACAGCTCGCAGACCGCTCTCGGCAACGCCGAACTACCCCCCGCGGTGCGAAATGGCACGACGAAGCGGATGAACCTGTTCCAGGCGATCAACGACGCGCTGACGACGGCGCTCGTGGAGGACGAGAACGTGCTCGTGTTCGGCGAGGACGTGGCCTTCGGCGGCGTCTTCCGCTGCACGATGAAGCTGGCGGAGAGCTTCGGCGGCGACCGGGTCTTCAACACGCCGCTGACGGAGCAGGGGATCCTGGGGTTCGCGATCGGGCTGGCGGCCGAGGGCGCGCGGCCCGTCGCCGAGATCCAGTTCGCCGACTACGTGTACCCGGCCTTCGACCAGCTCGTCAACGAGGCCGCCAAGTACCGGTACCGCGAGGGCGGGACGGGCCGGCACGCCGGCGCCCTCACCGTCCGCATGCCCTGCGGCAGCGTCGGCCACGGCGCCCTGTACCACTCGCAGTCGCCCGAGGCCCTGTTCACGCATATCCCGGGCCTAAGGGTGGTCATGCCGCGCTCGCCGCTGCAGGCGAAGGGCCTCTTGCTCTCCGCCATCCGGAGCAACGACCCGTGCGTGTTCATGGAGCCGAAGATCCTGTACCGCGCCGCGGTCGAACAGGTGCCCACGGGCCCGTACACGCTCCCGCTGTCCAGGGCCGAGGTGCTGAAGGAGGGCAAGGACGTGACGGTGATCTCCTACGGGCAGCCGCTGTACACTTGCAGCGCGGCGATCCAGAAGGCGGAGGAGGATCTGGGGGTTTCGATCGAGCTCATCGATCTGCGCACGGTCTATCCCTGGGACAAAGAGTGCGTGTTCGAGAGCGTGCGGAAGACGGGGCGGTGCATGGTCGTCCACGAGGCCATGGTCAATGCGGGCATCGGGGCCGAGGTCGCGGCCGCCGTCCAGGAAGACCCGGATACGTTCTTACGGCTGGAGGCGCCGGTGGCGCGCGTTGCGGGATGGAGCATCTTCACGCCGTTGATGTTTGAGAAGTTCAATATCCCGGACGTTTCTAGTGAGTCTCCCCTATTTATTAAGTCCACGAACATACATTTTGAGTGCTGGTTGCTGACAGAAGAAAAAGGGGTATATGATGGGATCAAGAAACTCCTAGAGTATTAGACGGTCGCGGGAGTTATGTATAGATGGTGAGCTTGAAGACCAAGAACTGGGTACTACATTACTGGCGACAATCTACATTGTGTAGATGTAGGTAGTTGGGACTCATGTTATAAATTAGCGTATCGATAGCGAGGCATTGCCATGTTCAGGAGACCTTCGTGGGTAAAACTGATGTTTACCACAGATACATTATAGACAGTAATCTGCAAGTATCAAAATGACACAAATATAGTTGTATACTGAAGTAAGAATATAAGTAATATCTAAGTAATAAGAATATACTGACCCCAAGAACATCCAATAGAAAAATAGACTTCGCAGGAAGCGCTACCTAGGTACTTATTTCTCAGTACATGTACATATTTAAATTCTTTTCTTGGCATTGATTTGCGGCGCGCCAGCCTACGCAGTACGTACACGTACCAGGCTAACATATGTTAGCCCACATTGCCCCGCGCTCAGTCTCTCTCAGCTAGGAATGAGCGCAACTCCGAACTTTGAAGCCTGACTGTGTCCCGACAATCTACTTAGACAGCTGAACTCTCCAGACCTCAGCTCGAGATAATAATATTGCATTCTACTAGCTTCGATACGGAACCATGGCAACTTCTTTAGAAACTGTCGAGTCCTTCGTAGAAGGCGCCCCACCTGGAGAGGTACGAGAACTTGATTCCCAAATCCCAGCTAGATCTATTCCCAACCATGAAAATACCATGATCACATACTAACTTAACTTTCGACACAGCTAGCGGACGTTATAAATGGTACACAGCCCGACAACACAAATCAGAACGAAGCAATAAAACCTGACCTTGACTCTAGACATCAAGACCCTCACCATCCACGAGCCGGGCCTCGTATCCCAGCTCACGCCCGCGTTCGAGAAGTACAACGAGGAACAGTTCACCACCGTCAAGCTGCCCGGCAGCAGCCAGCAGGTCATCATCAGCTCCCACAGCTCCCTGGGCGACGGGCGGTACTACGACGTCGAGAGCGCCTCGAGCTTCGCCTTTGATCACACTACACAGGTTGGGCTAGCTATTCCGTCCCGATCAAGAAAGAAAGAACGCGCAGTAATAGTAACACGGGAATGCAGAAAGCAAGCGATGTCCAGAGCCATGTATTGGAAGGCGCCCAAGCCGAGCTGGTGTATGTATTGCTGTGTTGTTAGACAGGGTGACTTTGGGGATAACAGGCGGGCTAATGTGTTTTTGCTTTCGCAGGCAGTCGACGCTGAAGAGCCTGTCGTCCTACGTCAAGGAGCACTTCCCCAACGCCGCGTACGGCGTGTGGCCCACCGAGAGCGACTCGAAGCTGGCCGTCATCATCGTGGCGAACAAGTACAGTCCGAATAACTACTGGTACGACTGACTGCCTATACCCAACTTGATTCTGAGCAACAAGGAAAAAAAAAAAAAAAAAAAAAAGAAGAAACAAGCAAACACCCACCACACACACACACACAGCCGAAGCTGACATGGCCTCAAACCACTCTAGGAACGGACGATGGCGCTCCCTCTACATCTTCGACCCGGCCTCGGGGAGCCTGGAGGGCAACCTCAACGTCGACGTGCACTACTACGAGGACGGGAACGTGCGGCTCTTGACCAACAAGCCCGTCTCCAACCCCTCCGTATCGTCCGGCACGAGTGGAGCGGGGATCTGCCGGGAGATCTCGGCGGTCGAGAAGCGGTACCAGGAGGAGCTGAACAAGGGCTTCACGAGCCTGAGCGAGGGCGCCTTCAAGGGCCTGCGGCGCCAGCTGCCCGTCACGCGCCAGAAGATCGAGTGGGACAAGGTCGCCAGCTACCGCGTCGGACAGGACATCGGCGGGGGGAGCTCGAGGAGATGATTACCGTAAGTATGTACCTACCTAGGGAGGTATGATGTGATGGGATGCCGATAGGGAACCCTCGGCTTCCGGCTGCTGCTGCAGCTGCAGACGGCGCTAAGCTGAAGAGACGAAGGCGCGAGCATGGATGGATGCGATGCGATGCGATGCGATGGGGGAGGGGGGGGCTCTGATAGGTCGGGTTGCGGATTAGGTCATCGGATTCGTGCTCGGGTTATTATTATGCAAGTACATATATACATGTACCTACCTATGTAGAGAGACTGAATGAAAATGATATCACACGAGACGGACGGAGCTAAGGTTAAAAAGATCCCATGAGGAGAATGCCGCTGCTCGCGTATGCAGTGATTGTTCTAGTCTTATCCTGTCCCTAGGTGGTGGTAGTTTGGTGGTCCTGGGCATTTATACATTCTTATTCAGCAACTTTCTTTAAAAAGTAATACACATCTAAGCAACCTACTAACTACTTAAGCCTCTACAGAATATGTAGGTTGTACTACATATAGCCACTGCATATGCTAAATTATGTGTGACCAGCCAATCGACTAACATAGTCTTTTGAACAAATTGTTGTTACATACAGTAAAAGGCAATAATTACGTTGAAGACAAGACAAAGGTATCATGATAATGTAATTCGTAAGCAGGATCTGGGGATTTGTATAACATGGGGGAAGACTCGCATAAAATTATGCTATCTATACAGCAGGTAGTCGAACCATCGGCCTATGGATCCGGCCGTCGGATGCGAGGAACTGCCGTGGTGATGGAGCATAATTATACATACTGATGTGGCGCAAGCGGATAGACGGCGGATAGATACGTAACTGTACATATGTAACCTACGTTCTATGGGCTGTATGGACGACCCCCCATAGCATCCTGATAAATCAATTAGGAGAACTCTGATTTGCTGGGCGGGCTGTCCGTAGTCCACAGACCGCTGTTGGAAAATACATCGTACTAGCTAATACTTATAAGTGCTAGGTAAGGTGCTAGGTAAGGTGCTAGGTACCTAGGTAGGCTAGGTACTTGACCCAGTTGCTTATTATTAGCTCTACGTTTTTTTCTAATTAACGGTGAATTTGTTACCTATTAGGGGGAAAAGCAGAGCAGATGCAGCAGCAAGCAGTCATCAGCTAAAGACATCCATCCATTCTGACAAGTACCAGCCAATTCAATTCAACCGCCAGTTTGGAACTCCCATCCCATCATCTCCTCATCCAATCCTCCTCCATCTGCATCTCCGAATTGTTGCGCCGTGCTCCGTGTTGCCTGCCAGCCAAATCTAGTTCACTCAATCGTCGCGTCCTCTTTTTCCTCCTCAAGCGATTTGATCTTTTCAATTTATTAGATTTGTTTATCCCAAGCAAAGGGAAAAAAAAAGAAAAAAAAACCCCTAGATCTTTTCTCTCTCACAACACATCACACATCACACATACACACACGCACACACAATGGCCGAAAAGGAGTTCACTTTCCAGGATGTCGCCGAGCACAACACCAAGAAGGACCTGTTCCTCGTTATCCACGATAAGGTCTACGATAGCACGAAATTCGTCGACGAGCATCCGTAAGTTGACCCCCATCCTCCACTGTAAACATTGCAGTCCTTCCGCCCGCTAACTTTAGCAATGCAGCGGTGGTGAGGAGGTGATGCTGGATGTCGGCGGTCAGGATGCGACGGAGGCCTTCGAGGACGTCGGCCACAGCGACGAGGCCCGGGAAACCCTCGAGCACATGCTTGTGGGCTCGCTCAAGCGACAGGTGAGATACATCTCTCCATCCTATCCAATGTCTTTCTTTTTTTTTTTCACTCCGCCTTTCCATTAGCCTAGCCTCTTCCCTCCTACTATCTGATCCCCCTCCCCTCTCCTCTCCTCCCCATCCTCGGAGTTCCTCGGGGATTTCGGCGTCGTGCTAAGCTAACGCGATATGCTACTACAGCCCGGAGACCCAGAACCCAAGGCCACTGGCCCGTCCCTGGCACCGCCTGCGAACACGTCCTCGGCCGGTTTCGGAACCATCCTGTACGCTGTTATCTTCGTCGGCGGGCTCGTCGCCTTTGGTGCCTACCAATACCTGCAGGCCCAAGAGGCCCAGCAGGCCCAGCACTCCCAGGAGGCTTCGGCTTAGGCTCAGGCCTAGGCTTAGGCTTAGGCTTAGGGGGACGGACAGGGCGTTTGTTTGCTGGTCTCTCGGGACGAATGTGTGTGTGTGTGATATTGGGAAGCGGGATGGATGGGAGCATACTGGACAGAGAAGGAAGAATGTTACGGTTGATGTCTTCTTGACTCATACATTATTGATTATTAATAAATCAGATCATCTAGTTCAACCATACCGTCTCCTCTACCTGCCTATCTGCCAGGACACATCATCGTCGTCCGGCTGTCTGCTTTATTCGGGGAGCGTCGAAGCAAATCCATGGTGACGAGTTCGGATTGTAATTGTTGGATAGGAGTTAAAACATTGTTTGCAAGGGACTTAGTGGTCTCGGTCTGGGTAGAGCGAGGAGGCAGCCATGATTAGAGATAAAAACTCGCTATAGCAAGACAGCTCAACTTTGTCTAATTCAAGGGATGAAATTATAGAGACCGATGCGTGCATTGGACACCGACCAGACTTGACAATCTCCTCCAGCATTGGCCAAGGAGGATAATTACTACCAAGTTAGACAACCTTCAACGCGCAAGGCATGGCCAGTGTCCTCACAAGACCGAAACTAACAAGCCCAAACTGTTACAATACGCAGTAAGGGAGTCTTTGTCTCCAGCCAATCGAGATTTTCCCTGCTTTATTCCGACATTCCATTGTCTTCGAAACTTCGACACCAACATATAACAAAGCTAGGTCAATGATATTGCCCAATCTTGGTCAATCCATCAATTGCATCGATTCCAGTCAGACAAAGTGCGAGGTAAGCATTGATTCCCGCAGGATGCACAACATATTATCCTATTAGTCTAATGGAATCTCACACTCCCAACTTATAAGTGCAAGCATCCATTGCGAAGGCTAATAACAAGTGCTCAAGGTTACCTGGGTATATTTACACGGCATCAGACTTTGTACTAACAAGTGCTAGTCAGCAACGCAAGGTACGCAAGTAAGGTTCGTTTTCACCCAATGCTCACTTTACTCGGCCTATATATATATGAATGGGTGAAGTCCAGATGAGGAATTGCCCAAGTGGTCTCACAGGGAAATTTTGCTTAATAGCAATTAAATCATTTACCTAAGATCAACTCCCACTCCACAATTACCACGGAATACATACATGTCCAAACCCCATATTTCCACCAGCCACATGCACCCTTTGCACCGCCACCCGGCAAGTGTAACGGCTCACGGTTAATAATCAATTCTACGAAATAGGGCTTGGATGTACCTAAGTACATACCTACACACCTACGGATTACTACAGCGTCAATCAGCCTCGCCTCTCCCTCATTCTTTCATCATCCGTCTCTCGACGAGATCGACCATCACCACCGAACAACCTACAACCTAGGCGCTACTACGAGAGAACCAGCAACCCGACCTCAGTAGCCATCATGTCCGCCCTCGGCAGTCTCCTCAAGAAGCGAAGTTTCGGGTCGTCTGCTCCATCCTCGTCAAACCCATCCAAAGATGGCCCGGCTTCGAAGCGTCAAAAGCGCGACAACATCGCCAACTATGCATCCTCCACACCCGCTGCCGCCGCCGCAGCAGCAGCAGCCGCAGACTACGGCACACACATAAACACGAAGCTGACGTACGCCGTCGAGTACTTGAAATCGAAGCAGACGCCCAAGAGCCTACAGGACGTCCTGGAGCACCTGACACTGCAACACAACTCCGAGGAGGACCAGAAGAAGTTCGCCCAGATGCTGAAGAGCCACCTGCGCGTGACCTACATCCCGAGCCCACGAGTCAAGGGGTCCTCCGAACCCGTCTGGCGCACGGGCAAATACGAGTTCAAGCCCGTGCTCCCCGGCGTAAACTCCAAGGAGAAACTCCTCGAGCACCTGCAGCACAAGCAAGACGCGTCAGCGGCGTCGGTCAAGGACATTAAGGACGGGTGGCCGGACTGCGACGGCGCGATCGACGAGCTGCGGCGGGCGCACCGGATCATCACGACGGGGCTGAAGAAGGACAGCCACGCCAAGTACGTGTGGGCGGACGACCCGTCCCTCCACCACGCCGTCGACGCCGAGTTCGTCCACCGCTGGAAGGCGCAGACGCCGCAGATGCCGGCGCCCGACGACATGGTGCGCGCGCTCAAGGAGCGCGGGCAGAAGCCCACGGGCGAGGACCCGCGCGCGCGGCGCGGCAAGGATGGGCTGGGCAAGCCCGCGCAGAAGAAGCGCAAGGCTGCGCGCACCGTCAAGAAGTTCCAGAACGCGCACATGGAGGCCCTCTTTAACGCTAACCCTAACAAGCGGCTGCACTAGCTTAAGCGGTCGTCTGACTGGCCTGTTGTTTCCGGTTTGGCAGGGGGGGGATTACCACCGACACCGAGGAGTAGGAGACGCAGACGGAGGCAGAGGAGGAGGCGTTCGTGAGAGAGCAGGATGGATCTGGATATCTGGATCTGATGATGATTTCCTCATACTCATTCACGGACAGGGCAACAAAAAAAAAGCATCTACGGCGTTTGGTTCGGCTGGGTCATTGATTGATTATGGAGCAAGAAATGCATTGCATGAAGGGAGCGTTTCTTTGTTTTGCAAAGCGGGCGAACTGAACTGAACTGAACTGAGCGGGAAGCGGTGGTTGGTTGATACCTAACCTATCTTGCTTGCGAGTACCATTACCCAATAGTGCTAGTTTTGTGATGATGATGATGATGATGGGCCTCCTTTTCTTCCATCACAGAGCGTGGGCTGGGCTGGGTTTGCGTTTGTCCTTTGCATTTTTCTATAGGAAACATCGCTATACATACAGCAAAGCATGGTTTTCTACAGGACTTATTTTGCTTGTGCCTTGAGACTTGTGTACGTGCTGTGACTTGAGTGACTTGGATCCAGAGGTGTGATCGAGTTCTGTAGGGGGGGGGGGACTTGATGGGTTCCCTAGCAGTGTAGTCTTACGAGATGGAGGTGGCAATAGGGGTCCTATGGCTCGCACCCTTGTCCAGAGGGGTCTCTGGGTTACGGTATAGTAGCATCTATCGATGGAATATTTCTCCTTTCTGTTCCTCTTGGCTACTTTTTTTGGTCTTCATTCCATTCCCCGCCCCCTATTTGAGCCTCCTTTTTTCGTCACAATGAGTCCAAACGGCATCTCCCCGGATGACATGATACAGCATCCGCTTTGCTACCGCTATCCGCGAAAGCCGTAGTCTCTTGGACCTATCACACGAACAAGTATGAATATCATAGCCATAATGCTACTCTGGGATCGTTAGTGATGGCTGTGGCTGACTGGCCCAGGCTATCGATATAGCTTAAGAGGAGTTGGAACACTTCAGGTGGGAAGGATCTGATTACGGGTGAGAAAGTAAGAGCGAAGCACTCTATTTTGGAAGAATACATAAGCATAGTTAAGCAGGCAGCCTGACGGTAAACCCTGGGCCATTCATCAATACCTGGATATCGTTTCAGAAGACTTTTTATCGTTTCCAGTTCGTAACTAGCTGTCCAGGACGTAGATGGCCCCTGAGCGTGATTCCACTTGATATATATAGATATCCGTCAAGAACTTGTGCTCTCAAATATACACACTCGTCTTCTTTCCCTTGTCTTATCTTACAAACCCTGAGTGAAGACGTCGGACTGTCTTATTTTCCAGCGGTGACCAAGACACTCCGGTCTCCGATAGACTCGTCGTCCTGTGCCCAAGGGGAAGGAAGATCGGGTACGTATATAAGTGTCGGGAAGGTGATCACTAATCATCCATCCCTCGAGCTCGCATTCGCAAAGGATTCCTTCCATCCTTCCACGTAACAGTGCTGTGGCTATAGATCCGCCCATGCCATGCCGAGCCGAGCCGAGTAACCTTGCCAGCCCTAGAACCAAACCGCACTTCCCTACCTCCCCCTACTTACCTACATCCCAACTTCACGTGCAGTCCCAGCTCCCTACTCACCCCTTACCCATCCCCCTACCCATTCCCACTCACACACTCCGTCCCTCCCTACCCATCCCACGCCCCCCCAACCCCCAGCCCAACCCTCTCAAACTCATCAACCAAAAAACCAGCGCGCTGCCACCCGCCGATGACGTACCGATCATTAACGATGAGCGTCGGCACGGCCTCGATGGCGACGCTGCGCCCGCGCCGCACCTCCGCGCACAGCCCGTCGACCGCGGCGCCCCACCGCTCGCTGCCCAGCACGCGCTCGATCTCCCTCCGGGGAAGCCCCGTCGCGGCGGCCGCTGTCGAGGCGAGGAAGGTGCGGTCCGAGAGGTCTGCGTCCGACTCGTGGTACGCGCGTAGGAGGGCGGAGAGGAGGCGCATCTGGAGGGCTGGGCCGCGCTGCGGGGGCGGGCGGTCGTGTTGCGATTGCGGCGAAGGTAGAGGTTGAGCTGCTGGAGATTGGGGTTGGGGGTGAGGTTGGGGGCGGGCGAAGTGGGTGCTCCGCGCGCTCGTGGGCTCGCTCTCGAGCGCGAAACGTAGGAGTTTGTGCGCGTCGCGCGTGCTGCCTGTGCGTCCGCGCCAGCTGAAGTGGATGCCGACGGCTTCGCCGAGGGTGTTCCACTCGTCGAAGCTGTGGGCTGTTCGCGGTATGTAGCTGGCTTTGTCGTAGGCTAGAATAGGGGTAAGGTCGCAGTGTTAGCGAGTAGCTCAGTTGGGCTCCTGGGGGGGGGATATTGGCAGAGGTTATGTGATATATCTTTTGTTTTAAGATAGAATGGGATGGTAGTTGATGCGCTGTTGCATCAACTGACTTTGTCTTTCATTGCTTTCCACTTGATAGAAACGGGAAACTTGAAAGTCATAATGGCAGTGAGATGATGCTTCAGGGGTATGCTTTGCAGATACAAATAGAGAAGACTCACCACTTCGAGCTGCCGACGGATGTAGCATAAACGGCGAACAGGTCACCTCGAAGACGGCTTCCGGGTGCCGAGCCTTGTAGGTTTCGATGGCGGTATTCAGGCTCTTCAATCCGATATAACAGTTCGGGCATATAGGGTCAAGGATCAGCTCCAGAACATAGCGTGTTGTCTCCAGAGCCATGTTGACCGGCTTGACCGTGTCCTCCTCTTGTACCTTCTCCTCGCTACCAGTTTCATCCATCGGTGATAACAAGTCTTTTATGCTCGTCATAGTCTGTTTCTTCCAGGGTTGGCGATACTCTCTTCAAAGGTCTGTGGTCAACGCGTAGGACTCCTAGAAGAGTCGCGAAGTAGACCACGAGAGCTATTGGCCTCGTCGTTGGAAATGGAAAGACGCCAGCTTGTTGTGGCCTTCAAAATCCCAGCTGGATGGAGACAAGGGGGCCAAGGTCCGAAATATGTCTTCGTCTTGTCGACATACCAAGGGGACTACCGTATACCCAGCTCGTACGAGATTTGCAGGCGATTAGCACATCCAAAAGATCAAATCATGCTTAGATGAGCGAAGCTCACGGCACTGCAATCCCCAGCCAGTCAGAAACTGTGGGTTGGGAGCGCAAGGGGAGGTATCACCCTTTAAACACCACAATCTGCACTCTACAGGCCCATCAAGCAGGAAGATTCCGATGCGATAACGTGGCACAGCGTCTACTGAGGAGATTGTCACCGTAGTTTTATACAGGCCAGGGTCCCTCACTCGGGTTCCTGGGCGGCCCAGGGTAGCAAGAAATGGCTGTGATGGCACGAAAAAGAGGTAACGAATGGCGTTTCAAGATTAAGGTAAAATAGTTTATACACACAAGAAACAAAGTTTAAATACACCCAACGAATATAATCATAATGAACGAAAGGTTGCATCACCAATTTTTTTCCGAGAGAGCGAGAGAGACAGGGAGACAGAGAAGAGAAGGGAAAAAACACCGCAGCTCTTTCTTGGCCAAGGATACGTTGTATCCTGGAGAAGCGAGTTGATCACAAATCAAAAATTCCGGACACCAACGACTGGCGCACAACCGACATCACCACCCACTTTTGGTCCTCGTCAAGGGCCCGGCTGCCGCAAAATCGTACGAGAGGCGGTGCCTTGGACGGGATCTATTACGGTAGGGAGTCGATTTGTGATATGTTCTGTAAGCCACAGTGTAACAGAAATATGTCTATACGCATTGGATTGAAATCAGGTAACGGCCTAGGTGAAGGTCACGGTTATCTGAAAAGACGTAATTTCTACATTTACGATAGGTAGATAGAACTCTAGTTTAGGTGACGAGATCACCGAAAGATCAATTAGTCAGTTGATTTAGACAACTTTTTGTAAAGGTGAAGTTCAACGACGATGATCCAGGTGACTGCCCCCGGAATAGTAATCAAGAATAGAAAAATGTCTCGGCCTATATTCGTGCACATACCACCTCACCTCTCTCCACCGCCCCCTAATAACTTCATCCGATCTCGACCCCGTCTGCCCGTCTGCGATCGACATTCAGCTCCGGGAGAGCTGTCAAACTAGTCAATCCAGTCACAGCAGCCAAAAGATCAACCGCAAAAACGAGCAGATCTGTACCCCCTACATGGCTGACCGCTTTTACAACACTACATTTCCCATGTATTCGTTACATAAGGGTTTTTAAAAAGTCCGAGGAAATACCCATTATTCTCTATAAAACAAAAGAACCAATACATATGGCTCACGGGGCTCAAGAAATCGTCTTCGAATAACGTCCCCGTTTCCTTTGTGTAAAAGCGGCATTAGCATGCATAAGCAATCCCTTTCCAAGATAGCTCATACCTGTAGACTCTGCATAAACACGAACAACAATTAGGCACTCGAGAATGGAGTCCTGAACCAGGTCACACAAGGGCCTACGGTTCCTCGGCGCTCTTTCAGGAGCACGAAATCATACAGTAGCACACCATGCAAAAAAGACAAGTCCACGATGCGTAACAGGTATCGCGCACTAGCGAAGCCTTTCTTCTCATTCATTCTTGATTGCTCAAACCCAGCGGCGACTCTAAAAGGCCGACAGTACATCCAGCTGCTGCTCTCTACACAGTAGTAAAAAAATCCCGGCACGCCATACCTATGACCCTTTGTGAATCCCTCCTCCTCCGGCCGCCTTTTTTCTGTTCTTTTTTCTTCTTTTGCTTTGCTACCGCCGGGAAAGCAAAGAATATTTTCCGCAACATAAAACGCGGTTGAGTGACTGCCCCGTATCCTTTGTGTCTCTCCGTTCTTAGCCCGTTTTTCTTGTTCCTCCACGCAGTGTGTTGTTGTTGTTGTGTTACATGTCCACCGATCCCAACCAGTCTAGGTTGGAAAAGAGAGAAGATGCAAACTAGAATCAGAACTGCCACCCCCTAGTCTCCTTGAATCCATCAACGAGATGCGAGAGTCTAGGCTTGTATATTATAAAGCTTCCACTGGTATGCTAGGGCGATGCCATGCTCGATTAGTGAGGTGAGTTTGGCCTTGGGGCCAGTCGAAAAAGTCCGAGTCGCAGTAAAACGCCGTTTGCTAGTCCCATCCTCGAACGCATGTGGCCCACGATAACCGTGCCATTGGGTATTGAACCAATCCATGACAAAGGAAAAATGCAAATGACAAAGGAGATCTATCAATCGACAAAAAGAGGCCCAAACGGAGACACAGTCTCGCGTTTGCAGAAAGGCTAGACCTTCTCGGGGCCATCTGTTACCTCCTACTGACCTGCCCACAGCTCGTTCGGACGTGGTTTCACATCGTAGGTGGCTGAACCAGGCTCTGTGCTTGTAGGTCTCCGAATCTGCGCGCCGGTACCATAGTACATCTGGCCGCCCATACCAGCTCCTGGGAAGGGCTGGTCAGGGTCCGGGTACACATAGCTATTGCCGTTGTTGCTGTGGGTCGGCGACGCCATGTGCGAAGGTGATTGCCATCCTACACTGCCCATGTGAGGACTGCCACCAGCACTGCCAGTTCCCGACTGATGAGACTCCACACTCGGCTCAAGCGTAGGCGGCGGAGGATACGGGCTAGGATGCGATGTGGGCCGCATGCCAGGAGTGTAAGTCGGTGCCGAGGTAGGACTCTGCGAGTGCATATCGGTGCGTAGGTGAACAGGAAGCGAACCGTTGTTCATGTACGAATAATCGTTGTTCCGCATCGCGTTGGCTGCAGCAAGCTCCGCGCTGGGCGAGATGGACATGTGTCTCTGGCCAGGCGATGGTGTGTTCAATGGAGATCCATGATTTGAAACGGGTTCGCCATCACTACGAACAGATCGGGGGCCCATCTTGGTTGCCTGTGCTGCAAGGGCTGCCGCGGTAGCAGCAGCGGCCTCTTCAACTGTTCCGGTGTGGTGATTTTGATGTCGTGTTAGAGTCGTTCGTCGGGTGAAGGTCTTCTGGCAATCAGCATAGGGACACTTGTAAGGTCGTTTGCCGGAGTGGATGCGCCTGTGCCTCGCTAAAGAGCTACTGTCACTAAAGGGCTATATGGCACGATTAGCATATATTTTCCATACCGTCGATGATT
Source organism: Whalleya microplaca (assembly GCA_022497155.1). Lineage (NCBI taxonomy): Eukaryota > Fungi > Ascomycota > Sordariomycetes > Xylariales > Xylariaceae > Whalleya > Whalleya microplaca. The sequence continues at coordinate 298,652 of MU385741.1, read as the reverse complement.
TTGAACTACCTTGCCACATCGCTCACACATGTGAGGCTTTTCGCCTGTGTGAACCCGCTGATGCACAGTGAGCGCCGAACGTTGGATGAACTGCTTGCCACAGTCTGGGAAATCACAGACGTGTGGGCGAATGCCACTGTGGATTCGCTCTAGAAGCCCGATTAGTATCACGCGACATTTTTATAGCGGAGGAAATGCTCACCATGCCTAGCAAGGTCACTGCGTCGTGCAAACCCTTTGTGGCAGGTACTGCAAGGGTATGCCTTAGGAGGGGGTTGCGGTGCCTCGGGGGGCTTATTATATGACATTGGCAGTCCATGAACCGGAGGCATACCGTGCATCATCATGCCCGGTGCCATTCCCTGGTCAGGTAAAGGGATCTGCGTTTGCATCGCAGACGGAGAACCGTAGGGTCGTCCGTTTCCCATCCCATTAAGAGCCTCTAACGAGGGGCCCACACGGTGGCCAGAGTGATAAGAGCTTTCAGACCCATGCGGCGAGTTTGCACGGTCCATAGCAGAGGGGGGTAGTTGAGGATGAGGAAGAAGTTGGTGATCGGGCGAAGGACCCGAGGCGGCCGCTGCTGCTGCCGCTGCCGCCGCAGCGTTCTTCTTATCCAGCATGTTGGTGATATTCATCACCTCTGATGACGGCGATTTGGACATGATGGGTTCGACGAGCAAATCGCAGTCAACCGAAAGAGGCCCGAGGGGTCGTTCGAGAGTGTGTAGGAAGGACGTGATGTAGCTACCACGCCACAGAACCCAAGTCTAGGATATAGGCTGCACAAAGACAGGACCGTCCTTGCCGATATCCGAGAACGAGGGCGAGGCCAGCAGCAAACCAGGCGTGTCGCGTCAACAATATGTGCAGTGAAGAGAACGCTTCCGATAGAGTAAGCTGGACGTGTCGGGTTCAGGTTCGGCGCAGTTGTGTTTGCCTGTACTCGACTAAATATGCCAGTCAAGACAATATGGTAGATTTGTTTGCTGAACTTTAGCTACTCAGTGTTGCATCCGTTATATTGGTCCGACTAAAGCGGAAAACCAGCCCAGCCGTTCTATACCTAAATTTGACCTTCCCGACAAATATTTCTGTTATTGCCGAAAAAGTGAATGTACGCAGGTCTTGCAGGTCTTGCAATCGTGAGTCTCGTTGGGTCGGGTGTGGGCAAGGCCGATGAGTAAAGACCGCAGAGGCGACTGGGAAGAGGCTTATTCTCGCTCTTGATTCACTCTCGATTCAATCTTGATTCGATCCAGTATTGTCCGTCTGAGGGGCGCGAAAGAAGATGTGACCTACGCGAACAAATCAAGTCAAGTTAGCTTTGTGCAAATAGATGGACAATGTCATTTACAGAACAGGACAAATGATGATTCGGGTTAGGTGCTCCTGAGATATTCATGACCATAAGGGATACAGCGGTGCTGTTTGTATGATGGCGCCTTGGCTATGCAGTCAACTAACCCCGATAATGACTGGAGTTACGGTTACGTAGTATGTAGTCGATCAAGCCGGCAAGAGACCGCGAACATCCCATGAATGTATCCAATACCAATGAAAGGACAAGTGAAATGGTACTCGTGAAGCGCGACAGAGATATTGACAACCCATAATACAGCCACAGAAGCAGCCAAACGTTGACAAAGATGGAGATAGCCAAATATCGCCGCAGCCACAGGAAGCAAACGTGTGTGGACCTAAAGTTTATAGGACCGGGGGGAGCTGGAATGGGAGTATGTAACATATGACGCGAACTCACCTCGAGAAAATTTGTTGTCGCCTTTTTTGCTTTTGCTTGGAGTCAGGTGTGGATGAGAAAGGGAGAGAAGAGTGTCGTCGGCGAATTTGAAGAATTACTGCGGAAGGTACGTGTATTGAATCTGGGTGACGAAAAAGAAGAAAAAAAAAGAAAAAAAAGTGAGGGTGCCAAAGGAACGAAAATATTAGAAGTGATGAAATGACCAAACAAATCAATGGTGATGTGGTTAGGTAGAGAGGTACTCGCGACTTTAGTTTTGGCGGTGGACAAAGCGTGGACGCGCAGGGTGCAGGTGTGCATGTGTGTTGGAAACGAACTGGGGGGCAGGGACCATCCAGTACATATATTTGTATGTAGGCAGGGAGAGAAATACCGTACGGTTGTGCTAGTGGTAGGTACGTATCTCTTATGTACATAGGTACAGAAGTATGTACTGCGAGTATGCCCCTCAAGTGCTATCTAGGTGTAAGCTAGATGTGTCATGTACTGTGAACTGTAGCTATGTATGTACATATACATGCTCCTGCTACCCGGGTCATAGCTTGCCCACAAGTTCCATCATCAATGATGACTGGATGTTGGAACTTCCAGTCCTCTCCCTTAAACATGGGACTGACATCAACAAGCCTGGCAAGCAGGCAAGCTCTCGACTTCTGGAAGCGGAACATTTTCCCTCGAGGACCCTGTTCATCCAGCCAGGTCCAGTAAAACCACTTTATTGCTGGGGGCCAGGTCACACTCCCATGTAATCCGTAGATGATATACAATACATACCTGTCCAGTACGTGGCAGACGTACGTAAGTACAAGTACCTTGGCTGGATGTCTAGCTGAACACTTGGCATAAAGTCTAAAACAGGTGGTGCTAGCCACTTTGGACAAGTCAAACTCCAAATAGGTTAGTTGGTGTCTGTTTAACGGCCGAACCGATATTGAATTTTGGACATTTCTATTAAACTGTGTCTACCTACTGTGTAGGTGCGGAATAGTAAGTTTAACCATGATGCTGCAGTCAATACATACACGTATCTCTCTCAATTATATTTAGCAGGCTTGTGTATGTCTACGGCGCGTTAAAACGCCCTCTCTGGACCCCGTCACAGCAAGCATTCTGCCTTTTTTTCCCTTTTCTTTTCTTGGCATTCAGGGCATCCAGATGGGTCCCGGTACAAGGTCCATAAACGTGCTCCGCCCTTATTAGCCGTGTTATTGACATGATTTCCCAAGCTTGGCCCTCCATTTGCCCAAAAACAGATTACCCTGTGGTCACAGCTTTTCAGGTACATGGCACGTATTAGCCCAACTCATATTTGCATTGTCGCGTACATCATACAGCGTGAAAGCTACATATGTTCCTCCTACAATGAACATGGAGGGTACACCTTCAGAATCTGGGGAATGATGATGAATTTCTCTGTCCTCAGTAATGGAGGCGCATGCTCCCAGCTAAGAATATAAGATATCCTTCTATTATTATCAATAGAGATCGTATTCATATCTATGCCAGGTACCTTTCTAAACCAGATAGAAACATACAGTACGTATTCTGTAAACCTACAGTTCCGTACTTGATAGCTGAGTTGCGGACCTCAGGAGATTGCCGATGAAATCCTTGCGAGTTATGCTAGTAGGCATGCTGAACGATGGTTATTTAGGAGTAATAAATGAACAATGGTGGAAGCTGTGAAAGGGGCAGTTTAGCTGGAGTTGTCCTTTGCCTACCAAGAGACGTATAAGCATTCATTCGACGGACTTGGTGGATGGCATATGGCATATCGCGCACTAGATCTGCCAGTAAGTAAGTCCATCCACCCTCTGCGTGCTCAAGACACATACTGGTACGAATCCATCTACTTTGAGGCCTAATTGTAACGAAAACGTCTCATTAATACATACTGTAAACTCTCGAAATCTAATAATACCATACAATAATACGCAATAACGGTACAATATGCCGGGTTGAATCGGTTCGGTAGAGAGATTACCCAGGTTCCTAACCCGATCAAGCAATAAAAGTGCTAGCTAGCGCTCGGACCTTCTATAATTCGTTTTCGTAGTTGGCCAGAATTGAAACAAACCACCAAACAGCGTTAGCCAAACGCGTGCTAGCGAATTTCCTCACCACTACCTAAGTACGTAAAGTACCGATACATTCATAGAGTATCTCGATTCATATCTCCAATTGTCACGTTCACTTTTCGCATTCGACGAAACAATTCGGTCTGTTGTTAAACACCACCCATCTGTCAGGGGATTAGCTCTAGTTTGGAATGAGTCAAACAGCCCCTTTCCTGCGCTTGCCTTGATGTCTGCGGATTCGTCCAACTATAAGCGGAGGAACGAATAACTTAAGATGACGCAGCCACCCACAGCCCATGGCATAGGTCGTGTGGGCGTGTAAGTACGCATAAGGACATAAGAATGACCCAAGCAGACGGACTGCTGCGTGCCCCCTAGTACTATGTACATGGTACTACTGTGTATTCACGAAGCACTGCCATCGCACCAGAATGGCAGAATGGAATAAAAGACCCACTTCCTCACTCCCCCCTATCGTCGCCCTAGGGCTAGCTATAATTGGTTGGCTGTGGGGAGAGCAAGGGTCGATAAGCAACGCATGAGATTTCCAAGCAGGGCCTGAAATTGGTCCTAGCCTATTAAAGAAAGATTCTGGAAGATTTCTAGTAGCAGTAGAAGCTTTCGAAGCATTCGAAGCATAGCCGTCCAGCCGGCTGGCCCACGCAACAACGCCCGCTCTCTCCCAACATCTCTGATTCTCTGAATCAGCATAAACAAGAAAAGCAACGATGCCTACTAGTGGCACAACAATCAATCATGGCATGCTACTTTGCTACTACGTAGGACGAAATTCTGCGTACATATGCGTACAGTACATCCCTCTCTCTCTCTCTCTTCCTCCCCCATGTCTCCATTGAACCAATCTGCCAATCTGGATCTCCAGTGATCATGGTCATGCTTCGCCTCATGGAACCGCGGGCCCGGGTTCCCCTAGCGGTCTGTACATACGGTGTAGTGCCATGATCCTCCCTTGTACATACATAGTGCATCTGTATCCTCAGGGGAAATAGACCATTTCTTGGCCCGTGGACGGGCATCTCCCGCGCCTTGCCTAGCCGTACCTTCATTTCATAGGCATTGCGCTGGTGACATCAACTCATTTACCCCTACGTCCAGAATGCTTCCAGAAGCTTTTCATGCTTCCAATGGATCCCCGTACCCGTGCCTAGCATTTATTCCTTGAAACACCAAGACTTGTCAATCTACATAGCAAGGCTGTCTTGCCATGCTCCATCTCGGGTACTATCACCGTCGACGGGCATGAGCATGGACTATTGACCTATGCCGTGGGTCACGATCTATCTCTTCACTTCCATGAGCAAGTAACATCCCTGTGATGTCCGCATCTTTTTAAGCTTCTTATCCATTATGACACAAGAAAACGGTTAGGGGAAGAGCATATGATAATTCACCCCATCGCTAGTATACGCGAGATACGATCTCGTTGGCATTCTATGACTAACACACGCTTTCCACACTGCCTAAGAAATTATAGTCTGCCCTGCTTCTTCGGTTCGCCCGAGCTTCTATGCTACACGGAGTATCAAGCTAGACTAAAGCAAGACTTCATCTCAAGCATGTTAGGCGGAATGCCCACTTTGCTGAACAAAGATGATTCAATATCCCACAACTCCCTCAAATGTTAAACAGGAGCCATTGAGGCTCTTCTACCTACCGGACGAGCCATTAATGACAACCTCTCTATGCGGCCCTAAGGACCCAAACTTAGCTTTGCCATCAACAACATGCCATGCACCTATTATCAGGCGGCAAATCCGTGTTAGCGTCCAATCCGAATATCTTCATGCTTAATGTAGCGGACAACTAATAGTCAACATAGCCCACAGACTAACTCTTCGAGGAATTGCTACAGCACAAGATACGATTTCAGACTGGTCAAGTAGTCTACTTATCTCGTTGTCAAAACAATGTAATTAGTCTATTCACCCTTCATGCTCTACTCTGAATAGCGTGAAGAGCTCAGGCAGTGCTTATCGTTATCAGATGATCAGACAATCACAAGGCTGCCATAGATCAGAAGTGGCCTCGGAAATACGATTCAAAGGCATATAAAGCAACAGTAGTATGTTCCATCATAAGCTAAGCCAGTTAACTGAAATTCCTCCTCTGGTATGAGTCAACCTACTAGCTTATTACATTCAGCGAGGCTTATAGCTCCACGTCAAGTAACGCCCTAATACCCAATAGTTTTGATAAGATATCTACGAATGAGGTAGGTAGAAATTTGTTCCTAGCGGCCCTAGGGACGAAGACTGCCTTACCGTTCACATAAGTTCACGCAGGCACAGTTCATACAAATATTATAACCCTTCAGTCATCTTACTTACAATATGTCGAGTTCATCTATATACCATGTAGGTAGACGGGTCCACCATTACGAGATCTAGCTCTTTTCTAAAGAAGCCTGCATCGCAGGTTAGGTATAGTCCATCCCTATGCCGAATTATGAGGCTTGATCCTCATGTGCTTCAAATCCCAATCAATGTGAAGTTGGTCAAGTTCAAGAATAATAAATGAAAAGCCACTGGCTAGAAATAATCGGTCCCAAGCGCCACTCGTGTTTCTGGCCCAGATACAGCCACCAGATAGCTCCCTCAGTCGCTCATCCCTATGCAACGAGTTACACAAAACGCAAGGGACGCCAGTGGCTATTTTCGTCCGTGGCGATGTGGCTGCCACGAGAATCTCAACTGCAGTCTGTGCAAAAGCAGTATATGTACTTGCTAGTCAGGTATTACACGTGGCCTGACGAGATGCCGACCAGTTTGCAATGGTGATCATTCAATCACTACACGCCATAATGAGGATGGGGATGAATGTGGTTTGTACGGAGGCCCTAGATCTCGAGACCGTGGCGGGCTGCAGATTCGCGGGTGCTCCCGATCTAGCCCCGTCCCGCTTGGATATCGGTAAACGCTGCAATGCCGACGGTGCGTGCGGAAAGCCGCCACAATAAACTCAATGCACCTAGCACCCAGTGATCATAGCTAGACGCCAAATTGAACGTCACCTCCTGCGAGCCATCACGGCTGGTAGGTAGAAACAGTCTGACGATAGGCTTCACGAGTGTTACTAGCTCCAGTTGAAACCCGGAACACGCTCCGTCGGACACATCTAACGTAACAAAGTTATCCCCAGGAATATATGGAGCTTCACAACCCACGTGGCATCTGCCCCTATTACTTCAAGATGATGGGCGCCCCACCTACAATTCCCTTCATGATTTCCTAGAATTCCCTTGTTTCCACAGCCTCCAAATTAGTATCTGCCTAGGGTATGTACGCATGTAGATGAGATGTTGACAATATACGCGCTAAAGGTACCTGTCGCGTATTTTTGTAACCGACCGGCCGCGTATAGTGTTTCTTTATATATAAATATTCGATTTTTTCTAAATAGCGTAAGATTAAATAGCTATTAAGCGATAGTATCGAAAAGAGGCTACCTATTTGCCTTAAGATCGTACGCGAATTAATAAGGTATAAAACAGCTATATAACCCGATATCTACGGATCGTGGTTCGGTATATTAGATTTATACGGATCGACACGGCTGGATATTAATTTCCGTACTAGTCTGGCTGGGCATTTATGTCAGCGTATGACAGCCCTGTACTTAAGTGGGTAAAGGGAATTCTAGGAAATCATGAAGGGAATTCTAGGTGGGGCGATGATGGGGTGCTCAAGAGTCGTTAGCAGTATCACGTTTCTTAACTAGCTACATCACAGTATGGCCTTTATTCGTACTGAAACGAAAACACACCAAAGTAGTTTTCGGGCCAGCGACTAGGATTCATTAGGCTTCTGAGCATCACTTAGGTAGATTATCAAAATCTGAAAAAAAGAATCAGCAAGTTATGGTATAAAACTAATGAAACAACGAACAAAACTCAATACAATAAAAGTATTCGGAGGATAACGGCCTCCCACCATTAATACTACTGATATTGCTCTTCTTATGAACAACGGCTTAAAGGCGGTGTACGAAGTATCATTCGATAACATCCAATATTGATGACAGGAATACGTCGATGCTCGCCCGACGGCTTGCCGAATACCCACTGTCCGTCAACCAAGAACCATGTAGTTAAGACGGCAGCCGGATCGCCATCCGCGCCTCGGCCTACCAATGTTACCCTAGGACCAAGAAATCCCAGAAACCGGTGAGACCCCTGTCGACCGGCCCAGGTAGAAAAACCACGGTTATTTTTTAGAAAAACCACTAATTTTAAATCTACCCACTGAATATCTCGGTAACGCTTACAACATGGGCTCCCATACAAACTAGTATGGAGATCAATGTCAATCTCAGATATCGGATATTATTTATTATTGTCATTAATACAGTACTTATATTTGAGTGAAGACTACACAGAAATATAAGTATCTGTATTAGGTACTTTTATGCAAGTATATTTTATACCTATATGTATACCTTACATTCAGGTACTTATTTTCAAGTCAATTTTATATATAGGTATAAGTACCTGAAAAAATGTACTTTCAAATATGTGAACATTATACGCAAGCCCAAGTACCTTATAGTCGACTGTCTATATATCAAAGATACTTGAAATTTAGGTGAGATATAGGTATAAAATAAGGTATCACAAATGCAGCTGTCTGTGCACATGGGATTGACACGGATCTACATATTACGTTGTATGAGAGTCTGTGCAGAGTGGATGTGTGGTTTTTCTAAAAAATAACCGTGGTTTTTCTACCTGGGCCGCTGTCGACAAGCCCCCTGGCTTCCCAATGCCACCCCTGAAATGCCCTTTTGCGCTATCCGACACTCTGGGACGCCGCGCCAAAAAACGTCCGAGTAGGACAGGCACGGCCGGCGTAAGCGATGCGGCTCTCCCTCGTCCGCAGATATAAAGTTTTCACAGTTCGCATGTCCGTCGATCAGCAGAATCCTACCTCTCCCTCCGTGACGAGCCTCCTTCTCGTCCGCCGACGGCCGCCTCGATTGCGCGCGCCCGCTGAGAGAAGGACGCTCAGACTATGTTTACCGGCATCCTTGCTTGCGCAGGGACCTGAGACAAGCGCCTAGACTACTTCCGTTAAACCTCCGACCTTGACATAATTTTTTTTATTTTTGTTGTGGATTGAGAGAGAAACCTTGTCCGCAGCCGTTACACTGCCGGTGGTTCTGTTTACGTTGACGTGCATATCGACCATTACCAGGCTACGTCCCCATGCGAACATGTCGCACAGCTACAGCTACGTACCAGTATGTAGCCTCTGCTATGGATGGATTCGTGGGGCCAGCGAATCATTCCATACTCGCTCACCCTGCTTCTAGAACCTCCACCACGGTGACCACCAAGGTGACGCATAAAGCCTAATATCGCAGCAGGTCTTGACGACAGTCACTATCCAAGAGTTTGCCGTTCATGGCCTCTGTTTCCTAGATCCGGCATTGCAGCTATTCGTCATCCGAGAGTGGTAAATGTCGCGATCAAGTGGTTGTCGCTAAAGTTGATTCTACCGTAGGTTTATTAGCGGGTAGCCCTTAAGGATTTTGAGCCCGGTAATTATTATATCAGGAGAACTATATCAAAAATAGGTTAAATAAATTGCTATCGAATGATATCTACAATTTAGCAGCTTTATGGGCCTCACTATCTAAAAAGAGAACAAATGCCCTTATGCTTCAACGTCTCCCTTGACGTAGGATTGATCTTAGATTATTTAAAGGCAGATCTTTCTCGTTTGTGACAATAATAGCAAATTGGTCCGGTTGCATTTAGGTGATATTATTATGTTCCTATGCCTTAAAGATTCAAGCATTGAGCGTCATAACTAAATGAGCCAGCATACATCTACGACGTCGCATTCAAATTTTCAGATAGCGATCCCACATTTGCAACAAACTAATCTGCTCGCATTCAGTTGCCAACTGGATATTTCCCCCTCCTAAATGCCTCATGGTAGTCTGATATCAAGGCGCTTAGTTATCAATTGATTTAGGATCAGGAGAAAGGGACATATCCCCACCTTGTGAATATCGCTTCTGGACCGACTTCACAAACCCCATGTGATAACACATGTTCTATCTAGTTACCATGTACATGAACATGAGCAATATCCCAGCGGCTTGGAAGCGAGGCTTAAGTTATCAGATGAGGTAAGCTGTTCGAGGTATTCAGATCGTTGCCAATCCTCCTCTAGGCCTAGTGCAGTTCGGCTGGATCCCGTCGCGTTGATCGGTGCCATGTTACCTAGGCGAACAGTCCCGGTGAAGGACTAGGTCATGGTTTCTAGAAAGACCATAAGGCTATGGAGACTCCTTGGCATGTTCCCAAGAATACTTATAAGAAATCCCAGCATAATGGGAGAGGGCGCATTGTGTTACTAATCTCGATGTCATACGGATCATCTTGGGTCTAGGCCAGTTGACTACAGGTAGGAGCTTCGGAACGTAACGAAGGCCCCTGAGGTTTACCGGCGTGGTCAAATAAGGCGCGTCCATTGGTGTCGCGGACCGCAGACAGCATTACTGTCGTTTGAACTATATTCATTCCATATATAGCAATTGCTCCCCTGGCCAAGGTTTTCAATCAACAGCAGCTGTGGCTAGCCAGCATAGATTGGGCCAGCCTGGAACCTGTGAATGTGTTAGTATCCAAGGTATTGTGGAAGACTATCCCTTTTTCTTGCTTAATGCTCTCCCGAGCAGTTGGTTATACTATATGTAAGTGTTACCTTCGGGATTTAAGAGATGTCCGAACAGCCCCAGTACCTGAGCTTCAAAGCTAGCATAACCTTGCGGACTGATATTGAAATTCCTCGGCGTAGATGGTTCAAAGTTCCAGCCATGGCCACATGAGGTTAAGCTCGGTTGGGCTGCGAACGAGATATGTGCCCAACCTACTTGGCTTCAATGACATGGAACGGGTAACTTTACCTTGCTATCCAGCCGAGCTTTCGGGAGCAAATTTTTGAACACCCCTTAACCAAGCTGTCGAGCCACCAGATGGCCCTCGTGGTTCAACAAGGAGACCTATCCCCTGGAACAAGAGGTCTTTCATTACTTAGCGAGTTCGATTCGCGTCGTCTCCACCACCATCTCAACCCCCCATGGGGCTAAACACCTAAGGCCAGAAGATGCCGCGGGCTTGTCAAAGCGCCGACGCGAACCCGTGAAGGGGACAACAGATGCCTCGTCGTAGACGTCGAGGCTCGAGAACAGAACTCGTCTCTTGGCTGTTCTCATCTTTATCTGACAGGTCACATATCCCGGTATTATCTTTAAGTGTTTACATCCGGTTCGTTGCAATTAGGGGTATGGATTGGCTCTACATACGCTTGTTCTACTATGTATTGTAAGCGCTCGGACATATAGGGGTTGATAAGAGTGAGTAGAGCAGGGCTGGATGGAACGACTGGATGGTCTACCCATATACAATCGATATGATCTATCATTTTTACTAGATGGTTTTAGATAGTAGATACGCTACAGTTATCGGGATGATGAGGTATGATTAGAAATGCTGTTAAGTGCAAAGCTTCTTTACTAGAGTCTGAACGCAGTGAACATGATACGAATTTTTAATTACTTGGCATAACACTGAGAGAGAGACTAGCTTCGAGCAAGGTTGGCTAAATGATGAGTTAATTATCTCGAATAATAGCCATGAATTATTGTTTTGGCTCATTATGCACTCCGACAGTTGCTACTCCAGGCGCGTCCTGTCCCTCAATGGTTTCCAGCGTCGAGCCCAAGTAGGGTTCCAGTTGCTCCCAAGCAATCGCTTCGAAGCGCATATTTTTCTCCTCCGACGCAAAGTCACCTACAAAGCAGAGAAGCCAGTACAGAATACTACTGAGTGTACATGTAAGAAGCCAGCCGACCTGATAGATCCTTAACCACGCGACGGGCACAGGCTCGCCGAACGTCTGAGTGAAACCAGGGATTGGAAGTACGACGGCAACTAAATACGCAACCGCGGCTCTCCAGTTCACGCCGTGTCGATACCAATATCTGCCGTCCGGCGAGTACAAGTCGGCAATGTAGATGTTGCCTCTACGACAGACAAGGTAATCCGTAAGGAAGATGCCGACGAAGGGGCCAAGGAAGATCGAGTAGCCGCCCAAGAACTGCAGGAAGCTAGACGCGCTCTTGAGGATCCGCCAAGGGCAGATGACGATGCCTATCACATACGAGATATACATGCCCCTTTTGATGTTAATGTACCGAGGAACCAGAACGGTGGTGTCGGCACCCCATGGGATCACGTTTGCGCCTAAGTTCGATCCGATGATTGAGAATATGAACCCCAGCGATACGACTGCGACACCCGCTCGCGCGCCGTTGTTCCAATACCGGTCTAGAATCGCACTACAAAGATCCCACGGATTCCAGATAAGCTCACCCCAGCCAGCTTGGATGGCACTAGTGCCAAAGATGCCAAGTGTCGCGCAGAGTGTATTCCCAACGGGCAGGGCGATGAGCTGTGACCAGAATGGTGCCGTCTTGGTTCGGGCATAGCGAGCAAGGTCAGGTTGATTTACGATGCTAGTGCTAGTCTTCCCCATGACAGAGTTTATGCCGCCTAGCATTGCCCAAGCTAAGGCTGATCCATGTAGAGTACCTGACTTGGTGAAGGTCCCAGCGCTCTCGCCAGAGTTCTTGGCTTGCAGCATACAGAAGACAAAGAGGCCGATGACGATTGGCGGTAGCACTGCTGACTTGACGGAGAAGAGCAGTCTGACTTTCGGAATCGGCACACTAAGGATAGGGAGCGTTGTTACCCTACCGCAATCAGTCAAGGTTCAGAAGACAGGGGCTATATGGCCAGCATGCTCAAGAATATCAAGACCCTTACCAAAAAACAATCAGGCCGACTAGCTGCTGAACAGTGATGTACTGGCTTGCAGGAATGGTGTTTATCATATTGGCGAATCCTTCGCCGAACATAGCGCGGAACAATATAGCGACAAAGTATCCTCCCTGAACTAACTGAACACCTACCCAGATCGTCCCTACCAGAACTCGAACGAACACAGGGAAGAAGCCCCCTCGTAAACCCCAGGGGATTCGACTGGCAACTGGAAAGCCAAAATGGTACGTAGCCGATGAACGTGAATGCATTACCATCCCCACAGCACCAAGGAAGTGAGATATGAAGATGCAAATGATAGCCTGCCACCACGTCATCCCTAACGAGACGAGGGATGAACCAGCTGTCCATACACCCACGGAAAAGCCTATAATAGACGGCATTTAGTACGACGATATGGACATACCTCATAAGCAGAAGCAACCTACCATAAGACCACCAGAATGCAGCGTAATCATACCATCCCCACGTCCAGTCCTTCTTTGGACTGATATCGAGGTCCTCGTTGGTCCATGGATTACGATTCCCAAGTCGTCCCTGTGCGGACTCTTTTGTCTCAAGCGCAGCAAGAAAAGCCCCTCTGCTGCTGAAAGCTGCCTTAATTGCGGCGATCTTGCTGTGAACCATTATTTCTCACCCGGATGCTTTTCGGCTATTCTTTGGCTGTAACAGAAACCAAACCGCCATCCGAAAGCCAGTTCCATCTTCCCTTTTGCGGCAATCGGCGTAGGCACCGGGTTATATGGTATCGGACCCATGCCGACGTGCTGATAAGCTATATTCTGCTGGCTGTGTCGTATCGCTCCGAACAGGCTTGGAGCTGATAACCATGTGGGCTGGCATTGGTATTGGGTGGGGTCTATCTACCCCGACTTACACGTATACTCCGGCCGAGCAGCAGGGCTGCCCTGTCCCAGAGATTAGGAATCCCAAGATACGGCAAAGACATAATAGGACTCCCCGCTTTGATGTGAAGGACATGATCGTCCAAGACTAGAGCTTATCGAATATCAAAATCAAACGTCAACATGGCTCCAGGCGCATTGATCGTAGACGAGACGCGCGAGGTCGTCTTCCACGCCGGCAAGGGAAAGCAGACCCGGCCTATCCTCAATGGCGCGGACCTCAAGCCTACCTTCGACCGCATTCCCACGGTGGACTTCAAACTGGCCTTCTCCCCCTCGCTAGCAGATCGCCAGTCCGTCGCGCGGGAGGTCAAGAAAGCCTTCACCGAAGTCGGGTTCCTGTACGCCGTCAACCACGGCATCGACAGCGCCCTGCAAGCCCGCACCACGGAAGCCATCCAGCAGTTCTTCGACCGCCCCCTCGAGGAGAAAATGCAGATCCACATCAACAAATCGCCCACGATCAAAGGCTACGAGGCGCTGCTGGAGACCCGGCTAGATGACCGCACGCGCGGGGACCTCAAGGAGGCCTTCAACATGGCCGACGACCCGTACGAGCCCGAGCAGGCCGCGCCGCCCTCGCTGGACCTGTCCACGTACCCCCCGGGGCCCTTGAACCAGTGGCCGGCGCGCCCCGCCGGCTTCCGCGACGCCATCTACGCGTACCGGGGCGCGGCGCAGGCGTTCTCGGGGGTGCTACTACGGCTGCTGGCGCTCGGGCTCGAGCTGCCCGAGGACTACTTCGAGTCCATGCTCGCGTTCCCGATGGCGGGGCTGCGCGCGCTGCACTACCCGCCGCAGGCGGCGGCGGACAACAACAACAGCAACACGATCGGCATCGGCGCCCACGCCGACTACAGCTGGTTCACGCTGGTGAACCAGCTCTCGGACACGCCGGGGCTCGAGGTGCTGAACGCGAACGGCCACTGGGTGCCCGCGCCGCCCGTGGCGGGGAGCCTGGTGGTCAATGTGGGCGATTTCCTGGAGAGGGCGACGAACGACCGGTTCGTGAGCACGGTGCACAGGGTGCGCAATATCAGCGGCCGCGAGAGGTACAGTCTGGCGTATTTCTTCGCGCCGAGCCAGGACGTCATGATCAGGACGTTGCCGACGTGTGTGCCGGAGGGCGAGAAGCCTAAGTACGAGGATATCAACGCGGGGGATTGGCAGCTGGAGAGGCTGCTTCGGGCGAGGGTGAACCATCCCATGAGTATCGCAGCTAAGGCAAGGGGCGAGATATGATTTCTTAGGGGCTGGGATATTGTTATGAAGTTGGTTAAGATCATGATGTATGATTGGGAACTTTTTTGAAGCTAGACAGGACATGAGAACGAAAATGACTTGACGAGTTATGTTTTTTGAGGAGGCCACAGACATGATCTACATTGACAGGGAGCATATATCTATATGGCAAATTCAGAAAGATATCTCTTCCACTTGCTAATTTCACTCAAGTTCGCCTATTCCTCTATATCATACCAGCTCGAGAGTTGCACCGGGACCAGTAATTATATGAAGTACCAGATGAATACTGACTGTACACAGAATGAGATCCTTTGAAGTATAGGTAAAACTTGACTGCGCGTCCGTCAAATATTGTGAGCTAGTGATTTTGACCCGTACAACAATCCCACCTATATTTATGATGAATGTAGGTCCTGTTATTGTGAAAGAGAGTTAGCCTACAGTCGCCACCGAACTAACCAGAATGCCTCATCAGGGGCACTGTACCCAAATGAGATGGTGACGTGTAAGTAGGCAAGGCAGCCATGAAGGCAACAGCCTCGTGTTTCATCCGAATAAGCAGGCTGCCTATCATACGTCAATAATGGCTGAAATTTTATCTGCGCTGGGGACTAAGACATTCAGTCTGTTTGCTTGATGGTTTCCGATCTGTCACTATCAGAGTAATTGCCTGACGACCTGCAGGACAGATATTGATAACACAGGCTTGAATAGAAAGTAGTTTTCTAAATTACCGAGATAAAGAATAGCATGAGATAAAAGAGGGCGAATTATGGTATTGGAGGAGTGATACTCTGTACTGCCTTACACCCCCAGGAACATGCTATAATTCGGTGATCATCATGGTGTTAGGTACATAAGGTCCAGGTAGAGTACATAACATAGCCTTCAATGTAATTAGATGCTTTACTTTCACGAAGTTACCTAGTATTTCGTATATATATGTTTGCCTAGGGGATTACGACGTCGTATCATATACCCCTAATATTCGCCTATGCAACTAACCGGGTTACACAAAGCTGTGGATAATTGCATGCAGGCTTGCGCAATGCCCACGGTGCCTATCACTGTAATGGTGGGGTATTAGAGCTAGAGAGCTTCCATATCTCAAACAACTTCCCAGCCGATGTTGCCTGCCCTCATAAATTACGCTCGACGTCCTCTTCTCTTCAAAATTATTGACAGTGGAAAGAGAATCAGAAGTATCTGAAGAACACATAAAGCCTACTCGTCAGACCTCACTGGAGAATCCTTCACACAATGGCAACCAACCCCTACGAAGGTAAGCTACTGATCACCCCACCAATAATTCTTCCTAGCTAACTGGCCTCCCACCCAGTCGAGCACAACATCAGCACGCCGCCGCCGCGGCCTCACCGGCGACGTCCTGACATGTCGACCTTCATCTCGCACCTACACCAGATCTCCCGGGACGAGCCCTCCACCGCCAACACCAGCGACAATGCGCCCCCGGCCCCGGACACGCACCACGTGGGGCCAACGCCCGTCGACGCGGCGGCGCTGTTCCGGCTCGTGCAGGACCAGTTCGCGACGCTGGCGACGGACGCGCCGAGCGGCGAGAACCGCGACTTCCTGGTGACGCTGATGGGGATGCTGGAGGCGGACATCGGGGCGCCGCCGGCCGACATCCGCGGCGTGCGGCAGGAGTACCTGGACGCGCTGGAGCGCGTGCCGCGCAAGGCGCTGAAGCAGGACGACGGCTGCCCCATCTGCGCCGAGCCCTTCCTCGACGACCCCTACTGCCTCGTCGTCGAGCTGCCGTGCCACGGCAACCACCGCTTCGACCTCGAGTGCGTCGGCCCCTGGCTGCAGAGCAAGGGCACGTGCCCCATGTGCCGCAAGGACCTGACGCAGAAGCGGGTCGTGGAGGTGCCGAAGGATGACGATGAGGAGGAGCAGGACGATGTCGATGGGTTGTATGGCTAGTTGGGGAGCTAGGTAATGGGGTTTCTACGTTGTGGGAAGGGCCGGGTTGGATGTGTATGGTCTACATATGGAGTTGGTGATACCCTAATCATCCGTTACGAGCTCGTCATGGAATAAGACAGCATGATGGGTGTCAATGCAATGGAATTCGTATGATGCACTGTCGAAACAACCAGTTCGCCACCAGACTCCAGACCTGAATGTCTAGTGTACAACGGGGTAAGCCCCCGAGCCCCCAAGCCCCCTCCATAGACGATGCTCTATTCCTAGCTACTTTTTCCTACGCGACTTTGCCCTTCTTCGGGGGGTCTCCGACTTTACTGCGCTTCGCAGTCCCGCCTTGTCTCTTATCCTCCGGGGCACCCTGGTTCGCTTCCGCGAATTCCTTGTTCGCGGCACTCCCATTCAACGGATTGCCATTGTTGCCGACGCCGGCGGCCTGTCTCGCGACCTCCGGGTCCGTCTTGTTCGGGTTGAAGGCGGCGTCCGGGTTGTGCGCCATCTCGTCGTCCGTCCCCGTCTGCGTGCTCTCGTGTGCCTTGGGCTTCAGCGATTCGCGGTCCATGTCGTCTTTGTAGGGCACGCTTAGGGCGGACGATCGGTGGAGGGGCCGGGCCGCGAGGCGGTTGGTGCGTGTGCTTGTGCTGAGCGGAGCCCGAGCTCTTAGTGCTGTGCGGAGGGCCGTGAAGCTCGACATGATCGATCGGGACGGATTACTTAAAGGTGGAGGTATATATTTAGGTGTGCGTTGCTGCAATTGAGTAATTGAGGATTTGGTCGCAATTGCAGAAAAGCTGCCTTAAAGCTCTATAGTTATTCCAATTGTAATGGTGACGAGTTACGAAGTGAGTACAGTTTAGATGTATAGAAATTAATCCATGTTGTACATATGTAATCGCTGTAGTGACGTCAGGGAATCGACCCCCTAACCTTAGGTACATGTACGTAGCAGGGTGGGTCTCCTATCTGTCAGTTTACTCGCAGTAAGATCCAAAGCTCTCCACTTCAGATTCAACCTTATCTTGACTTGTCATCGTCAACGTACCTTCTATCAATTCAACTATGTCTAGATTAACTTGACTAGAGAATCCGGTAGCCGGCGCTTCTTTTTGATACCGTTGGACAAGAGTTGAAAGCTAGACCCTGGCGGTTTTGCTACTGTCTTCAACTCGATGCTAAGTACTTAACAAGTTAACAATGAGCTTTTGTAGGTCCTGACACGGATGTAGACTTGAAACGAATAAGACTACACTGAGCAAGAGCTCTTGTAGGGCATCCATTACTGCAGAAACTTAAGATCCCTCCATTCGTATGTTCCTATCTCCAAGGATAACACTGGCTTGCCCAGCGGCAGGCTTGGCTTGGCTCCGATGAGTTATCTATGCAGCAATTTCGCCGAGTTACGGATCGCCCGGCGCCTCTGCTGAGCAGCTTGATTGTCTTTACGGGACGGTGGCGTTTCGCAAACTACAGCAAAATCACGCTGCTGTATGTACTGTTGAACTGCATGGGGTGTTTTTCCATTTGTCTGCGGACGATGATCGCAGAGACAATGCCTACTTTTTGGTTGTTCACTCATAGTAATACCTAGGCCACGCATAAAGGCAATGGCACTGATACTTAATTTAGAAATACAAGTCGAAGTCTCTGAATCCTTCCGGCCTTTCTCGCGCTCGTCGATATCTATATTTAATAATATGCATTGTATTAACGCAAACACAAGTGACATGGATTTAAGTCCTCTAGGTTCTAACTAAAACCATATGCCGACGATGGAGTAGCAGGCTGGTGCAGAAGCAACGGCAAACCTCGCGGCGGTCTGTTCTCTGCTGCAAGAGAGGACGAGGCTTGCTGATACGCAGTTGTGGCATTGGCGGGAGTGGTAGGGGTGGTAGGAGGGGCAGCAGTGGGCGTGACAGTGGGCGTACAGGTGGTCGGCGTTGTCCCAAGTGAACGTTGAGACGTTAGAGTTGCTCTCAGCGCAGTCTTCGCTGAATTTGTAACAATACACGTTGGCGGAACATATATCAAAGTTAGAATACCATTCACGCTATCGACTGAACAGAAAGCCCCTTTAAACTGTAACGTTGATGTAGCCAGCTGACCGATAGTGCATAGTGAATATATATATATATGTGGTACATCAAAGGAATTAATGCAGAGTACCATCTTGCACTCTCGGCCTAGTAACGAGCGGGAGACGGTCCACATTTGAGATACGCGAAAACTCATGATCTTGACAACTCCTCAGGTCACAGCGATGTCGTTATGGCAGGGCTAGACATGGCAACCCTGCCAAATTGAGTGTTCGGGTAGGTTGAGCTACAACGATAACTAGGCACGGGACTGAACTAAACAACGCTTGTTCTCTGGAGGCGAGATGCTAGATCGGCGAGCTGAATAGATAATACTGCTTAATGCAGAGCATCTGTTCCTGCCACCGATCGCGATGCCTGTTGAATTAGACCACGGCAAAAGCCTACTTCTTAGCGAAACAAGAGTCTAGTACAAGAGAACAGAAAAGGCAAATTATATTAACCTTGGCTTATGCTAAGACTCGATGAAAGGTCTTCGGAAAAGACTCATCACGCTGCTATTATCAAGAACTCTCAAGCTGTCAATATCAAAAGTCAGCCAAGTTCAAACCAACTACAAAACATGTTCAGAATATAATGTATCATCCATCAAGACGCATATTTACTGTTCCTATCACTATCATTATTCCGCCTCTAAAATAATATTATAATATAGAAGGTCAGGTCTTTGACGTTAGAGATGTTCGCAATGACAGCCCTACACGGTGTTCTGCTTGTATGCCTTGACTGGGTTGGGAGTGAGTGAGTGCAAGCCTAGACTGATCCTATTTTAGAACTGTATAAAGCTTCCTACCTGTTAGCCAATGTATTGGATCAATATTAACGAGGCTATGGATCTTTCTAGACAATTGTTCCGTAAGTAACGGCGGTTGCTTATTCATCGTTCTGGCTCCAGTACAAAGACCATATTGATCAGGTACAGACTTAAGCGACGAATAGAATTTATCCAAGCTTTGACATTGGCGGCCAATTAGTGATGTCCATGTGGCTCATATCTAATATGCTTGAGCCGTATGTGGCATACGAAGGACTTCTGCAGAACATGTTAGGTTGTCGGCAGCCTTCCTTAATATCTGCCTCCTACTCGACACGGTCAACCCAACTAACGACTATTAAATCACCACAAATCATAACATATTCATTTGCTCCAAGATACTTTGCTGAATTATACATGATCCATTATTTACTTGGAGAATCAATGTAGGACTCTATATACCCTCTTCGCTCAATGGACTCAGATGAACGACCAACATACCGCGCACTGACCGGATCAGAGATTCGACTCATCGTTATACGACTGGGCCTCCCTGACGACCCTATTATATGCAAACTCGAATACGCCTCCCTAGACGAACATCCAGTATACTGTGCCCTATCGTATGTTTGGGGGGACCCGAATGTCACTAAGAACATCGAGCTGAATGGGAAGCCTTTCCCTGTCACCGTCAATTTGTATGATGCACTAAGGCAAATCCGTTGCATCCAAATGGAGGAATTCGATTGGCAGGAGGAGGGGATAGGCACGGCTAAGCGATACCTCGACATACCTGTTGGCTTCTGGAAGTGGAACCAGGAAGTGCTTGAACGACACAAGTCGAAACAGCTAAAGCCCTCCCATGAAGCTTCCACAATATGATCGTCAGGCCATGGAGCGAATTGCGGAATAAGCCCCTGGACCAGTTTGTTGCCGAAGAGTTCGATCCTCTTCTGGTCCATTTTCGGTGTCTTGGGCATCCAATCAACATACAATCAGTAATAGTCTGCTACAAACTTTTGACCCATAAGAGCGGCGAGCTTTTATATGGTCTCGTGCTTAGGTTCTTTCAATCACCAGAGCAGAATGAATACCTACTGATGGTTATAGAAACACTTAAGAGAGTAACTAGGAGCACTTGGTTTGTCACGGACGGTGGTATTGTTGGGAACTTAGGCTCAAGAAGTCTAAGAGATAATAGTTGCGAATGCGAGATGCGAAATGGCGATATCCTGTGTGCTATAAAGGGTTACTATGCCTTCTATATCCTTCGATCGGCTGGGGACGATTACGAGTTTGTAAAAACCTGCTATATCACGACTCAAGATCCCCTCATCCAGAAATATAAGAATTGGTGGAAAGACAGAACAACGGAGTATCTATCATTGATCTAATAATCGACCAGAAATTGATCAGACCAGTAGGTCAAGATCCTGTATGTCGTTGTTAAGCACTACACCATCTAAGCTTTCAGAGAATAAGTTGACGCATGTCATCAACGTAAACTTAGGTTTCGGATCTAGCCCGAACAACTAATGTGCTTGATACGAGCCAGCTGTCCGCCTCTGAGAAGTGATCAATCTGCTGAAACTTAAAGCACATGGAGCACTGAGCCCGATATACCCCTTCTCACCTAGAGTTTAATCAAATCCTGGACTGCAGTCTTTATTCTTCGGCTGCCGTACTTTGCATATCAATTTGCCAATGACATTCAAGTTTGACCGACTTCATCACAAGCGTTCCATTGCACTGGTTGGGCCTTGCCGGACATCGATATATGCCAACGTCGCTATAACTCACATAAAACCTTAATGTGTTGCGGTATCCTGGAACATGGATACAACGCTTTAGCTATTATGAAAGTGGTACGCTACGAGCCTTTGTAGTTTGCATGTTTTTTCCCTCCTTCCCTGTTTCTTCCATACAATATCACAGTCCGTTGGGGGTTCTTCATGTTCATCTGGTTGGCTTAAGCCGCACACGATAGGAAAGAATACCTTACCACGCGTTAATAGGGCACGCGAAGCCTTCGCGTTCAATTCATCAGAATGAGCAGGTTTTCTGCTTCATCGACCGATACATACATTCCTTACTCTTCTCAGGAATCATTCCGGGATGGTGTCGGCAAAGATGACATTATCGCCTTGTTACCTAATGATGAAGAGAGCCAATATCCGTCCGGGCCAAAGCTATGGTTGATCATCCTATCGCTCTGTCTATCTGTTTTTCTTGTTGCTCTTGATCAGACGATCATTGCGCCGGCTCTAGGGGCCATCACAGCCCAGTTTGGCAGTGTCAAGGACATTGGATGGTATGGCAGCTCGTATCTCCTGACATCCACGGCCTTACAGCCCTTGTACGGAAAGATCCATCGGATCTTCGATATCAAGTACTCATTCTTGAGTGCTGTCGCGCTGTTTGAACTGGGGAGTCTGGTCTGTGCCATGGCACCGTCGTCTACCGCCTTCATCATCGGACGTGCGATAGCCGGTATGGGTACTGCCGGTCTGTTCTGCGGAGCCATAGTCATCCTGTCCTACTCACTTCCCCTACGCAAGCGCCCGATCATGTTCGGTATGTTTGGAGGCATGTGGGGCATTGCCTCGGTCGCTGGGCCTCTCCTCGGAGGCATATTCTCGGACCATCTGACCTGGCGATGGTGTTTCTACATCAACCTGCCGATTGGAGGAGCCGCTTCGGTGGTGATTTTCTTCTTTCTAAATACCTCGCGGGTCACAAATCCAGAAAAACAAACTTTCATCTGTCGGGTCCTTCAGCTTGATCTAATCGGGACGGTGATTTTAGTTCCGGCAATTGTCATGCTGCTCCTGGCCTTGCAGTGGGGAGGCACGAAATATCCATGGAAGAGCCCTCATGTCATTGGTTTATTTGGGGGTGCTGGTGTTTTAGGGTTGATTTTCGTAGGTGTAGAGCATTGGCAGCAGGACAAGGGCTTGTTGCCTCCGAGATTCTTCAGAGATCGCAACGTGCTGTGCGCGATGCTTTTCGGCTTCTGCTTTGGCGCATACTTCTTTCCCCTGGTCTATTATATCTGTGAGCCATTCTCTGTTCTCTTCCCCTCCATATACTCTACCCGCTGACTACTTGGACCACTAGCCCTTTACTTTCAAGCTATACAGGGAAGCAGTGCCGTAGAGGCAGGCATAAAGCTCCTGCCGCTCCTCATCGCCGTAGTCGTTAGCTCCATCGCATCCGGCGGCCTCATCACGGCCACCGGCTACTATAATCCCGTGATCCTGATCGAGATGGCCATGGCGTCCGTCGGCGCAGGGCTCATCACAACATTCAGCCTCTCGACACCGTTCTGGCAGTGGTTCGGGTTCCAGGTGCTCAGCGGGCTAGGCACGGGCGCTGGCTTCCAGGCCGGAGTAATAGTGGTGCAGAACGTGGTCTCGGAGGACTTAGTGCCACAGGGCACCGCGTGCGTGCAGTTCTTCCAATCGCTAGGCGGCGCCCTATTCATCTCCGTGGCACAAAGCCTGTTCCAGAACGGGCTCATTAAGGGCGTGGCTCGCGCCGCGCCCCAGATCGACCCCGCCGTCCTGACCAACAGCGGCGCCAGCCAGATCCGCCAGGTACTGGCCACCATAGGTCAGGAGGACGCCCTCGAGGCCGTGCTCGAGGCCTACATGCGCGGCCTCCGCAATGCGTACTATATCTCCGCTGCCGCCGCGGGTGCTGCGTTCCTGGCTGCCCTCGGCCTGAGGTGGTGGAAAATCGAGAGCCGAGCGGATAGGAGCAGAGGTATCGAATTTCGGACAAGGACGCCGGCGCCGGAATTTGATACCCTGATGGAGGCTGCGGGTGAACTGTACGCTGCGAAAAAGCCTATATGTTGATATTGAGGAAAACTAATCTGCGTACATATTTAGGTGTGATAGACCTTATGCTAGCTAGGCGTTTGGCACATACTTGCATTAGACATAGACATCTCCGCCCTAATGCGTAATTGTAATACAAATGTTTTTGATAAGTATGATGTCGTTTAGGATTGTTGTTTCGGACGAGGTAAAAGAGTCAATCATCGCCCTTTTTATCTCCAAGGGTCATTATCCCTGCCAGCGGATGAGCAACAAACACTAGTGGTTATTAAGGTCGTGATGGTTGATATATGTCATTTGATCTGTTGTGAGGAAAATGTAGAGGGAAAGCGATCTTCTAAAATGCTTACAAAGCCAAACTTTACTACAAACAAGTTATTCTCCTAATTCTAGAAAAGGGGTTAAACGTGAGGTCACCAGGTACTGTAAATGATATCATGAAAACCTATAATACTGGCGATGTTCGCATAAATCAACGATGTTCAACGCTAATCTAAGTCTACGCTCGACATTGGTACAAGAGAAATTCCCTGCACCGTTTTTAATCCTCCAGTTGAACCATAACTAGTCATACTGAACTCCGTGGAGCCCGCTGGCCAGTGCAGGATTCTAATCCGTTCTTGGTGAAGACATTAGTCCTCAAAGGCCCAGGGCATCGAGACGCCATGTACCTTTAAAACATCGCGAAATACCTAGTATAATCGATATCTGATGTCCGATCCACATTGACTCTCAAACCGTGCTACTCTCGAAGCACACGAGACTTGATGTGATAATACTAAGGCAGCGCAAATCTAGAATGCAACGTAGACATACTGAAAATATTCCACACTTTTATCGCCAGCACGAAAGACGTGACTGGCTAGATGTAGTACATGGAGTCCTTCAAATTGTCGTGAATTTGAACTGACGGAACTTGGCTCTGAGTGGTGCCGCTCGCGACTGATTGAGTGTCCGACCGATCGAAGTAGTCGGCAAGGTAAACCCGGTGTCGGGTGCAGAGGATGTCGGCGTAGTATGCAGGTGGGCAGATGCTGACGGCTTTCGTCGCTCTGCCGAACAGATAGCACAAATCGTGCGTCAGGCTCTCAAGTTTATTAGCCGCGTCTGGGCCAAGGAGCCCACGGAAGATCTCATCCAGCAGGACTGTGTAGTGCGCAGGTCGTGCGGTGCCTAATAGTCCACAGTTAGTATGAGTTGAAGCCAAACATGTCAACGAAATACATTACCTTGTAAGGCCTGATGCGCCGTGAGAAAGAAATCCCAGACGTTAGCCTGTGTAACACCACGGTCTACGACTGTCCCGTTCTTGATGTTGCGTGATCTCGTCATGTGTGCAGGGTCGGTAGGATAGAAGCGTGTCTGATGGCGCTTCACAGAGACGATGATAGAGAGTTTAGGTTGTTTCTTCGCTGGATATGTTGAAAGGCAGGCCTTGCGTATCCAGGGAAGCTCCTTTTCCAACACTTGATCAAACTGACCCTCGGATACACCATCTCGGAAGATGATGATATTCTCCGGGAGACGGTTTTGGTTGTGGCGTTGCCACAGCCGAAGACGTCCAACAAACTTTTCTTCAAGAGTCTTATCCAACATCTCGACCTTCCCGGTCTGTGCCCAAGCCGCCGCTGGCCATTGGGATAGGTCTTGGTCGATGCTTGACACTAGACCGACCAGACTGGGAAGGCCTTCTGCGTTTCCAGACAAATTGGTAGGATGTGTAACATCATAACCTACAATCATCGTCTTGCCCTCCTTGATGATATTTATATCATTGTGCAGCTTATGGTTAGATCCGCCCATCTTCAAGTTGACTTTGAGAGCTACATTAGCGAAATATTGGACCTGTTCCTTGACGATATTGGATCGCAGGACACAGACAGTGTGATAGCCAAATTGCACGTCGCCTAAAAGCTTCACGGCGTTATAGAGCCGGGTATCAGTCTTCTTACCGGGAAGCACAACGAACACGAACTGGGGCCTTTCGTTTTGGATTGCCTTGAACCTCGCCCTCAAAGTATCGAGAGCCGTGGACTCATCGATAGAAAGCTTTGCAGCGCTCGGGGTTCCGGAGGGCAGTGGTTTTTCCGCCACCGCGATACCCATGTCACGCATGAAGTCCACCCATTTTTTCATAGCCTTATAAACGTTTTCGTGGTTTGATGCTGGCTTATCATTGACAAGATCGAGATGAATCCATGTCCATCTAGCAATCATCTGGCCAGGCTTGATCACTCGAACGCCTCTCACTGAAGCATCGTGAATCAGTAAATGCTTTATCTTGAGGGGCTCTGGAATTGCCTTGAAGCAAGTAGGATATTTGTCTTGAATAGGTAAATGGGCCAAAACTTGCTCCCAGAACGACGAAAAAGAAAAACGAAAGGATAATTAGATAGATGTACATACTGTTCCAACCGCCTTCATCAACCTCAACGGTTTGCTTGAGGTTTTTCTTGTTCAAGTATAGAATGCTGGGTGTCTGTAGCTCACGACCTTTTACCGTCAACAGCTCCTTATCAACAGTGACTCCAAATTGAACCTTCAAGTGATCAGCATTCTGGCTACACGCGCATAGCATATATTACTTACGAGTTTTTCGCCTCCATCAAGGCCGAGGCATCTCCGGCCAGTGATGGTAATCGATGTGGCATTGGCCCAAGGCGACCGGCAAGCAAAATCGATCATTTCAGCAGTCTCGTCCGGCGTGGTCTTCCGCGGGAGCGCCTGTCCTGGGATGATCTCAACTAGCTCCGCGGGCATATAGACTGGATACAATTTCGAGCCAACATTGATCACAGGAAGATTAGGATCTGCTCTGTAGCTATATCCTGCAAGACCGTTAGCGTTAGCAAGCAGCTGTGCAAAAAGTTGTGTGTATACGTACTCTTTTCGTAATATTCAGCCACTGAGTAGTACGTGTCTGCCTTCAGTCCAGCGGGAACCGGTCTTCCCCGGCTCTCAAAGAAAAATTGGACTTCTGATGGTCGGCCGCCGTTGGTGTTGACTTTGGGTCTGTTCTCACGGCCGCCATCAGATGTGGTAGCAAGGCCAGTGATCACCTTTAGGTATTGACGTCGGACGCCCTTTTTACCTGCCGACTTTTCAGGCAGAACAGTGCAACGGGCACGAAGCCTCGATATACACTTATGGAGTTCTTGAAGTGGCCTGCCGCGAAGCTCGTATTTCTGCATCAACTGGGTCATCTGTCCCCATGGCCGGAAGATGCCGTGAGCAACATTGGCGTTCAGAAGGATACGACCCGTGGCAGGACGGGCACTTTGAAAGTATCCACGAATGACGGAGTTGTGCTCTGGATAGCCAAGTGGCTTGATCTCCGAAGCGAGATCCAAGGGGAAATAGCGGCTGTGACCCAGGGAGGCGACTTGGTCGTTTGCTCGGGCAGAGAAACCGGTGATGATACTAAGAGCATCAATCGCATTCGTGAACTTCGGAAAAGAAGTATCGCCAGTTGGGTCTCGCATCGTTCGTAGATAGACAACGAGGTCGTTCAGATTCACGTCGGTTGGCCCGTTGAATTTGACTTTATACGTATCGTTCTTGCCCTCATCGTCATACTGTACTGTCAATGTTTTATCTGAAGGCAATGCTAGCGGTGTCAAGGCTATGACTTGGTTCTTGAACTCGGTAGCGTAGGGGACTCCTTTTCCGAGTTGCCCTAGGGCAGATTTGATGATACTCTGAAGTTTTCGCCCCTTGGCTTCGCGAGGCGCAGGCTTACCTTCCAGCTTTACGCCTGTTACCTCTACAGCATACTTCGCAAGAGACTGAGCCTTTACACCCATCTTGAAATAGTTTGTCCAGAGGGTGACTTCTACACCGCCAGTACCGAAGGCCGGCCGACAAGGCATGTAATCTCCTGCGTCTGGGGCTTGGCCTTTCTTCGACGAGATCTGAAGAGCCGACATCTTGGCTTCCATGCTCTGCTCCTTGAGAATATTGTTCTCAAGCTCGGTGATCTTCGGGTCTGGGATAGGGGCGGCATTGGGTCTGAACCCCTGTTAGTACAACCTGACGGTTGAGAAGTCCAGTAAAAATAATTCGAGACTTACTTAAAGACCAAATCCTGGTCGTCAAACCCACCACGGCCACCGCGGCCACCGCGGCCACCACCGCGACTATCTCCTCTTCCGCGACCGCGAAAGTCACCACCACCACGACCACCACGGAAGTCGCCGCCACCGCGGAAGTCACCTCCACCGCGGCCACCACGATAGCCACCTCTCTGCTCAAACCCGGAAAAGGTGGCACTTCCGCCACCTCCGCCGCGACCCTCACCGCCCCCGCGTCCGCCGCGAGGTCCTCCACGACCTCCACCACGAGCTCCCCGGCCCCGACCACCGCCTCTGCCACGGTTATCGGACATGGTCTAGAGACTTGGCCCAAGTAGCAAGTTCTAACAATAGATGGGAGCCGATTGATGATTGATAATATGGTTTAGTTATGAGAGATCGTCTTAAGTATAACTTATGAGAGATTGGTAACAAGAATGTAGTTGGTGAAAGAGGTAGCTGGTACCGGAAATTTCTGAGCAGAGGTGTAACGCTGCTTCTCTTCCTAGTTAGAGTCTTCAGACGATATGATAGATCACGGTGGAACAGACCTGTAGCACAAAGATTAGGTCGAGGTAGGTGGGACTCGGAATGTCATGGATGCGGACGGGGAGTATCATCCAATAAGTAATGATACGTATGAATATTAGGCAAGACCGCCCGATTTAGACGCGGCAGTGAGCAGGTAGAGGTAAAGAGGTAAGATGATTAAATCCCTATCTGGCTAGATATATATTGATTCCGTGCTGGATGTACCCGGGAAAGTCTTGTATGCAAACGCTCAGCTTGCTTGTATGAAAAGGTCTCGGGTAGTCTCACTGTTGCAGAACGGGATAGTTTGCCGTTGAAATCAGAAAGGAGTAGCAACGATGCAGGAGATCTAAGATTGCTTGATGGCAAGTGTTGGTCTAGCCGGCCAGCAGCATGCTTGATACCTCATGCAGATGGTTAGTTGATAATTCGATCAGATTTCGCTGAACGACGGGAGGGTGTGAAATGCGCCGAGCAAACAAGCTGTAAATACCTCTGTATATCTAGTAATACGGAAAGTGTTATGTGAAGATGACTTATAGAGATGATATTTGTTGCAATGTAGACTGCCCTGAAAGCGGCAGAAAGTGGATGAGTCGGGGAAGATATCTTGGCTGGTGTCTGCCGGGTTGTTGTTGCTAAGAATACCAGAGCATCAAACAGACCCAGAGAACGTTGATAGCTGTAGTAGCACAAGGAACACAGGATAAGACAAAATGGAGTCTTGTCAACAAGCTAAAGTTCCCTAGACACTATCCTAGGTTAGAGATTTGGGAGAGAAGGGCTGAAGAATCTAGGTCCACTTGGGCATGAAATCACCCGTTATATACACTTTATTCCTAAATACATAATGTAGTCATGCCACTTTTACCAATTATACAACGCCTTTGAGCTTGCACCACTCCCAACAACATAATTGGCAACTAGGGCTGTTCACAATTCGTATTTTTCTTTTGTGGTGAGCGGTGTGTGGTCAATCAGCCCTGCCGCTATC
The DNA here is from genome assembly GCA_022497155.1 of Whalleya microplaca. Classification (NCBI taxonomy): domain Eukaryota; kingdom Fungi; phylum Ascomycota; class Sordariomycetes; order Xylariales; family Xylariaceae; genus Whalleya; species Whalleya microplaca. The sequence continues at coordinate 269,559 of MU385741.1, read as the reverse complement.
GCCTATCGAGGATCTCTACTACGTAGTACGTACATTAGTGCATATCCCGCATATCCCGGCAGCCCGGGATAGCGTTTCTAGCCGTATCTGGCTTGATGCGGCTTTTAGGCGCATTGCAGTTGGTGCACATGGCTCCAGGACAGGCACCCTTGCTCTTTGCCCTGGTGTTCACCCTCTACGCTGTACGTACGTTTGATACACTACGTAGTACTACAACTGTGGCCGTACGACATATGTTGATCAGAGGCAGATATCAGCTACAATTGGCCAAAGACAGTAAATGGACAGTTGAGGCTTTTATGAATCGATATCCTGGTAGCTCTTGCAGCCCGTACACAAACGAGGTCACACCGCTATGTGCAGACGCAGTACTATGTAGTATGTAATAATTCACAAGTGCACTTTTCACTCTTGCTGCTTTTTTTAGACAGGGATACTTACGATATGATGATTCAAGGATCAATCAGAGCGCCTGGTCTCCGGGACCGTCCCCGCATGTCTTCTGTTCAGTACGTTACATCAAGTCATCCAGGGGTGCATGGTCAGCTAATGTAAAATCGTTCAGCAATCAAGATCACCATCAGCTTGTTGCAATGTCGTGTTACCATTTGAAAAAAGTGATATGTCGGTATTTGTTGGACATCTGCTTGTGTGTACAGGGTCAGGTATGCCTCTTCCCGATGCCAATATGTAGTAAGTCTTGCTGCCTATTTGTTGAAGATGCACTATCTAACAATCCTCCATCCATTGTTCCATCATGCCTTATTACAGCATGCCGTCCAGAAAGGATTTCAAGACATGCAAACATATTGAGCATATATTACACAGTAGGCACAATTTGCAACAATTTGATAGCTGTGGCGCAACCCTAGCTGCACGTCAGCATCATCACATCTTATTTCAGTAGTGGTAGCACAGAAGAGCCGTGCCTTGCAGATACTAGGAGTTTCCTACACGAAGTTGACCACCGTCGTACTTTGAATATAAGCAAGCTGTCTTAAAACTTTGTATCCTTGATTGCAAATCAGACTCCTTGCATTAGGATTAATTTTGACTACCTAAAGCTGTTGGAAACATTGCCATCGTCCGGCTACATAATATCATCAAGTTATAGATCGACTGTCTCACCTACCACATCCGACTATCAAGATCTTTTTCTCCATCAACGATGAGACAGAAACGGCTCGGGCCGATCCCGTGAGGTTATCTACCCCTATGGCTGGCGGTATCGAACAAGATAGCATTTACAACTTGACTACCTACATTGCCTAGGAAGAGGCTCACTATGACATTTATTTATGACTTGGTGAAAACACGAATGATACTGTCTTCCAGTCAAAGCTGCAGACCAAGGTAAACCATAAGGCCAGGCATCAGAGCAACCGATCGGGTTGTCATTGACTTTCCAGTAATCTACACAACGCCACCGTCACTTGGAGTAGGCCCAGCCCCCCAATTAGTCGAAGTCACCAAGTACCTCGTTAGAGACATGGAGTGAGAGTTTCGCCATGAGAGAAACAGAGTCAGACATGCTCTTCATAAGCAAGCTAACTACTATGAGTTGGGTCTGTATCCGTTTCTTGTCTACCAAAACAAGTAGAGAGGTAAGTGTTATTGTTACAATCAAATTAAATACAATTGATGATGGTTGTAGTTAAAAAGAATAAAAGTCGAAAAAATTTGGTTGCAATCCCAGTTAACTGGGGGCGTCAGGATTTGAGCCGAACGCGGGGGTCGAACCCGCAACCTTGAGATTAAGAGTCTCACGCTCTACCGATTGAGCTAGCCCGGCAGGGCTTATTGTTGGAAGACAAAGCCGTTTGTTATAAAATAAGTGTGACGGCTGTGTAGAGCCGGTGATTAGCCGTCTCGATAAGCGGACCAGAACGGAGGATGCATCCTCTAGTATATACACAAGCTACAACCCAAGATTCCGTTATTGGGAGTTCCACTTCGATGGTGAAATACTTGATTGATTATTTCAGATGAAAGCTGTTATAGTATGGCTGTTGGTACCTATAGAGCACCAACAAACCTACTTTCTTTACAGAAGTATACCATCTCTAAGATTCCGTCACAGTTGGACGTCCAGAACCCACCCGCTACCGACCTTCCAAACATAATGTACAATGTAGCGAACCACTTACTCATAAAATGTAAAACAAGGTATATGCATCTAGAAAAAAGACAACTCATAAAGCCAAACACATTAGAACTCATATATCCTATATCTCGTATTCACGAGCCCTTTTCGTGGCCAGCGGTCGCGACTTCGAGTATCTCTTTCTCGAGTCCACCAACATGGACGAACTCAATGCCAGCCTCTTTCAACTTCTGCTTTCCGGAATTCTGGCTGACGAACTTCTCCGGCTCCTGAACGCCGACATAGACTGTCTTTATCCGCTTCCCTATGGCCAATATCCTGTCCACGCAGGGCAGGTTTCCGCTCAGTCTTTCAGAGCACGGCTCTACCGTCGTATATAGAAGAACACCATCGGGGAGCGCCTCGCTCAGATGGTTCGCCGCCACGGCGTACTTCTTGGCCAGTTTCTCAAAACAGCATTGCTCTGCGTGGGTGTTGCCCGGGAGCTCCAGTGTGTAGCCGGTGGCCAATATCGCGTTTGTGGCTGCGTCTACCACCACCGCTCCGACTCGGTAGTTTGTAGGTTTCGGAGGGGACTTGGTCGCTAAGGACAGAGCAAGTCTCATGTAGGCCTCATGGTCACCCGCTTCTATATTTTGAGTATTTAGAGGAGCGCTTTCCGTCATTGCTTGGTATCTCAGTGTACTCTGGCGAAACTCCCAGATTAGATATAATACCTAAGTAGTTATGGAGTAAGTTAATAATAGCCTTCAGATTTCGTGGTCGAGGTGTGCAACCGTAAATGGGGGTAACGTGGTGTGATACCCCGCATTACCCCGCCATGGCATATATGGAAGTAATGGCCAATAATCTTATCGATAACGCAGCGCGCAACGAGAAACGCGTTTAACGCGATCTGCCTTGTCGCATTTCTACAGCAACCCATATCAGCCCATATACAGTGTTCACAAATCAACACCAATCGAGCCTCCTTCCAATCAATCAATATGGACGGCTCCGACGATCTGCTCGATGGCGAACCGCCTAGCATCAACCCTTACGAGGTTCTTGACTTGGAGCGCACGGCGACGTCGGATCAGATCAAATCAGCATATCGCAAACTAGCATTGAAGAACCATCCAGGTAAGTCTTTGAAGCAGCATCCGCCCGCTATCCTCATGCGGCCTCTCTGACATATTCCGTGTCTGCAGACAAGGTCCCCGAGGACCAGAAGTCAAAGGCGCACGAGACCTTCCAGTCGATTGCCTTCGCATACGCCGTACTGTCCGACCCGGCCCGACGCAAGCGCTACGACGAAACGGGCTCGACCTCGGAGTCCATCGTGGACTCCGAGGGCTTCAGCTGGTCCGACTTCTACCGGGAGCAATTCCGCGACGCGATCTCCAACGACGCGATCGAGAAGTTCGCCAGGATATACAAGAACTCCGACGAGGAGAGGGACGACCTGCTAGCCGCGTACGAGGAGTACAAGGGCGACATGGACAGGATCTACGAGACGGTCATGCTCAGCAGCGTCCTGGAAGACGACGACCGGTTCCGCGCCATCATCGACGACGCGATTGCTAGCGGGGAAGTCCGGTCGTTTAGAGCGTACGCGAGGGAGTCCAAGAAGTCCAAGGACGCCCGGGTCAAGGCGGCGCGGGGCGAGGCTGCCGAGGCGGAGGAGTATGCCAAGGAACTCGGGGTGCACGACAAGCTATTCGGAAACAAGAAGAATGGCGGCAAGGGCAAGAAAGGATCGTTTGAGGATGACCTGGCAGCTCTCATCCAGCGCAACCAGCAGGGCCGAAGCAGTTTCCTGGATAACCTGGCGGCTAAGTATAGCACACCTTCAAGCTCCAAAGGGGGCAAGAAAGGCAAGAAGCGCCACATTGAGGAAGAAGAGCCATCGGAGGAAGCCTTCCAAGCTGCTGCTGCCAGACTGAAAAAGGGCAAGAAATGAGGGCTAGAGGTTGTGGATTTATCATATTGGTCTTCTTTCATGGCGTATATGGTCAAGGGCAAGGCATTGTCAGGATGGTTCCGCGATGGGTTCTCTGGGGCATGGTTCTACGATAACGTATATTAGAGCAGATATGAATATCAACTGCTAATTAACTGCTCAGGAGCACACAACTTTTGCTTTGCTCTAGTTTAAGCTCGTCAATGGAACAGCTGACTATACAAATATGCGATAAAGCCATTATTTACTGTAAGTTGTTACAACAGGTATAAGTCACCATAGTTGCTGAAGTAAGCACCGGACCGGTGTAAGAGGTACTCCACCGGCCCTGCTGGAGCTCCCCGCGTCAGTCGCGTCGACTCATCAGTCAACTAATTATACCTGCTTTCAATGTATTCTTCAATGTTTCCCAGACACAAGCTTCTAAACTTGCAAACATCCCCTTCTTCTATTTTTTGCATATACAAGATGCCATGACAAGTGCTGGACCGCTCGTATATTATCATGCATACTGCTTTTTCCTGTCTCCGACGATAAACAGATGGTGTCCGTTGCGCGCTACCGATATCCACGGCCTGGAATCCCGGCCTGGGCCTGAATGTACAAACAAGTCCATATATACACCAACTCCGATGGTAACTTGATGCTTACTGTGCGCAATAGTCCCCGATGTATTCTTCTTGCTGAACCACCCCATTCGATGGGTCCGAGTTGTTGGAGTTGTCGTCGCGATCGACGAGTATTATGGCCGTCGCATCTATACGGTGGACGATAGCACCGGCGAGTGCATCGAATGCTCCCTAGACACCCCGAAGCCAGTCGATGCAGGATGCCACGACAGTGCAGGCAAAGCTGCAGCTACAGATGCCACGAGTACCACGAGTACAGACGATACAAAGGGAACCGCTCCAGAAGTAGCCTCGGATATCGATGTCGGCATGGTGGTCGAGGTCAGAGGCAGCCTGAAACTCTTCAGAGAGCAGAAACAAATCAAGATCCAGAAGCTACAGCAGGTCAGATCTACCAACCAAGAAGTTCAGTTCTGGGACAAGATCCGCGACTTCCGGACGAGCATCCTGAGCCGACCTTGGATCTTGGGGGAGAAAGAGGTTCGTCGGTGCAAGAGGCAGTATAATGCTGATGTAGACGCCGAGGAGAAGAGGAAGAAGAAGGAAAGGGAAAATGGGTATGTCAAGGAGAAATCTCTACAGCATCGACCCCGAGACATATCCGCCAAGCGAGAGCGTCCAACCAAGACGAAAGAAAGGAACGTACATGTTGAGGGTCACTACGATGCACTTGGGCTATGAAGGCTTTTTTATATCACAGTCAGGTTAGGGCCAACACTTCATGCCAAGAGGCCAATAGCTCAGTCATCAACCAGAACTATGATATACTCGGCAGACCTTACATGCGTGCTCAAGGTGTGTCTGTCTGGCTAGTCTCTACATTAGAGCCAAGCATCAACCACGATGGACAATAATGGGGTGACTATGGCCTTGTTGGTTCATTGTGTTTCATTGCCTCGTCAGATTGACTAGGCGGCCTCCAAACATTTTTAACGAACACCATGCAACAGCTTTGTAAAGGAGTCACGAAGTTTCTTGTTACCTCAGTTCCTCCCTACCTTTACCTACCTAGGCACCCAAGGGAAATCTCAGAGCGGGGCGGCTACTATCGACCCATTCTTCCCTCGGCCGTTCTACGCCTTCTACAGATTCGCTTTTCTTCATTAGTAGTGTGACCTCTCAAGTTAATATACTCGGCCGAAAGCACTTACTTCGAAAATATAGAATCGGGCAGTCTCGCTACAAGTGTGAAATAACAGGCTATTGCGACCTGAGGATACACATTGGGTGTCATAAACGCCGCAGTTCCAAGACATCGCTCGGTATTAGGCTTTCATCTCGGAACTTCGCAAGCCAACACAAACTTTCGTTCCTTTATATTTGCCATTTCTCCCCTCATATCGCTAAACCCCTACAGACCTAGACTCGTAACCGATATCCTCGAGTCGTATTTCTTCACTATCAACTGCTTCTTGTATAGTTTCTTGAGCCATATACTGCTGCTCGGTCGCAGCGTATCGCAGCAAGCTGTCTCTCATTCCAACGCCTATTCTAGCCTGTTGCTAGTTTCAACTCGTCTCATAGGTAAGGGTCTTTTTTTCTCCGTTCAAGACATCCCATTCTCTTCATTACCGGACATTAAGGAAACTATCCACGTGGGTATCGATATCGGAATGATGACTCGACGGTCACCTGGTGCACACGAGGCATTCTTTCGCCTCCAGCTGAGCTGGATATATTCCACGATGCCATCAGTGACTTGAAAAGACCTCTCCCACTTTCTACTCGATCATACAGACTCATCATATCTTAACTCATTTTGACGATCGTTATGCCTATGCCCTTATGATTATCTATGTTCCCAACGTCTTTTAACTTGAACTCGCCGTGCCACGAATCTTCGGACCTCGACCACAACCTATAATAGAAAGCTCCGAATACAAATTCCAGATATTGCATAGACGCTTAAGATCCTTCCCCTCCTCCATCCTCAGATTCCCTTTTATAGTTATGTTGTTGTATTTTGTACTGACGATACTTCAGGTTAACCCTGTCCGGGCATTTCCCGTCGGGACCTCGAAAGCTGAAGCCCCTTGCTCGAGCTCAGTTGACGAACGAGATTCTTACCGAGACGGACACTCACCCGTTTCAACAAGTCAGAATCCTTACCGAGAAGGATATCAGCCCGTCGCAGTAATCACAAGCTCCGGGCCCTCGGGGATAGTCCAGATTCTTCCGTCGCTATCTGGTTCAAAGCCAGATACAACTGGTACTGTTGTCACACGTCTAGAGACAGGTGGCAGAGCAGGATCTATTCCATTACTTACTAGCCCAATCTCAATTCCAACAGCTCTTCTTACGCCCCTCGGACCTGAGCTGAAACCGCCGAACACGCCCGTCATGGCTCCAGCCACCGCGGCGTCAGATATCTTCGCCTTGCCAATCGCCACCACCCCTCCTGCATTATCCTTTCAGGTTCGAAAAGACCACCCGGTACCTAGACTAGGGGTTGCAGGTCCCGCGCCCATAGGCACGAACAAGTTCTACGCCAACTTCTTCCTTGGCAACCAGAATGCGCCGTCGTATGTGCATCCATACTCCGTAGCGTGGGCGAAGGGTCAGGGAGCCACGTCCAGCTGGGGCATGTCGATCTCACATATCGAGGCAAGCCAGAGAGTGTACGGCCAGGTTACGCCACAAACAGGTGCCGCGAAGTACTTCTTGAACCCCGTCGGCGTCCAGTCCTTGTGTCTCTCTGCAGTGGAACTTGGTTCGACGACCGCTTTGACGACCGACAACCTGTCTTCCCACACTGTCAATGTCAACCTGCACACAAATTCCAAAGCACAGCCCCTGATTACATTCCCGTTAGTGCAGGGGATGGGTTTTGTGACTGCCGTCTACAAAGGGGGCACCCCACTCATCAACACCGGGGTGTTCTTCAAGACGGTCACGAAATCCACCAAGGGACCGAAGCCGGGGGTGACCAAGTACACCCTGTATCTGGAAGACGGTAAAGTTTGGCACGTGTATTCCTATTCCGCCAAGGGTGATACCCTGGACTTGAAAGTCATCAACAATGGCGCGGCGCAGGCTGCTAAGCCATTCGATGGCATTGTCCAGGTTGCCAAAGACCCAGGCAATGCCGAGCCCGTGATAGACGCAGCAAGTGGGGCATATCCCGTTGGCGTCACCCTCTCCGGGACTGCGTCTGGGTCAAAGGGCACGTACACGTTCACGTTCCAGAAGGCAGGCTTCTCGGACGTGAAATTGCTGATGTACGCGCTGCCTCACCACGTTGATAGCTTCGACGATGCTACCCACAAGGCTATTTCCCCCGCCAAGCTGCAGACCACCACGAAGGGGGTGGCCGTGGGCGTAGTGGCTGATTCGTGGACCATGGTCGAGCCCAACATGCCTGTATCGATGGGCTTCGCCCCTTGGGATCCCGTCAGCGGCCCAAAGAACAAGCTGTCGAACTCAGCCATCAACACGATCAGTCCAGTGGCATTGAAGGAGCTGTCCCAGAACGTAGATCAGCAGGCGAATCAAAATTCGATGTACTTCAGCGGAAAGGTATGGTCACAGCTTTGAACGATCGTTACGAACTAGCAGCCACTAACACTTGGGATAGGCACTCGCGAAGTTCGCTAGCTTATGCTTCACGGTCAATGACTTGCTGAAGAATCCGAAGCTGGCTCAAAGTGGCCTGGCCAATCTCAAAGCTGCATTCAGTCGATTTTCGGCAAACAAGCAGCAGTACCCGCTCTACTACGAAAGTAAGTCCTCTCCCTTTTCGTAGAGTCTGGATCGGAAAAACGAATCTAACGGTTGAAAGCTGCCTGGGGCGGCGTGGTCTCTTCGGCAACATACCAGAGTGGGAACAATGGTGCAGACTTCGGCAACACTTACTACAATGACCATCACTTCCATTATGGCTATTTCATCATTGCCGCGGCTATCATTGGCTATCTCGACCCAACATGGTTGACCAAGGCCAATGTCGACTATGTGAACACTCTAGTCAGAGACATCGCCAACCCGTCTCCTGCGGATAAGATTTTCCCAGTCTCCCGTAACTTTGACTGGTACCATGGTCACAGCTGGGCCCACGGTCTGTATGAGACTCTTGATGGAAAGGTGAGCATGACTGGAGACACGCTAAGGTTTACTATTTCTAACCCGCTCACAGGATCAAGAATCGAGCTCGGAAGACGCGATGCATGCGTATGCCATCAAGATGTGGGGAAGGACCATCAAGGACGCAAATATGGAAGCCCGGTAAGTGGTACGGCCTTTAGGGTGTCATATTAGAAAACTAACAGCATACGCTATATAGAGGAAACCTGATGCTAGCAATCACAGCTCGATCGCTGAACCAATACTATCTCTACACAGAAGACAACAAAGTCCAACCATCGAACTTCGTTGGCAACAAGGTCGCCGGTATCCTGTTCGAGAACAAGTGCGACCACACGACGTACTTCGGCGCGAACATCGAGTACATCCAGGGCATCCACATGCTGCCGCTCCTGGCCAGCACGAAGCTGACCCGGCCCGCCAACTTCGTGAAGCAGGAGTGGGCGGCGTACTTCGACAAGGGGCGCGCGGACAAGATCGAGGGCGGCTGGAAGGGCATCCTCTACGGCAACCTGGCCACCGTCGACCCCAAGACCGCCTGGGAGTTCTTCACGACCAAGAACTTCGACCCCTCCTGGCTCGACGGCGGCGCCTCCTTGACGTGGTACCAGGCGTATTGTGCGGGTAAGTTCTGTCTCCTCCCTAATCACGCGCTGTTGGAGATCTGTAAAAACTGACTATTCGCAAGCGTTCATGTAATGGTTGAAGTGACGAATCCCTTTCCCTACTTTTCACGAGAAACGAGATGTAAGATCAATAGACGACATACACGCATGCAGGCTGGGATGGGGGGCATTTTGCCCAATAGATGACTATCGGTCAGCACGAACACCTAAGATATGTGCTCATGATCGAAACGAATAATAGAGCTATACCGGAAGAGAGAAAATTGGAGAAGACGACATTATAGAGAACCCAGACCAGTCCCCCACACATAGATAGACGTTAGACCAGCATCTTCCAACGCACATTATAATTCAATTTTACCTATATGGTACTTCCTTTCGAAATACATTCCTTCTGCCAAGTGACTTATGTAGACCAGGGAAGCCAAATTCCAATAGTTTACTACACTACAGAGTAATTTAGGAAGAGAACTAACTGCATCTCTACACATTCCTGTCTCTCATTCTAGGTCTACATACATAGTATGATTACCTACCAGCCAGCCTACCTGATGCGTATAGTTTCGGCTTGGCAGTTTACATTGCCCAGTCGGTATGGAGCCCGCGGTTCGCCTTTTCAACTCCCCCACACCTTTTTCTTGCATGGCGTACCAGCGAATAGGTAGGGACCACATTCGCAAGCTTCAGTAGCTTGGGGCGCCTCGACCAATGGACGGTTGCATCGATCGTCTCGACCACCCCTGCGCGGTAGCTTTATCGATAAGATGGTCCCCCCTTTGCTGGGTCAACTCTGGACCCACTGACCCACGGATCTTTCCAAGGTGTGCATGTCAGCATGTTTCCTCATGTTTTGAGTCCCGGGACCCACACCCCACAACCCTTGCAACTGAGCGTTTCGGAGGCCTCCTCTGTTTTTCTACTTCTTTTTATTACTACTATACATACACGCATATCTTTATTAGCACTGACAGACTGAGTACATGGACACAGCCACTCTTGGCATCCTTCAATTTGTGTTCCCCCAAGCCCAATTCCTGCTTTTGCACACATAGCCATTACTGATCACGGATTCTAGACTAATAAGATTGTCTGACGTGTAGATATGGGTTTCGGTCGATAAGTCTGCGGCTCGTTGCATTGGTTGAATTGGTTTCTTGTTGAGATCGATACGCGTATGATCTGTATAAGTACTATGTAGAGCTATAAAGCTTTGTACTTACATATCTAGTACATCGAAGTTTTAGTACTATACTAAAGTTTTCTTAGCTATCCCCCCCTTGCTCCGCATCCCAAAGGACCCGGGGCGTCCGCCACGTTTTATCTTGTAAACAAGCTTGCATCAGATATACATACATGCCCTGGGTAGGTACCTACATTCTAATTACACCGTCTCCATGTGGGCTTTCCACTATACTGCGTACGTGTAGATGCTTTAGAGCAGGCAGACTACGTCAGCAGTGAGTGAATTCGATTATACATACACCTGTACTAGTTTCTTGATTCGACGGAAGATCTCAACGGGGTACCGAGTACCTAGGCCAGATAATAAATCGTTGTCTACCCTCACCTAAATAGTGCGGCTTTTCTCCAATACACAAAGACACACACATCGATACGCACGCACACAAAGCGAAGGGCCGAGAAACCTTATCTACATACCTACTTACTTGCTTATTACGCAGTACCTCCTGGTTAGCTAGCGGTGACAAGAACCGCCTAACTGTGCCCAGCAAGTGATCTACTGGCATTTGCACCTTGGCTGGCGTGTTTGTTGTACCCGCCTACCGAAAGCGCACGACTCAATCTCCCGGGCTACCTATCTCTCATCAGCACCCTAATCCGTCATTTCTGCATATTTACTTTTGCGTTACTTTCGGCGAATCCCACGTCCCTTTTACCAATGAGTTCCGGTGAGTTACCTTACATACCTACGTACATACGTACATACATACATACATACAGCCAGCCCTACTTCCCTTCCATTGGCATCCCTCTCGCCATACATATCTACCCAATTACACGCCCAACTACCTAGTCGGGGCCGTTTCCTCTGTCTCACCCCCCGTTCTCGCGCGGCCTTCATCTGCGCGCTGTCCTTTTTGTGTGTGCAGAGCAGGTTGCTCGTCGTGCTGGCCGAGTCTAGTCCCTTCCATCCGACCTAGAATTCTTCAGCTGTATAATTTCCGGCTAACCATGACGCCGCGCGATGGCTCGGGATACAGTATCACCGAGTTTTCAGAGCCGAGTCCGCAGGGTCGTGACGGTGGCGACGGGCTTCTCCAGCCATTCCCATGAGAATGGCGAGCCGCACGAGGGATCCGCCCTGCTGGGCGGCCTGAATAGGGATACCCTCGCCAACGGCTTCCATAATCATCACCACCAGGAGGGCCACAGCGAAACGTGGGAGTTCTTCTTTAATACGAAATATACACCGGGTGCGGACAGTCCGAAGCGATGGGTCAATGTCCCGGCGCATGTGTGGCATATCACCAAGGCGACTCTACTGAGCAGTAAGTGATGCAGTTGGAAGACGCAGTTGGGAATCGGGTAACAGGGATTGATTTGGTGTGATGAACATGTTCTAAGTTCGAGATTGATTAGGCCCGGTTAACATCCTCCTCTTCGCGGTGCCAATTGGAATCATTGCTGGTCAAGCCGGTTGGGACCCCGTGGCCGTCTTCACCATTAACTTCTTCGCCATCATCCCGCTCGCAGCCGTGCTCTCGTTTGCGACGGAGGAGATATCGGTAAAGCTTGGCGAGGCTCTGGGTGGACTGCTGAATGCCACTTTTGGCAATGCGGTGGAGCTGATTGTAGGACGGCCCCCAAATCTTGGAAACTCCATGCATGTGTGTTTGGTAGGCACTGACCATCTTTTCCCTGCAGGTTAGCATTATTGCCTTACGAGATAGGCAGATCGAGGTTGTGAAATCGTCTATGATTGGCTCTATCCTGTCGAATCTGCTGTTGGTCATGGGCATGTGTTTCTTCTTCGGGGGCCTGGTCAATATGACAGATGAACATGGCGACGGTCAGGAGCAAAGCTTCAGGACCATCACGGCTCAGACGACTGCTTCCTTGATGACTTTGTCTGCTGCTTCCATGATTCTTCCTGGCACTGTAAGATTAAACGCGGAGCCTATTTAGTCGAGTGATTATGCTAATTCACAAGTAGCTTTTCATGATCATAAGTTCCAGCAAAGGAGACGACGAAGAACGCAACAGGACCATCCTATCACTGTCACGCGGCACGGCCATCCTATTACTCCTCCTATATGTCCTCTATTTAGTATTCCAGTTGAAGACACATCACAATCTGTTCGGCGGCGAGTCTGCGCTCGAATCGCAGCCGGTGCAACCCGATTCCCAACTGCCAGCCCAGGCCGCTGCCGAGAACGTGCAGCCGGCGGCCCAAGCGGTCGAGTCGTCCGATAACCATGTCGAGGAGGACGAAGAGGAGGTCCATATGAGCCCGTGGTCCGCTGCCGCCGTGCTCATCGTCACGACGGTACTGGTTTCCATCTGCGCCGACTATCTGGTGGAGAGCATCGACGCTCTCGTGGAGCGGGCCCATATCAGCCGGAGCTTCATTGGTCTCATTCTTATTCCCATCGTGGGCAATGCTGCCGAGCACGTAACGGCTGTCGTTGTGGCTATCAAGAACAAGATGGATTTGGTAAGGAGTTGTCCTGGGAAAGAAAACGAGGTTTGGTATATATGGCTAATTCGCGTTCTAGGCCATGGGCGTCGCTATTGGCTCAAGCATTCAAATCGCCTTGTTTGTGACTCCATTCCTTGTGGTCCTCGGATGGATTATGGACAGAGACATGGATTTGCACTTCGAGACTTGTGAGATAAACCAAGCCCACTGCGGCCTTTGTACTTGTCACTAATGATGGATAGTCGAATCGGTCGCCTTCGCGTTGTCGGTATTAGTCGTCATCTATACGGTTCAGGACGGAAAGTCCAACTATCTCGAAGGGGCTATGGTAACATTTCCCACATCCCCTGACCTTATCTCTTACTTTGAATACTAACAGCTTTTAGTTAATGGTTCTTTACATCATCATCGCTTTGGCATTCTTCGTTACTCCTAGCGAGTATTTCAACACAGACCTAAACTTTGGAGCGCTTCGCAGCCTCGTCAGCTCATCGTAATGTCTGAATATTCTTGATGCGTGCCTAGAGGGCACATAACCTGCGTGCGACAGTCCGCAGTTTACATTTATACATATATAAGTCCCGACATAACTGTCTTGTGGGGGCGCTTGGGGCTACGAGGGCTGCTCCTAGGTCTCCTTCAGACCAACTTTCGACCATCGTTACATTTTCTCTTTTAGTCTGTCAGTCTGTATATTAGTAGGTATTAAAAAAGCAAAGGGTCCAAGCTGTTGGGATAGGGGGTGGAAACCGCCTCGGAATCACCATCTTGCTTGCGTAAGTGAAATACTTGGAGGAGGCCCGGTATAGGCGTTTTCCTTTCGGAGAAACATCAAGTGTATTTCTAATGGCAATTTGAAACTTTTTTCTGAGGTTTATCTTGAAACTCGTGATAATGCCCCCTCCCCTGTAGGATGCGAAGCTAGAGTGTGGGGTTGGAATCGTCATTGGAGCGCTCCATGCGCCAACCGTAAAAACGTCATTTTACCCATCTCGAAAGTTTACATTTCAGACAGTCTTATTGGACCACCACTTTTCTTGCATATGAGCGAGCGTTCTTCATGTCTTCTCTCCGCGTCGTGCAAAATATCAGATTACAAAGCTCGTTCTTTCGTTCAGCTGCTCCATTAATAAGTAAACACCTTCAACATCGCCAACCTCTTCGACCTGTTCTTTCGTCTAGGTTGTCCCCCCTGTCTAAGACCCCGCACACGATAGCTTCCCGCCGTACATTCGCAGCCATGGCGACGACTACAGATACGAAGAACTATAAGTTCAACCACTCGATGTAAGGCCAACGACGTCTTGTGAAAGGAAAGCTACTGATAAAGGGGTTCGGCCGCCAGGATTCGAGTGAAAGACCCCAAAGAATCGGGTACGATCTTCTTCTTCTCCCTAAGCTGACAAATCTGCCGGGGCATATTGACGCTCGCTCGCTGGCTAACACTGCGCGCATCGCGATAACAACAACAGTCAAGTTCTACGAGTTCCTGGGCCTGAGCCTAGTCAAGCACCTGCAGTTCCCGGAGTCCAAGTTCGACCTGTACTTCCTGGGGTACGACAGCCCGCAGGCGCTCTCGCACGGCAACAGCACCTTCGACCGCGAAGGGCTGATCGAGCTGACGCACAACTACGGCACCGAGGCCGACCCGGCCTACAAGGTTAATAATGGTAATGCTGAGCCCCACCGCGGCTTCGGCCACGTCTGCATCGCCGTCGACCACATCCAGGCCGCCTGCAAGCGCATCGAGGACGCCGGATACCGCTTCCAGAAGAAGCTGACCGATGGGCGCATGAAGAACATCGCGTTCGCGCTCGATCCTGACGGCTACTGGGTTGAGATCATCAGTAAGCGGATCGGGAGCAAGGGCGCTGATGATCCCGAGGAACAGGGCGTCGAGACGGATCCCAAGACGTATCGGATGGTTCGACTGCCCCCTCTTCCCCCTCCCCTGGGTGAGTATGCCCGTCAGCGCGGATAAGGACTGACGGGGTAAATGATAGAACCACACGATGATCCGAGTCAAGGACGCCGAGAAGTCACTCAAGTTCTACCAGGAAGTCCTTGGCATGTCGCTATTCCGGACCTCGGAACAGACGGCCGCCAGCTTCAACCTTTATTTCCTCGGATATCCGGGAACTAAGGGACTCCCCGAGAACGGGTTCACGGCCGACTACGAGGGGTTGTTGGAGCTCACGTGGAACTACGGAACGGAAAAGGACGAGAACTTCAGGTACCATGACGGTAATGCCGAGCCCCAGGGCTTTGGACATATCTGTGAGAATTCCCCCTTAGAGCTTGTGCTTGTGATGGTTATAGGTGGGCTAACGTTAGATAGGCGTTGCTGTCGACAACCTTGATGCTGCATGCTCGAGATTCGAGAGCCTGAACGTCAACTGGAAGAAGCGGCTTACCGATGGACGGATGAAAAACGTTGCTTTCGTGCTTGATCCCGAGTACGTATTCTTGTTCCCCTTTATGTCTCAGGGGTCGTGTCTATAATACTGACTCATGTTTGGTGTAGCGGATACTGGATCGAGATTGTCCAAAATGAGCGTTTTGCTGGAAAGGAAAACTTCTAAACTCAGCTATGGTATAGTCCCCAACCTAAAGAACAATATCATCAAGCATATTTGAAGCAATCTACGTACTTGCGTGACTTTAAAATGATTGCCCTCGAGATGACTAGCCAGCTCACTTATAACCTACCTGCGTATGCATACCTAAGAGACCCCGTAGCCCAATGTCAGCCAAGTCAGCATCTGTCCCGACCCTTGCAGCCCTAAGCTTCTCTCTCCGGGTATGATTTGGCGGGGTAATTGAACGCTGCATTAGCGGACCGTGGGGGAATTAGGGGGTCATGCATAGGTGCTGCGTAGTCATGCAGTCATCTTGGGCACGCTCTCCCCCGTCCAACATGGCCGTATACCAGGTGTCTTACTTCAACCTCCACATTTACCAACATGTCATGTTGCTGCGGGGTTGCCATATACTTAACGTTGGTGAGGCGCTCTCCTTCATTTCATGCCATTGGCTATTTGGGGTTACTTTCCGCCAATAGTTGCAGACGCATCTGCGCAGCTCGCCGTTTACGTTTCAAGGTGACAATCCGCGAGCTCCTCGCTGATCCAGGTACGGTTTCGCTCTCAGATGACCTCGTCTCTTGCATATAGTCCACGAACATCAGTGATCCTGCATTGCTCTGCCCAGCTGCTCCAAACGCCTTGGGGTGGTCTATTGGCTATTAGTTAAGTTGAATTAGCCGAGACTTCGTAAAGGGATAGGTCATAGGTGAGGTAGATGTGCTATATTCACTTACATACATGCTGTCCTCCTGCATAGTGCGGAGTAGACGTATGTATGCCTTGATGGTAGAACATCACTGTCATATTTTCTTTCTCTTATACTAGTTCTTCCAGACTCCCATTGAAAGTTATGAGGAGCTAGTATACTCTTCGTTACCTCCAATTCTCATTATCATAAAACCGTCTCGGTAACTCAGCAATCACAATGGCTTCAGGAGCTCTCGCAAATGAGAAGGCAGCCCCTACTAATTCGAAACCCCGGATTCTTGTCCCAGAGAAAGTATCTCCAGACGGACTCTCTCTCCTCACCTCCGACTTTGAAGTCGACTCCCATCCTGGCCTCTCGCCTGAGCAGCTCATGGAGCTCATCCCCTCGTACCATGGCCTGATCGTCCGGTCCGAGACGAAGGTCACAGCGGCCGTGCTGGCCGCCGGTAAAAACCTGCGAGTGGTGGCTAGAGCCGGCGTGGGTGTCGACAACATTGACGTCGACGCCGCGACAGCGCAGGGCATCATCGTGGTGAACTCGCCCGCGGGCAACATCGTGGCGGCGGCCGAGCACACGATCGCGCTGCTGCTCGCGACGGCGCGGAACATCGGGCGCGCGGACCGCAGCTTCAAGGCCGGCAAGTGGGAGCGGGGCAAGCTGGTCGGCGTCGAGGTCGGGCGCAAGACGCTCGGCATCATCGGGCTCGGCAAGGTCGGCATGAAGGTCGCGCGCATGGCCGTCGGCCTCGGCATGAAGGTCGTCGCCTTCGACCCGTACGCGAGCGCGGACGTCGCGCGCGAGGCCGGCATCGAGCTCGTGCCCCGCCTGCTGCCGGACCTGTTAGGCGTGGTCGACTTCCTGACCATCCACACCCCGCTCCTGGCGTCCACGCTCGACCTGCTCGGCGAGCCCGAGTTCCGCGCCATGAAGCCCTCCGCGCGCGTGCTCAACGTCGCGCGCGGCGGCGTCTACAACGAGGCGGCGCTGCTGAGGGCGCTCGACGAGGGCTGGATCGCGGGCGCGGGCCTCGACGTGTTCACGGCGGAGCCGCCGGAGGCCGGGAGCGCAGCAGAGCGGCTAGCAAGGCATGAGAAGGTGGTCGCGACGCCACACCTCGGCGCCAGCACGGTCGAGGCCCAGGAGAATGTCAGCCTCGACGTGTGCGCGCAGGTGTTGCGGATCCTGCGTGGCGGGCTGCCGACGTCCGCCGTCAACGCGCCGCTCATCCTGCCCGAGGAGTACCGCAAGCTGCAGCCGTTCGTGCGGCTGGTCGAGAAGATGGGCGCGCTGTACACGCAGCACTATCTCCGAGACGGCAGTGTTCGTAGTGGTAGTGCCGGGAACAGCAGGTTCGAGCTCGTGTACCACGGCGACCTGGCCGCGATCACCAACACGCGGCCGCTGTTCGCGGCGCTGGTCCGCGGCCTGCTGGCCCCCGTCTCCGACGCCGGCGGGCGCGACGTCAATCTCGTCAATGCGGCGCTTGTCGCGCGCGAGAAAGGCGTCGTCGTCGACGAGGTGCACGCGCGCGGCAGCGAGGTCGCGCTGACGTACGCGAGTCTGGTGACGCTGCGCGCCGTCGACGATGACATCAACGACACCACTGGCCCGCACCCGCGAGAGCGCCGTGTCATCGAGGGCTATGTCTCGGGCGACGCTGTGTATATCAGCAAGCTCGACCGCTTCCGGGCGGCCTTCACGCCCGAGGGCACACTGCTGATCTTGCATAATTACGATGAACCAGGCAAGATTGGCGGGGTCGGGTCTATGCTTGGCGGCTACGGCATCAATATCCGGTTCATGCAGGTGGCGAGCTTGGCTCAGGGTGGTCGTGGGGCGGGTGCGCATGGTGATAGGGATGGGGACGGGGAGGAGCTGCGGAGGTTGGATTCGGCGGTTGCGGGCGTGGGAGAGGTGGAGGGAGGTGATGGTGATGGAAAGGGGAAGATTCATGGTGAGGGTGATGAGGCCCTCATGATTCTTGGCGTGGATGGTGAGGTCACGAGGGAGGTTCTTGATGGACTTGAGAGGGTAGATGGTATTCTCCGTGTTAGTGTTGTTAAATTGTGAACAGGAAGGATGTTTACAGCAAGATATATATAGTATGCGATTCCGATCGCGATCGAGATATACATAGATTAAGTATAGGAGCGGTATACATTCAGGTTCACGATGCTAAATGGACTGAGGATAATTATAAAGGAAGAAAGACAAGACTGAATTCCTAATTAAAAACTTCAAGTTCCCATATCAATACACAGTACCTTCTTGAGCGACTCATGTTTCTGTAAGAATGGACAGATCTATCCATCTAAATGGCCTTCGAGGGTATCAATCAAAGCAATCTCGCCAAGCCCATACTTCTTTCTATGAAAGCTGAGGGGTTTACCAACTCATATCTAGCTTAGATATTACTTCTCAACATTTTTGCCTCTAGTTAGTAAATCCTGCACAATCCCTTAGGCACGTACTCTAAGAGTACCCGATTAAACGCAGTTAAACTTTGTACTCATACCATAATATGTCCGGGGAACGAGAAACGCTATATGTTTGACCTAGAGATGAATTATTACTTAATCAGCTTGGTTGGCCTGATCGCGGCGTCGCTCTTCGTCTCTTTGGATCCTTAGTCGCTCCTCTCTTTCCTTCTCCTTCTCCTTATTTTTAAAGAACGCAAGCAGACCCAAGTCGTAGATGGCTTTCAAACTTCCCGAGCCTACAAAGCACAGCCAGAAGAGGTTATGGTCCACTAGTATACCAGTGATGATTGGCCCTAGGCTTGAAGCCGTCGTTTTGACCACATTGACGGTACCCATGACAGCAGTTCGTTCTCCCGGTAGAATAATGGTCGCCAGAAAAGCGGAACGGGGCCCCGTATCCATAGACTGTGTACTGGAATTGAGAATGCAGAACAACAAAGCTAGACGAACATCGTTGGGAACTCCAATAAGTGCTCGGAAGATCTGCGAGGGGAAATGCGTAAATATCATCGTCTAGCTGGAAGTTAGCGAATGTTCTGCACGGAGCCGAATGAGGAGAGAAGGTACATTGACGTTGCCAAACCGTTTAGCAAGAGAAGAGGCTACGATCATGGATGCGGCCGCTAGCAACTGCGTGACGAAAAAGATTGATCCCAGCTTCCCCTCCTCCACGTCAAATTTGTATTTGAAGTAGTACGTGATCCAAGACCTAAAAAGATCAGCTGTGGCATCCATACTTGAATATAGATGATCTCTTACAATGGTGCAAGTCCACTCCCAAAAGAGTCCAAAGCGAAGAGGAGGCATAAGTTGATAACAACAGACACGCTCTCGTTACTGATGTCTGGAAGCAGGGCTCGCAAGCCTCTCTTGCGTTGCGGGACGATTTCCGCATTGCCATTCAGAAGAGGTGTCGTCTCATTGTTGGTCTCCCGAGCTAGCTGCTGCTGCTTCTTCTCAGACTCCACAGCGTGGCTTAAGAATAAGGTAAGGGCAAGTTTCAATAATCCGATTGCGGCGTATACTAAGTAGACGACTCGATACGAGCGAATGAGGTCCCATTTAAGAGTTTCTGTCAGTAGTTGGAGCACCCATCCACAGACCATGAAGCCACAGGCAGCTCCAGCAAGCCCAAACAGACTGTACCAGGCATAGATGTCGCTTCTGTTGCGAGGGTCAGTCAAGTGGGCCACGATACTCTCCTCGATGGCTCGGAAAGGACCTATTTCATTGCCACTAGATCATATTGCGGTTAGCAGTCAGATGGCCCGTGGGTTGTAGAGCTGGTAGTCTAACTTAGGACTAATGACTCCAATGATAGCAGCAATGAGAAGAATCCAATAAGTCCCAAATAAAGCAAATATGACGCCGCTTGCGGTCATCAACAGGGCCCCAAGTGCGAGGATAGCTTTGCGGCCCAGGGCATCGGCGAACAGTGTCAGAATGAAGCTGATGCAAATATCGCCGACCAAGGTCAGAGTCATGAAGAGGCCGATTTCCGTCTTGCTAATTTGAAGAGCATCCAGATAAGCGACTAAGATGAGCGTTGATATGCCATAGGCGAACATGCGAATGAAGCGTTGCGTACATAGGAGCTTGACGTCGCGCGATGAGGCATAGAGCGAGACGAGTCCCATCTCTTCTAATATCCGTTTGACGATGCCATTGCCTCCCGCCGGCGCCGTCGCCATCGTTCCAACAGGAGAATCTTCGCTCATGGTTTTTTTTTCTTTGCGGTAAGTTGATGGTTCGAATGGAAGCCTAAACGTTGCGTAGGATCATAGACAGCACTCCAGGCAGCCAGATTGTCAGCTGTACTCAGCGATAAGCTCGCTTTAACACAACAGGCTCCGATTTTTCGGTCTTAAGGAATAACGAAGTGCACATTTATGCCAAGCTGTATCACAGAAAGAAGATCAAGAAACTACGAATTTACACCTTTTAATCTGTACAGCGAAGAGTTTTGTAGCTCATCGTACGGCAATCCCACCCCACTGAACTAACCTTCATTCATTAAAGATCGTACTGTAACTTCAGTCGGCTCGGACTTTGCCAAAGCTCGGATTTCACTCTTGCAAACCGGAGGCAATCGCATGTTTCAATGTTCTTTCGTACAAAAAGAGAATTATGTCATTCTAATACCTAGAAGTCCTCGGGCTATCGCAACTAGACACAAGAAGGAAGGTCAGGAATACCATGGATTCTTTAGCTAATAATGCCTGGTGAAGTGGTGATGAATGCGGATGTAGATACCTAGCCTTCGCCAATGCTCCGTATGGCGTTACCAAGCATCACCGAGGCCAGTTATTACCGATTCGTCATGAATATCATAGCATCAATGGTGGGTTGGGAGCTCGTTGCGTCAAGAGATCTATGTGAGGATCGTGATGCTATCGTCAAACGTTTCCTTCTTCCTCATGGCACCACACGCAGTGATGGGCACAATGAAAATGGCACCGAAGAAAATAGCAAAAATTGCAAGAATTGGAATACCAGAGGCATCGCCAAGGGACAGTCAGCTCCGCGACGTGTAATGCAGGCCATCTATCCCACCAACGCGAATTCTTGAGCATGCGTTGGTTTCTCAAGGTAAGTTTGAAGAAGGAAAGAGGAAAAGATTTAGCAGCCTGGAGGGGAGCTCTAGTTTAGTACCGGGCCTTGGGCGGTGAGTACCCTAATTCTGCCGCTTAGTTAACTGGCAGCTACAGCGGACTGCCACCAGTTGCCGCAGCAGCTAGAGAATACACGAGTACATGATTATCTATCATCAATGCAACGTCCATTGTCCTCAATAACTACGTAGATGCACGCTTTACTATGATAGACCACAATAAGAGAGTATTCATGCTAGGATCTCCTGCGATTAACAGCCTTAAGTCGAATTAATATGATATAAACCTGGTATATCCTTCGCAGACAACTCTAGCAGGTACCATGTAAAAATCTCCCCCTTTGCAAGTCCTCTAGGCATCTAGTGTGATAATTGAATCAAAGTCTATATCTAAAGTGCTTGTTCTGCTTATCTGTTATATCGTTAAAGCCTTCCAACAGCTCTTCCTCTACTGCCTCAGCATGGAAACCCAGTCGGTCACGCCTCTTATTTTCAATCCAGCACCACAAGGTGTATAGCCCTTGGAATAGGATGACTGCACAGTAAGTCCCAAGCAGCGCCCTAATTGCGGTAGGATACCTCGGAGCCTCCGTTGATAGAAACAAATGTGGGCCGATAATACTGAAGCACTCAGTGTCAGCAATCATACTCGTAAGGACGAATAGGAAAAGGACGAATCGATAATAATGCCCAGAAATCGACTCATGGTAAAAGTTGTTCGAACAATCGAAACGGCGTCGGTAATCAAGGTATGAAAGGTTTACTTACTTTCCGACAACGAAACAAACAAAATAGACCCCTAAAACTGTGTTTCTCTTTGTGTGCCCAGCTACGTTTAGGCCGGGGACAGTCCAACTCAAAACCACCGGTGATCCGATAATATTCTGTAACCAGCACATCGCGACAAGGGCATAGCGATGGCTGATGTCGATGGTAAGGATGCCAACAAGTCCAGCCATTCCTGGTAAACAACCAAGGATGATGATAATGCCAACCATGTTCGGGAACTGCGAGAACCACCCCAGCAGTAGACACCCGACAACTTCGAATGCGCCTCCTGGTGCTTGTAAAAGGGATGTTCTTAGAGCATCGAAGTTGAAACCTTTGATAATAGCAGA
The DNA here is from genome assembly GCA_022497155.1 of Whalleya microplaca. NCBI lineage: Eukaryota > Fungi > Ascomycota > Sordariomycetes > Xylariales > Xylariaceae > Whalleya > Whalleya microplaca. The sequence continues at coordinate 247,014 of MU385741.1, read as the reverse complement.
CATGAAGGTGGTTACAGCACCATTGAGAATCCCGAGGGCTATCCCGACCATCCAGACAAGGTACACCTTGCCGTCTAGAAACGCTTCTTTGATCTGGTAGGGTCTGATAGTTGAATCTTTCAGACCGATTTGATTGTTAGAGACCCGCCAGACAGCCACGACACGTTCGTACTCAGTGAGCATTTTGGCATTGTGAGGGCCGTCAGGTAAATAGAGAATGATGACAAATCCCCATATAAAGGTGAGGCCACCGACAATCTATAGAAATTATGAGTTTCCGATGTTGAATTCCGAGGGATAACTGCTCACTTACTAGGAAGATGAGTTTCCATTGGGGGATTGTCAGGCCCTCGGCAACCCCTGAGGCGTAAGCCAGGAGTGCCCCTAGAATACTGGCAACACCATTTGTACACAACCAAATCGAACTCCGCATCGTCTGCTCTTGGCGCGTCCAGAGCATTGAAGTCAATAGAACCCAGGCTGGCGAAATACAGGCCTCAAGCATGCCGAGAAAGAAGCGAACCGCAAAGAAGCCACTGAAGTTAAATACAGTGGCCTGTAACATGCAGACTGTTCCCCAGACAAACAGCATACCGCCAACGAGTTTCCCGATGGCAACACGTTGTAATAGCATATTCCACGGCCACGCTCCGCCTTTTTTGATATATTAGTCTTCAGTTTCTCATTTGGAATCGGCGAGCTGTCTCTTACAGAGCCAACCAAAATACAATGCGGACGCAACCCACGAGTAGTCATCGCCTGTCATGTTTGTATCTTTCTGCAAGCCGTACGCATTTGAGTAGTTGAGGCTATAACAGGTCAGTCAAGCCGACAAGAGAAGTGTACGCATCGGAGAGCTGGCCATACGTTTGTTTATCGAGGAATGACAACATATATGTAGTCATCATCTAGATCTATTAGAATCAGATCTCGCATAAGACGAGCATCGATCTTTGCAGCTCACCATCGGCAGTACCAAGAAGTCTAGCTTGCGGCGCACCCTGATGGAGTCCGCCTCAAGTTGGGCGCGGTCGTATTGCAGCGACTGCTGCAACATGTCCCTACCTAACTCATCGAGATTATTCTGTCGATGGAGTAGACGTTGAAAGACATTCTGCTTCGGTATGATGACGCTGACCCCGGGCTCGGTGTCAACTGGGCTCTTCGCAACGGAGGCATCTTTCTTCTCGGACATTGTTTCCGACATCATCACAGACAATAAGAATATGATTATTGAAAGATGTGGAAGTAAATTCAATAATCTATGTTTAAAGCGTCTACGTTAATAGTATTATGCTCTATAGCGTCTAGCAGTGGGGCAGATACCAGAAGTTCAGATTAACGTCTATGTAATGCGTAATCTGCACGATAAGCAAGTCTGCCCAGGTGCTGTATACCCGGCTGCGTGGCGCTATCACCCTGTATTATCAAACAAAGGATGATGTAACGGTCCATGCCGAGAACTCTTATCCCACGCTATCTACCAATCCCACGTTATGTGTTTAGATTGACCGAGGCAAACTTAATCAGTGAGGAGGTGGTCAAGAGTTAAACATAATCGAATAGGAATGAGATCTACGCATAGACTTAACAAATTATATCATGTGAGACTCTTATAGACTAAGCGAGGGCACCTGAGTAATAGGTGTTTGGATACTTGAAGGCCGTCTGTCACAGTTACCTACATACTAGTACTTTGAGACAAGAAACTAACTAGGTGGATCACAGTGAATCTTGGGGTAACGTTATCTCTCAGGTAGATAATCTCCCATCATAGAAGCTATCTATAATCGGCCTTCTCCGTACATATAGTCAGAGTCCAGTAGGAACTCAATCTTCCAAGATCTCCCCGATTTTGAAATGCAACGCTAGCTTTACGAACCCCACTTCCTTCTAGTTCCAGGTTATGAGCTCTCACGAAGCCCCTCACTGATTATATTGTATAACTACTCCAGCAAGGATTGTGAAGCAATACTATTCAATCACCAATCTCCCTGTGTGCTTGATCGGTGTTTACATTGTAGGTATTAACATACCAAGATGGGCGAACAGAACGAGCCATCGGCCAGAACTTGGCAGGAACTCCAAGCTGCGAAGAACGCAGAGCGAGACTCGAGGATACCTGCGGAATGGAAAATAAAGAGCGAGGACTTGCCGCCAGAGGGCACTGTCGCCCTTCGGTCGTTTGCTAGTTCATCTGGGATACTGTCCGACGGCGAGCTCGCAATTACCGGCGAGGGGTACGATGCGACCTCACTAGCCGCCGCCATCGCGGAAGGCAAGTTCACTGCCGTAGAGGTTGTGACGGCCTTCTGCAAGCGCGCCGCGGTAGGCCACCAGCTCTGTAACATGTTGACGGAGATCATGTTCGCCGATGCGATCGAAAGAGCCAAAGAATTGGATGCCATTTTCAAGAGCACCGGGAAGGTAGTCGGGCCTCTGCATGGCGTGCCCATGACTTTCAAGGAGTGCTTCCACTTCAAAGGATATGACTCGACTAACGGATACATGTCTCGAACGTTCAAACCTGCTGGTCATACGTCACCATTGCCAGAACTGCTACAAGCTGCGGGAGCAGTCGTAATATCGAAAACAAACGTCCCACAGACGATGCTTGTAGCAGAAGCTGATAACAATGTATTCGGGCGAACGAAGAACCCTGTGAATAGTCAACTGACTTGCGGCGGAAGTAGTGGTGGCGAGGGTGCAAGCCAAGCCTTTAGGTGCAGTGCTCTTGGTGTTGGAACTGATGTCGGGGGCTCTGTGCGTATACCGGCAGCTTGCAACGGGGTCTATGGCTATAAGCCAACTTTCGGCGTCATTCCTATGATAGGGTATTCCTACTCAGGCTGGACTGGTGCCAACACCGGGGTACCAGCGGTTACGGGGCCTCTAGGACACTCGGTCCGTGACCTTGCACTCTTCACACGTGTCGTCAGAGACGCGAAGCCTTGGACCTTTGACCCTGCCGTCATTCCGAATATCCTGGAGTATGAAAACACGGCTACACGGAAACCTATCGTCGGTGTTATTCACAGATCTGGGCTCACTCCTCATCCACCAGTGAGACGGGCACTACGAGAAGCAGTAGCTAAACTGAAGGCCAGCGGTTTCGAAGTGAGAGATTTCAATCCGCCTGACTTCATTAGGATTCGAGATATTACAGAACAACTATTTACCCTGGACGGGCTATCGTACCCAAAGCAGGAATTCGGGAAGCTGAATGAGCCTGTGGTGCCGAGCGTAATGAAGATCGGATTTTGGGATCTCCCGGCGAAAACCTCAGAGCAGAATTGGGCATGGAATACCAAGAAACTGCAGATCCAAAAGGAGATGCTAGATGAATGGCAGAGAGTTGGCTGCGATGTAGTCTTGGCCCCCGCCGGTCCACACACTGCAGTTTTACCAGGTGATTGGACAAGTGACATTTATACAGTGGCCTGGAATTCGGTCGACGTAAGAAATCTATTCGGAGGTAATTGTCTAAACATAACTCTGACTCTTGGTTTAGTACCCTGCTGTTATCATACCGTTCACGCATGCCGAACCGGCACTAGATCCCAAAGACGTCAAGTTTGAGGCATTGCATGAGGCAGACCAAAAGAACGAGGAGATGTGTATGACCAATATTATACGATACATGGCATGCAGCTGACATATTCCAGATGATCCGGAGCTTTTCAAAGGTGCACCTGTTGCTTTGCAAATAGCTGGGCCAAGATTGGGTGATAAACAGTTGCTCTATGACGTTGAGCTCCTGGACTCTGTGTTGAATGGTACCAGGTAAGAAGTGCGGCTTGTTGAGGTTGGATTTCTCATGGTACTCTGTTGGTAAATCTTGGAAGATGAGCACCAGAATTGATCGTGGCTCAATTATGAATTATTACATATCCATTGAAAAACCGTGCCCGGGGAACTCAAATAGGAATACACTTCACTTATAAAACGAGCTAGATCATGTTCCGTCAGGTATACTTACCAATGTACTAGACTAGCCTAGAAGCGTAGCGCATGACATAAGTCTTCCCTCCTTTCCTCCCCCATCCCAAAACAATGTTGAGAAGGACTACCTTTGTTATAGCCATGTGATAGGCCCAGAAAGATGGCCATCATCAGTCATTCTGAAGTTAATGAAAAGGTTCATAATTATGTTGCCAATCATGATAATGACTGATTCCGAATCTTGTCTAGTTGGTTGACCTTGACATGTGTGCTATCCTGTAATGATCAAATGTCGTCAGTCTTCCGCAGCATTCAACCCTGCGAATGTACTCACAAGAATACCTTCCCACCCAAACCAGCTCAGGATCCACGCAATGGTAGCTAAGCCGCCCTGCCAGATAATATGCTTGACCGAAGGCCGTAAAAGCTCGCTGACGACTTTTTTTGCGTAATCTTCCGCGGCGATGAATTTTCCATTGTCTAGCATCTTCCGTCCCTCAATCCACTCTTTGACCGGTTGGTACAAGCTATCTTCCGGTAACTTCGTAGTAGGCGTGTTATCAAATAGATCCGTACGGACGCATCCGGTCTTAACTGTAACTACTCGGACTCCTAGCGGTGCAAGCTCCGTGCGAATCGTCCCGCCCAGCGTTTCAATCGCCGCCTTGGATGCATTATAGATGCCAAAGAACGAGGGCCGGAAGACCTCGTTTATGCTGCCGATGTTCGCGACGAGCGAGTCACCATTTGGGCCTAAGCCTCCTCGTGTATGTGCTGCGGCGATCAGAAGCGGCAGAAAAGCTTTGGTGACAGCAAATACGCCCAGGACGTTAACCTCAAGCACCTTCCGTGCGGCCTCGACGTCCGTGTCCGCGAACGGCATAATGTGCACGAGCCCCGCATTGTTGATTAGTATATCCAGCTTGCCGCCCGTCGCCTTTGCGACGTGCGTAACGGCGGCTTCAATAGAGGAACTAGATGTAACGTCTAGAACTAGCGTGTCGATACCGAGGTCTCGGAGGTGTGCAAGTAGAGGTTCAGAAAGACCGGATCCGAAAACACGGTGGCCGCGCAGATGGAACTCCGTTGCGAGAGCGGTGCCAATCCCGGAAGGTCCGCAGCCAGTAATGAGAACAGTTTTCGACATTATGATTGTTTCAGATTGCCACTAATTAGAGAAAAGTGAAAAATGTTGTATTTAATAGTATATATTATAAACGAAATTAAATATACATATTTTTAATTAGATTAATTGACAACTAATATCACCTCACTTCGGCATTCCCCCATTTATTTTATTATAATAAAGAGCCAAGGCCGATTCCTCACGGTACATTTGCCGGACTACAGGAATGTGTGGCTGATAATCCAGGTGGCTGGGACGCCCCACAAGCTGTGGCTTATATATAGGAGGCTCTCCCTCCTTCTCTAGAATTTAGTGATGATACTTCCCTAATAATAATTACCATGATACTCATAACCTGCGTCTATTTCAACAACATTCAAGAAGCCTGAGGGCTGTATTCGGGCCTAGGTAGTCATTGTTTCAATTCCCACGGCGCCTGTCTCTACACCCACACCGACGAAACAATTGGCTGGGATGGCTTGGACTATTTCAATTCGTACGAGGCTCCGGCAGGATCCCAATCCTTAGGACCTCCGATCGTATACTTCGGGTACCAAATTTGATGAAAATTACTTGAGCATAGGTACTGGGAATAAAGATATATGCTACTCAACTCTCGATGTCATCTTCTACGTAGTGGCCTAGGTATGTACCAGCTACCACCAACATACTGGGATGATGCACCAATCCATTGACAGAAACTGGCTGCGACTTATAAACGATACACGTAAGGTTGCAGTTCGGAATCTTACAATAGTATGGCATGATAACGAGTGTAAGGGTGGTTGAAATCTAGAGCCTAGCTTCTTATGCAGTTGGTCGTTTGTAGGTTACTGCATCTCGTTACTACACATATAGGTACATTTTGAAGTGTAGTATGTTATCATAATCGCGTTTTACTGTTTGAACTGTCGTTGGAGTCTGGTTCACTGGCACCATCATATAATGCATATACATGAACCATGTCTTTAGTTAGGATGTAGGTTGCATATCACCCGCCTTATATAAGGACCGATTTTTTTTGCAACAGCAGCGTCGCTTTTGCGAAAGGTCCTATAGCCTTCAAATCAATAAATTTCGGCAACCACGCCGGACTTCTGAAATATCTCCTCCTGTCTCTTGTCCAAGAATCCATCATTCATCAGTAATATATGGATATTCAAAATGTCTTAAGACTAAATTCATCTATATCTTTCATGATTCCATCATATCGTGATCCAGAATCTTACCTCCTTATCCCGTCCTGTGTCAACTACCCATTTTTAGGAAGCTTTCTCTTTTTTTATTGTTGCCTTTGATCATAATCTTGAGCAGGCGACATGGATTCGTTACCAGAAGGATTTGACCTCTGCACATTGCCATCTGCTAAGCCCCCGGAGGGTGAAACACCAAATTTTGTCAACCCTTACTCGTTAGCTCCAACTATGATTGCGGTTGCTACCATTGCAACGGTGTGGGCAGCGCTCTTCGTAGCTGTAAGAGTATGGGTCAACAGACGGAAACTAAATGTTGCAGACTGTGAGTAATAATTATTTGTCGAATTAATCATGTAGTATGATTACTGCCTATCATTATAACTCAATGTTCGTATCCACTTTCTACTTTATCGTGGCTGCTAGATATCGCGCTTCGATCTTTCATATTCACCGTTCACGAGTGTCTAAACACCTAGGCCTTTCAAATTAATGTTATGGTGAGACCATGAGGCTAACAGGAGAAAAGATTTCATCATAATTGGTGCAATTTGGGATGTCGGCTTTACTGGCTTGATCTTGTCTCGTATGATTAGCCCTAAAACTCTCCCTCCCTTAAACTTTGTCCGATGAGGTTCTTGAATTGCACAATCTCCATCTTATGTACGTATTGATTAATGTACAGAGTCTCGTTTTGCCCGTCATCAATGGAATATACCGGCCTGTTGGTTCACCGAGCAGTACTTGGAGGTGAGTTCGAATTGGGCTTTTTTACCTGCTCCCACCCCTTAGCACTTAGCATTCATTGACCTGCTAATTTTTGGAATCACTCCTGAGAAACAGATTATCTTCCTAATCACGGCTCTATTTGGTTTCATTAGCCTTGGGAAAGCTGCAATCCTTCTTATGTATTTACAGCTCTTCTCTGTTTCGCGCAGGATGCGTATCGCCATCTGGATAGGCCTAGCCTTCAACTTCCTCATTTACATACCGAGCATCCCTATGGCCGCAATCTACGAGGCACCACGAACGGGCAATTCTTGGGACGAGCAGTTTACTGTCGATAAAAAAAACCAAAGTGTACTTATTCCGTATGGAATCGTAACGGGCGTGGCATCAGTATTGTTGGACTTCTATATCTTTGTCCTGCCATTACCCATCATTATGAAGCTCAATCTGAACCGTTCGAAAAAGATGCAAATAGCTCTGGTATTCATGACAGCATTATCGTAGGTAAACCACCAACGTACACACCCGGGGATACTCACTCGGTAGAAGCTAATAATATATCTAGAGGCGTTGCCGCAAGCGTGGTCGCCCTTGTCTATCGTATCAAACTTTTTGGCTTGAACGATGATACTTGGCAGCAATCCTGTTTCTACATTTCCATGTAAGCTTAACTGTTTTACAAAGCTACTCTATTACACCTTTTCTCGTCGAGGTCTTTGTAAGCCTTCGACCTCAACATAGATCGCACACTTACCTCCCTTTCCCAGGATTGTCGAAAACAATGTTGTCATTATTGTTTCCTGCATGCCTTCATTTGCAAAATTTTTGAAGCATGCCATTTCTGAATCTTCATTCTTCAAGAGCTTACGATCTGGCCGCCAACAAGGGATAATAGCTACCAAAAACAAAGCTCTGCCATCTTCATTCAGTTCAAAACAAAGATCGTCTCTACCACGGCCAGTTCTCCACACGTTTGGGTCGCTTCAGCCCCGGGTACAGTCACATGATGGGTACTATGAGCTCAATGAATTGCCATCGCTACATGGTAAGTCACAATTCACGGTAGAGAGTGGGGGGCCTATGCAACCTGTGGGCACAAGTTCGGTACTGGAGAACGGTGACACGTCAATTTTGAGGACACTGGATGTGTGTCAACATAGTGAGCCTTACTCGACGGATCGTCTAGTTTGAATTACATGTTGGTGCAGGGATTATCTCCTTTATGTCTTGTCCTCCTTCTATGGGACACCTACTCCACCTCCATCCAAAACAACCACCTTGTATTAAAGACTAGTTGTGTAGCCATTGTTAGGTAATGAATTGTCTTCGACTGTTAAAATGTAACAGTCTATTCTTTTACAATGGGAGGATTTCAATTGCTGGACGGCATGAGCGAAGAAAACAGATCAAAAGATTCCGTCTAACACACCTCAAATTTGTAAAACGTTGGAATATTGTGCAAGTATATCTACTATGTACATGCGTAACATTTCCGGTTCTCACTGGCTTGGGATCGTCGTCCATATGGTCTGATAGGTATTGGCGGGCAAGGCCTTGTGAGCAATGGAAAGAAACAAGAAACCGAAAAATAGTATGTTAGATGACTTTCTTGAAACCAACCAAAGCCATGCATTCTTTAATGCATGAGAGTGCATGTCTAGGACATCCATTGTAACTCCATCCCTCTCGTACTGAGGCATTTACTTCCAATTTAATAGGACAGTGTCACCCTCCTTTAGGTTGGCATATGCTACGCTGTCTCTCCACACCATCTGCCTTTTCCCCTTATCTCTAGCCTCGGTACTCACCTCTGCTTGCGTCGCCCCCTTCATGTATAATCCTTTGGGCTTTATATCACCAAGTAGCGTCTCATTGAACATGACTTCTACAACGTCCTGTGCTGAACGAGTAGGGGTCCGAAACATGCCACTTGGCCTTAGCCATGACAGCGCGCCAGCCACCCAGGGCATAATGATCCGAGCGAAGGAATAATTGGGGTGCCGGCGGGAAATTCCCGTTGCCATCCATCCTGGATCGATACCTAGAATGGAGATGCTGCTGAGTAGAGGATCCTCGTCGAGGCGTCGCTGTAGTTCACCTCTGAAAGGAAATGTTAGTCGCAAGAATTTCTCCGCTGTTTAGCTTCAACACAAACATACATCATCATAACTAGACACAGCTTGGAAGCAGCATAACGACGGAGACCCGCGCACCATGAAGGGTCCTCCTGGGTCGAACTCCAAGTTCCCTTGGCAACTGGCTCAGTACTATCGCCGAATATAGTCTTCCACTTATCCTCGGCGAAATACCCGCCCATCATGCCGTCGTTAAATTCATCGTAAGGACTAGATATAATTTATCAACATTATCGCTTCCGTTAAGCAACAAAGACTCACTCGTGAGAATGGCTACCTAGCACCACCACCCGCCCATTCTCTCGATCCATGCTTTGCAGCAGTAGTAGTGTCAATAGCCACTGGCTCAAGTAATTGACCACCCAAGTCGCATCTAGTCCCTTGTCTAGCCAGGTCTGTTGCTCGGCCTCAAGATAGCCCGCGCTCAACACGAGTACACTGATCGCGGGGATCTCCCCCTTCGAAACACGCTCGTTGATATTCTTTGCAAACTCGCGCACGTCATCGAGCCGCTCCAAGTTCAACGATACGACTTCATGGACGTGTGATCCGGAGGACGGGCTGTGCCGCAGAGCCTGCAGAAGTGCCCCAGCCGATGGCAAATTTCTCACCGCATAAATACCACGGTGATTGCTTGCGATGTTGTATGAGGAGGCAATGTTGGTAATGATGGCTCTTCCGAGATCGCCGTTGGCGCCTGTAAGTACAATGGTACCCTTAGATGTAGCTTCAGCCATCCTGATCCTAGGTTGCCTGATTAAGGCTTGGAATGTTGGAACTGAGTGGTGGGAGATAGCAAGGTTATGTATGCGGTTGGTACAGATTTATAGGTGGTCGATGGTGATTTGTATGCGGATGGCCAGACCACGGAGGGAAACAGTTCCGAGAGATGCATAAAGGGTGGCTAACGCATGTTTATTCAAAGGCAAGCTGTGTGTAGCCGCGAAAAAAAAAAATTTGAAGGGAGAAAACAAGTAATGTGACCGAGAATCTAAGTGAATTCCAGATTGACATTTATTACGTAGCTAATGCATTCAATATTATTATATATCTTATAGCTAATTATACACGTTTTAGTTTATTTAATAATTAAATTAATTTTATTTTACTTTTTATCCCGTAAATAATAAACCTTTGAACATTTATATATTTATTTTCTTTTTATGTATGTATTAAAAACTACCACGCTCTTGAGAAAAATTACCAAAATGATAAATCCTTATACATTTTAATACGTGAGGCTAGGGGGGATATATGGAATAATAGGAGCTATGTCAGGTACACCCCTGACAGTATAGTAGGATGGACAACAGTCCATATATAGTACCACTCCAGGATGTTCCATCCTGGAGTGATCATCAATCATACATCTTCTCAATTTACTGCTTGGTCGCCATTACAAGCTAGGAGGGCATCCTTCCAGCAGACCCTACTAATATCATATCAGAATCAGGTCAGCCATTTACTATTAGACCTTATATACGGCATACATCCACTACTGGACCTGGTCTAGCCCCCCCAGCATAACGTATCACATTTCCGAAGTGATACTTGGGTTTTCTTAGAATCAAACATTAATCGCCCCTAACACGGCAGTACTGTCAGCAGCAGCACAGAAGGTCGTAAGACGACAGTTTGCGGCACAATGGAGATCGACAACGTCAAGGCTATGGTCAGTCTCCAACTCCATGGATTTGCCCTCTATAGTTTTATTTGGCTCTGGGCCAGCTTGAGCAGTACATGGCGAAACGTTCTACTTTCTCTCACGGTATTTATATCATTCCGTTATGCTTGGGTTGTTTTGAGGTACCGTCGAGCACGCCGTCACTACCACATCCATGACAATGGTATAGAGCGAGTGCCACCAACGTATCCTACTCTCATGCCGTTTCTTGGTAGTAGTTTCTATTTAATGTGGGATACAGCACTATTCAATCGAATAGCAACGTTAGTTAGATTTTTGATTTGCCTGGAAGACATCGTAACAGTTGCTTGATAGAATATTGACCAGTTTCCAGGTCTTACCGAGGGGAGCTAACTTCAACGAGGATTTCACTTCTTGGATCAGCAATATATATGTTCCAGGACAGGGAAACAGTCTGCAAGATTATGCGGCAGCGTAGTTACCTGACCCCGATCGCTGTTCGTTTCGTATTTCCAGCAAAGAGCCTGTTCGGAATGCCCGAGGACAATGGCCTAGATGCTTACCGGGTCGATGATTCGGGTCCCCTCGAGAGAGCACGGGCAGGGAGTAACATACCCTCACAGGATCGCATCGACTACCTTCATCATCAAGCCTTCCAACGCGCATTTATGGGGCCAGGGTTGACTCCTATTACTCTGCGCTTCCGTGCATCCATTCGGGCACAAGTAACCGCACTAAGCCTCAACTCCCCTCAATGGACCGAAGTTGGAGATTTGTTTGCCCTCGTAGGCAAATTAGTTAGTGCTGCCATAACGGAGGCTATTTTTGGTCCATCTCTATTACAGCTACATCCTGATTTTATCGATAATATGTGGGCGTACGATGGCGCACTTCCCTGGTTGGTACGAATGATTCCGCGCTGGATAAATCCACAACCACATAGGGCTAGGGACAAAGTACTCGAGCAAATTAAAGAATGGCACATATATGCACGTCAGGGTTTCCAAGAAGATAACGTTGAGCCAGATAGGGACAGTGATCCATTCTGGGGCTCTGAGATGGTAAGACACTTGCACAAAGTCTTGGTGGAGAGTAAGAAGCATAGCAACGATGCTATGTCGGCTCATGATCTAGGCTTGATTTGGGGGTGAGCATTTCCGCACCTATAATGCATGAGTTATTCTAACTCTAACAACTAAGTGCAATATCTAATCCAGCAAGTGCTGCTGCTCTTGCGACTTTCCACATCTTCGCGGACCCTGACCTCCTCAGCCGCGTTCGTGCAGAGCTCGAAGAACACCTGCCTCACCTCTCATCTCCATCTTCATTCGAAGCAATTGGTACGAAACAATTTAACGGGCTGCCTCTGCTCTCTTCAATATATGCAGAAACACTACGCCTGTACTCCAACGTGTTTCTCATGGTAGCTAGTCCGCCTGACACTGACGTGCCTTTGGGAAAATGGAAGTTTCCACGGCGCAGCTTTGGTCTGGTTAGTACAGCACTGGCGCATACGGACAAGAGATTCTGGAATACAAAGGATGATGCATATCCAGTGGACACATTCTGGGCCGACAGGTTCTTAGTCTATCGAGAGGATCCGGAAAGTGGGCCTATTAGGCCTGAATTCCGGGCTGATAGGATGAACTGGCAGCAAGAGGAACGAAACTTCCAAGATAAAAGTAGAAGCAACCCGCGGTATTCTACAGAGGGTCTTGAAGGTTCTTGGTTGCCGTATGGGGGTAAGCTAAATTTCTAAGAGAACCATTAAACTTAAAGCTTCAAGCCAATTGCTAACACTATAGTAACATAGCCGGAGTTGGCATGTGCCCAGGCCGGTTTCTTTCTAAGGACGTAATCATCTCAACGTGTGCCTTGCTGGTTAGTGAATATGACATTGAAACCCTTACAGAATCTCTAGACATGGACCCATGGAGGTTTGGGTTGAGTCTGGGACGGCCGAGATCTGCAGTGGCTGCACGGATCAGAAAGAGAAGATAACTTCATGGTACCACTACAATCACATAGGCATCGGTAGAAGAGTCTGAATTGATATTGTATCGTGGAAGTACGTAGTGCGGTAGAATAAATAGTTACTATTCCATTTCTCAATGCAGTGTGACGAAGCCACTCTGCCAGTAAGTGTTTCACTTGCAATGGACAGCCTCCCAAAGAGCTGTTTTGCCGATATCATCGACAAGTGTGTAACTAATGTTTATAAGGTTGATAGATTGCTCACACCTAGGTGATATTTGAAGAGTTTTAAATTGTAATCCGATCAAATCTTAATGGGTTAAACCCCTGAACGATAAAAATAAGTAATATGTAAATAAAAAAGTTTCATCGCTAATATTTAATGGCTTTTCTTCAATCCAGACAATGTTATAAAGTATAAAAACTACTGATGGGAATATTAATGCCGCGGAGAGGATGTCCTCCTAGGTGCTCTTATTCCTTATATGCCCCCTTGTTTCACGTATCACATACCCGGTGTTTGATAGAAAACCCAATGTCCTCATTGGTACCGGTGACCTCCCTGACCTTCCGATCTTCTAGATCCTCCAATTCCTGCAAGTCGTGCAAGTTCTCCAGGTACCGTCCCTGGCATATGGTTGCTGGATCTTCACCACAGCTAGTCCATTGGTCGGCTTTCGTTGGTGCCATCTGTTTCATGGCAGTTTGTAGCGGCGTCCTGTGTCTGACAGTGACGTAATGAGCGTTGGGTGATTCACTGACGGCGTTGAGTGAGTGTATGCTGTTTGAGTGTTTCGGTTGACTACCCCGTTCGAGTGTGTAAGTGAGTGTAGGGGCGGTTTATTTGACGAGACCGTCTGAACGAGTATCGGTGCGGTATCTGGCTACTGTAGCTTCACCAGAAAACCACGGTTGAGGTACGAATCGAATCGAACCCGAGAGGAGTGGTGTTCAGTGATGGTTTAATGTGGTTATGGGATCTTATTCCAGCTCTCCCACTTGAGCCATATCAGCAGGTGCTACCATTCGATATATATAAGTAGGGTCCCCTGGTGTGGATGCGCTTCTTATTATTATTCCTTATATCCCCCCCTAGTCTCTAGTATCGGATATAATAGTTTATAGTATAGCAACTCCAACTCTGTATCCATTTAAAGTCTTATATCAACTTGGGATCTACCCTAAAATGTTTCCATTTGCCTGTTTCTGCTAGAGGGATGTGCTCATGTGTCTGTATAGGATATACGAGAGAAGACATCGTATACTATGGATTGGTGGTAACCTACTTAGATATAGAGATCCTTGCTCACGAGAACACTATTACGAAATGCAATGGAGCTATGCTCGCTCCTGCCCACATCACCTCGATCTGTTCTCATGCCCCAGGGCTCTACGAGATCCATCGCCACTATAGGCCAACTCCTGCGATGGGCCGTCTATACATATAATTATTGAGGAAGGCTAAAACAACCGAAGCCACAGTCCTACAATCTCGTGCTCACCATCAGCTACGCATTCACTAATTTTCGGTCACCGCCATCTCTTAGTGACGAAATTTAAGTGCTGGAAGAGCTAAAGAGAGACTGGGAAACTGTATCCAAGGCGTTGTATTGATTGATGGTAGAGAAAACATTATACTTAGAGATCCACTTAGCTTAATCGCCAAGTGCCAAGAAATTCCTTACCTAATCTTGTAACATGTTATACTATTACATTTCGAGCAGCTCGCTATGTCTCACCAGGGGTATGACGAGTAGAAATACTGATGAAGTTTCACTTGGCTTTGTAACTATCCTGCATATTGCCTAGCCGAGGTCTAAAATGATGCCAATGGCGGGCATATTGTGGGGATCGGAAAGTATTGGCGTCATATCATTGGAGTGGTCTACCTACTATCTTGGGTGACCATCGCGATGACGATGATTCGCAGGAACGCGTAAGTCCTGTATGTTTCAGGCCCCATCCAAGACGGCGATAAGGCTATTGCTGAATAATGTTTATTTACCTTACCTACGAGAGGAGCGTATGCGATCTGCTTGCATACATTAACTGACTGTTCTGCGATGTCGACCTTCAAACGGGCTTGAACTATTGCTGTCTTCGGCTGTCTCTGGATGACTAGGAAGAGTAGCTTGGATATAATTCTCCTCCAATGGCTTCCGATCCTTGGCAAGAGAAACGACCGAATGCAACGAAAGAATCTAACAAGGATCGTGACGACAAGGTCGATGGCCTTCTAAGACGAGGTGCCACAGAGCCAGCAAAATTCAATGAATCCGTGTGGGGCCGGGTCTTCAACCGTCGCCGAGATACTGCTCGAGTTCCACGGGCCGTTATCCACGTATCAAATCGTGTCCAGATAAGGGCGGCTGTGGAATGGGCTAATCGCGAAGACTGTCGCATCTCGGTCAGAAGCGGTGGCCATAGCTGGGCTGCGTGGAGCGTACGTCACGATGCTCTGCTCATCGACCTTGGCAATCTGCGTGATATCTCCTACGATCACAGGACGAAAATTGTATCATGCTCGCCAAGTACCACTGGCCGGGTATTAAATGACTTTCTGGGTACGAAAGGTAGAATATTTGCTGGTGGGCACTGTCCCGATGTTGCTCTAGGAGGGTTTCTCCTGCAGGGTGGAATGGGTTGGAACTGCAAGGTTAATATCATGGTCGAAAGTTATGGGAACTGTGCTAACCCCTTTTCTAGGGTTGGGGTTGGGCTTGCGAGTCCATTGTCGGTATTGACGTTGTGACTGCGGATGCTAAGGAGATATATTGCAGTAGTGTTGAGAATACTGACCTCTTCTGGGCTGCAAGAGGCGCTGGCCCAGGTAAAATGGTGAATTCAAGTAGCAGTTTGACATTAGGCTGACTCCTCTGAAGGTTTCCCAGCGGTTGTCACGAGGTTCCATCTTCTGACTAGGCCATCGCTTGAGATGTATAACTGTGTCTACGTATATCCCGTGTCGGAATATCGGACCGTCCTGCAATGGGTTATTGATGTAAGTCGAATTGGTCGAGAATGAATTCGATACTAATAGTTAATAGACCAGTCCGACTGCAGACCCGGACACTGAAATTGTCTGCGTCTCGAGACGCTCGGCAGATGGAGATGGAATACAGATAATTGCCGGCTTCACCACATTCAAAGCAAGCAAGCAAGAAGCAGAGGAAGCCCTTCAGCCAGTTCACAATGGTCGCCCTCAAAACGCCGTCATGGAGCTCTTCTGCGACCCAACCAGCCTCACTCAGGAATATATAGATCAGGAGGAAGCGCAACCGGTCGGACTTCGATATTGCAGTGAGAACGCTTACATAGCCAACGAGGAAGACGTACCATCGGTGCTTGAATCTGCATTTACCACATTGCCGACGCAGAAGTCGTTCGCGCTCTACTTTGCAATGAACCCCACGTCCCGGAGAGCACTGCCAGATATGGCGTTGAGTATGCACTCGGACCATTATTTTGCCATGTACACCATATGGAAGAATGAAACCGAGGACGACCGTTGCGTATCATGGGTACACAACATCATGCAAGGAGTCGAGCGACATAGCGTCGGCAGCTACTTAGGTGATGCCGATTTCCAACGTCGTACTACGATGTTCTGGAGTGAGGATCATGGTGAGAGGCTTGCGATGGTAAGAAGGAAATGGGACCCCCAGGGGAGGATCTGCGGTTATCTCGATTCTGGAGATAAAAGCGGCATTGACGGGTTGAAGAACCAGTTTGAATGGATAGTAGACCGGTCAGAGAACAGGCAATAAAGCCATAAATAAAAATCCAAGTTACACAACACAATGTGAGGAGACACATTCGGAAAGATGATACGATTGAGTCTAACTTGATTCGCCCGCTAGAACCCCTTTCCGGGTCTTTTGTTTAGCGGAACTGGATTAAAGTTTCAACCGCCGACTATGTGCTTATTATTATTCGTTGGCTCCACCATCACTTACACGTGTGCAAAGCACAACATGGTGGAAGTGTTCAACGACATCTTCGTTTTCAACCGCTGTCCACCAACCGCAAAATCAACAGCCGCATTAGGTAACAATGAGCTGAACCTTGATCTGCGACATGCATTTATTCACCACGTGGGTTGAAATTGCTGCGGCAAATACGCAGTACTTAGTAAAAAGGGGGCAGAAAGACATCTGCCGAAATGCAAGCTGCGTATCGTTGCTGTGTGTTTTATGTATCCACACGAATCGCTTTGGACAGACGCCGTTGCATGGCGTCATTGGTATTCGGCATTTATATTCTTCCTGAGTTCCTCGGCCCGCCTCTCCTCAAGTCGCGACCACGATTTTTCCGAGGCACCTAATGCGTAGGTTCTGCTAGGTTCCCACAGACTGGTCCCCTCATCATGTTGACGTTTTCGGGGTCCAGGTTCCAGACCCTGGTGGACTTAGTCACGCCCAACTATGCAGCATTGAGACTGCATGCCGCCTGGCCTGTACGTTGATATCAACTTACGCATCCGACTCCGACAACCTGGGACTACTTTGCATTGGAAACAGAGCGACGATGCTATTGATAGATCAAGCCTGACATTTTTGGGTGACCTTCTGCTAACATTATTACTCCTCTCAAAAACTGCCGAATCTCTGCTAAACAAGACAGTTGCAACTTCGGCTTCCCATGATAAGACTACCTTGCTAGCCTGCAGAGCCAACGACAGTCTTATAGTTCGTTATGAGTGAGCCTCATTGCTTACTAGGAACAAGCTTACCGCAACTTCGGGCAGGACCACTAGTCTAAGTATCTATCCGTTCTAACGTGGCGACGATCTAACTAGGGCAATCTATGTCCCTTCGCTTCCCAGAGTGAATCCCGAGAAGGGCTACCGCTCCGTATCATAGTGCCGTTATGATGCCGCTGCGCCTCGTCAATCCTTAGGCCAAACTATGGCTTAGTCCCCGAGATGTATTATTCCCATCCGGCTGGAACTGCGAGACAATTGGGCTATACATCTGCCGAGCCCACAATCTAACCTTAGCTCTTGCTGCCAACTCGGCTGATGCACAATCACTTGCTTGGCAATTCTAGCTATTCCCCTAAACTTACCTGTTCTAATACGAGTCACTAATAAAATTGGGAGCGCCCGCGGCCCCCGCCCCCTCATCTAGTACCAGGGCCATCCTTAGCGGGGCCCCCCAGGTCTTGGGATGCAAGAACGGGATCGCACGCGGCTATGGGGAACGTCTATACGTACGTGCGTAAAGGAGATCCAGAGTGCCAGTAGACCAACCATGGCCAGCTTATTAGAGATGCCGTGACAAGCGTCACGCTCCCTAATATTTCCGTTACTATGTGTTATATTACGCGTCTAAATACAAGTACAAGTGTACCTCTCGTTATTGGCCTCAGTCCTTCCTCCAATCGAACTGGAAGCCTCATATACTGTAAGTCTGGGCCTTCCTCAAGTATTAGGCTTGAATATGCCGAGTCAATTGCAAGACCGCTAACGAATGGAGCAGACGTCCATGCCCGCCTCGTTCTACGCTACCAGCAGTACGTAATATCCAGCTTGCAGCGCTTCTGCTTCGTTCGTTTCCGATCTATAGCCGCGCTGTGTCTGTAAGCTGTCTGGGGGGCGGCAACCGGTAACTGTCATCCTTGATAGGCCGAGGAGACTAAGAGTTTCAACAACTCTTGGGTGCTCTTATTCTCTATTTCTCATAGTCCTTGGGAAGTCAGGCTATAAGCTGTTACCCGTCCCAATTGAGTCTTAGGTTTTCAAGAAGAACAAGTAGATACAGGAGGGCAATGCAGGGACTTGGAGACTCCGTGTTTGTGAGCCTTATTGCTCAATTCTGGCTACCGCTTGTCACGTCGATAGTTCTAGCATGGCTGATTAGGAATCGATACCACAATGGTCTTAACAAGTATCCTGGCCCCTTTCTGGCTTCATTGACAGACTGGTGGCGATTTTGGGACGTTTACGGTCAACGACCCGATATAACACATCAAAAACTACATGCAAAATATGGCGACGTCGTGCGTCTTGGCCCTAATTGTCTGTCATTCGCAGACCCAAAGGCTCTCAAGTCGATCTACGGTCTAAACAAGGGGTTCATCAAGGTAGGTGTTACACAAGAGAGCCATCTTAGACATAAGTATATTAACAATATTCTTAGTCTGACTTCTATGTCGTCCAGCAGTCAACGGTGAAGGGGCACCGCCTTGCCTCTATCTTCAGCTCAACGGACAATACTTTCCATGCGCAGTTCAGAAGATGCGTCAACGCAGCTTTCGCTATGTCCTCCCTGGTACAGTATGAACCGTTCGTCGACAACACTACCAAAGTCTTCCTCGAACAGACTAAACGCCTGTACGCTGCCAACCCGGACGGTTGCGACTTCACTCGATGGCTCCAGTTCTACGCCTTCGACGTGATTGGTGAGATCACTTACAGCAAGCGCCACGGTTTCATCGAGAAGAATGAAGACGTCGACGGCATTGTCCACTACTTGGGGAACTTATTTCTCTACGTTGCACCGGTAAGCTCTACTCACACAGAAGACCCAGATGAAATGCTTATATATATTCACATGACTAGATCGGCCAAATCCCCTGGCTCGACCTTCTCTTCCTCAAGAACCCCCTGTACCTCAAGCTATCACAATGGGGCCTCATGGACGCGACCATGCCCGTAGCGAAATTCGCCCGCGCGCGCATGGCCGAGCGCCTCGCCCCCAACGTGAACGGGGACCCGGAAAAGCCTCTGCTCCCCGTGGCCGCGGGCAAGGAGGCGGCGAAGTCGCCGGACCTGCTGTCCAAGTTCCTGGCGGCGCGCGAGGCGCGGCCGGACTTCATGACGGACACGCTGGTGATGACGATGGCGGTATCGATGGCGTTCGCGGGGTCGGAGACGACGGCGATCTCGCTCGCCAGCGTCTTCTACTTCCTGCTGCGGCACCCGGCCGCGCTCTCGCGGCTGCGCGCCGAGCTCGACGCCTTCGCCCGCGCCGGCCGCTTCAGCGACTACGAGAACGGCCTCGTCACCTGGGCTGAGAGCCAGCGATTGCCCTACCTTGACGCATGCGTCAAGGAGTCCTTCCGCCTGCACCCCGCCGCCGGCCTCCCGCTCGAGCGCATCGTGCCGCCGGGCGGCGCCGAGATTGCGGGCCACTTCGTCCGCGGCGGCACCATCGTCGGGTGCTCGGCCTGGGTCATCCACCGGAGGCCCGAGATCTGGGGCGAGGATGTCGATGTGTGGCGCCCGGAGCGTTGGCTCGTAGATGAGGCGGCATCACCTGCAGAGAAGGCAGAGCAGGAGAGGCGTATTCGTGAGATGAATGGTATGATGTTCCAGTTCGGCATGGGCAGTCGTACGTGCATCGGAAAGAATATCAGCTTGTTGGAGATCTACAAGGTTGTCCCGAGTCTGCTACGGCGGTTCGAGGTAAGTCTATATCTCCCGCCTCGTTTGCTCGAAAATAGAAGGGCATGCATGAAATGGACGATGCTGACGGTGACACAGATCAGTTTCAAGGACCCCAGCCAGGAGTGGAAGCTCGTGAACGCCTGGTTCGTCAAGCAACAGAACTTCCAGGCCATGTTCGAGGTGCGGGACCTAGTGATGCCGGAGGTGGCAAGTGAGAAGACTGCGAGCTAGGCGGTTCCAGTAACTACCAGTTTCCGCAAGTCGATAATCTACATGGCTCCCGGGGAACGTGTGTCGTGACGCGTGCGCTCCTGAGACGCGCTAGGAGCTACTGCGATGGACGAAGGGCGTATGAAGGCAAGACAGATTCGATCCGACTCACGGAGTATGAGACCAGGATGAATCCTGAGGATTTAAGTTGTAAGATAGACATCTGAGATCAGAGTCTCAGGGAACGAAATAAATTAGTCAATATGGCTTGTCAACCAAATGTGATCCTTCGCTCTCATTCATCCAATACGATTATATCAATTATCCCAACACGTCACCAAGCCACTTGATTTACTCAGGTTCACTCGTATACACGCACAAAAACATTCAACATATCATCTAGTTAGTTAACGAGAGAAAGGGGTATCGTCCAATTCAACTAGACAGGGCTATCCACACACACACACACACACACGCATGGTCCGAAAACGGAGCACCTCGCCCACTACCACACCAACACATCAACAGACAGATGGTCCCCAGGCTCCCCGGTGCATGTACCATCATCTCCCACACACGCACCTGTCGCGACGGCCATATAGAGCATAGGTCGGTCGGCAGACTGGGTTTTCCTGGACCCCCCTGGAATGAAATCTTTCATTACAAGTAATCCTCGTTTCCGTAAGGAGTAAACAACAACAATCTTCCCCCGCCATCAATCAGTATGGCCAGAAAAAAAACCCCCATTTGTAAACGACGGGCGGGTGGGTATGAGAGTGGTATATGGTGTGTGACAACGTTTATGTTTGTTATCATCATGAATCAGAGAACAAAAAGCTTTCAGAGCCCACCCCGGGAGACGTTTTCATTTCCCGGGTGGTGCTCGGTTTGTGATTAAAAATCGATTACAGCGTAATATCATTTGCCTCGATAATAATCGAAGTTCGGTGTGTGGTGGTTGACCTTGGACGTTTAGGTGGAGCCCAAGGGATGGATGGGTTTTATGAAGGACCAGTGGAGAGAGGGAGGTCCTATAGGTAGATAGGATCGTGAAGGAGGGAAGATCGTTCGTTCAAGGTCATCGCATAATCTCAAGCCTATGAGGCCCGCGTTACATCGGTAATCGACTTGAGCATGCTGTAGTTGTACGTCAGTCACTCGAGTCGTTCGTTCACCCGCTGCATTAGACCCCCCAAATCTACAACCACCAAGTCCGGAGTGTAGGTTCAGGTTCTACATACCGTCGATTTCGGTCCTTCATTTCCTCGTCGATGGCCCGCATGCCTTTGAGGGTGAGATTAACCTGTGCTAGCTATATTCACAGACATCCTGTTAGTTTCAAGGCCTCCAAAAAGAGCTGTTGGCGCGACTACGCAAGAGAAAACGTGGATAAGGAAAATGGAGGGGAGCAGGGGGTAGTGCCACTAGCACGCAAGGGGTTGAATCAATGGGGGTCCTGCGCACCGCGCTCATCGCTGTCGATGAATGATCAGGCTCCTCACCTACGGCTTCGGAAGCCTCGGACTCGGCGGCAGCTCCGTCGTTGCTCTTCCCCTCGGCGTCGCCGTTCTCTTCCGCGAATCTGCTAGCTGAGAGGCCCTTCTTCGTGGTCGAAGCCGCGGCCTTTGCCTATTACCCCTGTTAGCTCATTGTTCTCATAAAGTGACGTCAATATTATACGAGTTCGGGGGGACTGACCTCAGCCTCGGCAATCTCTGCATCCTTGACCTTCAACTGAGCCTCCATCTCCGCCCATCTCGACCTCATATCAGCGGTCTCCTTCTCAATTGTTTGTCTCTTCTTCTGCTCTTCCTCGACCATGGCAGTGAAGTTGTCATACATGTCCTTGTAGTCGGCCTCCTGGTTCTTGAACTTGGCGTCCGTGTCGTTCTTGTGCGCCTCGAGGTCTTTCTGCGCGATGAGAGCATCCTGCTTAGCTGCCTCTAGCGACTCCTTGAGGGATTCAAGCTCCGCATTCTTTGCCGCGATGTCCTTTTGCAGGGCCTCAAGCTCAGCTTGTGTCTTCGCCAATGCCTCCTGAGCAGCCGCCACCTCTTCAACATGCGACTTCTTCAGTTCCTCAAGTTCGACCTTCAATGCATCTGCGACGGAGGTGTCAGGCTTCTGGTTTTTCAAGACATCTTGCTCAGCCATAAGCTCAACGTTGGCCATCTTCGCCTCCGCAAGCTGTTGCTGGAGTTCGCCAGAGTCTGCCTGGATCTTAGCCAGTTCAGCATCCTTCGCCTTCACGTCAGCTTCGAGAGTCTCAGCATCGGATTGAGCCTTAGCCAAAGCTTCCTTGGCGGCCGTCAATGCGGTCTCGTGCTCTGAAGCGGTAGCCAGGTGCTTTTCCGTGTCGGCAGCTGCGGCAGCAAGCTTGCTTTCGTGCTCCTTTGCCAATTGCTCGATGGCTTGAGCATGTTTGGCCTCAAGAGCTTCGATCTCCTCCTTGGCGGTACCGGAGGCGTCCTTCTTTGCGGCCTCGATGGCCTCTGCTTGCATCGATATTAATTTCTCGAACTCAGCAGAGTGTGCATCGTCGCTTTCCTTCTTGAGAGCCTCCAGGGCAGCGGCGTGGCTAGTCTTAGCCTTCTCGAGCTCTGCTTGCGCGTCTTCCACTGCCGCCTTCATGGCTTCCAGCTGAGTAACATGAGCACCACTGTCAGCCTCCCTCGAGGCAAGTTCTTGAGCATGGGTAGCTTTCACCTTCTCAAGTTCCGCTTGAGCTTCCTCAAAGGCGGCCTTCACTGCCTCTAGCTGAGTAGCATGGGCACTAGCATCGACTTCCTTCTCAGCGAGCTCTTGGGCGTGACTAGCCTTAACCTTCTCGAGTTCGGCGTGTGCTTCTTCAACAGCTGCCTTCAAAGATTCTAATTGAGTGGCAGAGGCACTGCCGTCGGCCTCCTTAGCCGAAAGCTCTTGGGCATGGCCGGCCTTCAGCGCGTCAAACGCCTCGGTATGTGTTGCCTTGAGTGTTTCCAACTCCTTTGCCAGGTTCGCCTCGCCCTCGGCTTTAGCAAGCGCAATCTGTTCCGCATGGCTGGCCTTAAGGGCCTCCAACTCGGCTACGTGGGATTCCTTGTCAGTAGAAGCGCCGCTCTTGGCAGCTTCCAACTCCATGGCATGGCTGGCTTGCAACGCATCCAAAGCCTTCTGGTGTTCTTCTTCCTTGGCAGACAGGGCCGCGGCGACAGTAGCATGCTCGGCCTTGGCAGCTTGCAGCTCTTCCGTGTGGCTCTCTGTGGACTTGGTGTGTGTTGAGGTCAGCTCATCGAATTTCGATTGCAATTCGTTGTGTTGCTCCTCGAGTACGTGGAACTTGCGCTTGAAGAAGGCGTCCCCTTTGAGGCTCTCAATCTCGGTCTCGTAGTCTTGGGATACCTGTTTGAGCTGGTTCTCGTGCATATCCATCGACGATTTGTGCTCTTGCTTCAGCTTCTCGTATTTCTCCTCTGCCTCCTTAATCTGCTCGGGTAGACCAGCACTGGAGGTCGCATCTGCCTTAGCCTGGCTAAGTTCCTCCTGCATGGCATCAAAATCCGACTTCAGCTTGGTAAATTCCTCCTTCGTGGATTCTACCAGGAGGAGCGCCTCGGCTAACTTCGTCTTCGCCTCTTCTAACTCTGACTGTGACGCGGCCAGCCCGGCCTTATCTTGCTCGGCAGCAGCCTTAAGCTCCGCAAGCTCGGCTGCTAGCACGGCGATCTTGGAAGCACTCTCAGCACCGTCACTCTCTGTCGATGAGGTTAACTCGTCCACCTTCTTCTGTAATGATTCATTGGCGGCTTTAAGCTCTTCCAGGGCCGCCTCATGTGCACTCGAGGCCTCTTTGCCTTGGTCGAGCTCAGCGGCGTGTGCGGTCTTCAGCGCTTCGATCGCAGCTTGGTGTTGCTCATCCAAAGACTTCTGTAGTTCCTCTAGTTTGGCGGCATGCTCTTCGGCGGCCTTAGACAACGCAGCCTCATTGCCGGTTGCGCCCGCGTCTTTATCGAGTTGAAGGGACTCAAGCTTGCTCTGCAGGTCATGGATCTGGGTGTCCTTGGATTCGTCCGAGCCCGTCAGTTCAGAGAGCGTCGTCTTGTGGCTCTCAATTTGCTCCTCGGCAATCCTGAGCTTGTCGAGAGCCTCCGAGACTTGTGTGCCCAAAGCCTCCTTTTCGGTGGCATGTGTAGATTTCAAGGTCTCCAAAAGCTCCTCATGTCCCTTGCGCACAGCGTCTTCAGCACCTTCAAGGCCATTGACCTCGGTTTGTATCTTGCCCTCGAGTCCTGCAATTTTCTCTTGGGAAGAGGAAACCTGTTCCTTCAATGCGTCGACTTCGGCCTCCTTCTCCGCTAGCTTTGCCTTCAGCTCTTCGATATCCTTAGTGGCAGAAGCAGAAATAGAAGAAGACGTAGACGGGCGTGGTCCATGTCTTGTAGTAGTCGTCGTTGGCGAACCAGCAACGCTAGACAACCGCTTCCGCGCTTCGGTGACACCCCCAGCCGCTGCGGGTCGAGTAGTGGTCGAAGCTCGCGACGGTGCATCTCTTGCGGCACTAGACGATGTAGACTTGGTCACGGTGCTGGTCCGCGGAGACACGGTACTTCCGGTCGTGGCCGGCTTCCTGGCGGCAGTCGTAGTTGTAGTAGCTGGTCTTGTAGCTGATTTCTGGGGGGATGATGTCAAGCTACTTGGTACAACCGAGGTTCGGCGTGCAGCCGAGGTCATTGTCGATTTCCTCTTATCATCTTCCGACACGGACGGCTGAGTCCGGTGGGAGGTAGTGCTAGCAGGCTTCTTGACAGCGGTGCCGGCAGGGGGGCGGGTGGGAGGCTTGCTCAGACCAGTGGCCGTGCGTGCCGTAGAGCTTGCAGAAGTCCTCGGGCCGGTGGCAGTGGTGGTGCCCGGGCGGCGAGCCGTAGTACCGCCAGTGGAGGTTCGCTTCGCTGCAGCGGCACCCTCGGGCTTGGACCCGTTGGTGGCAGACTTCACAGAAGATTTAGGAGAAGAGGCAGTGACACCGGTATCAACGGTGCCTGCCGTCTCCTCTCCCGAGAGAACAGACTCATCGTGTTGGACAACCTCGAAACCCTCGGCGTCAGACATGATTTCGTCTATTCGGGATTACGTTGCCAAACGTATCGTAGCGTGTCGTGTCGTGTCGTATCGTAACGTTGTCAGTCAGAAGTTGTGGCGACGAGTCTCAATGGCACTGCACAACGGCGAGCTGTCAGCTATTGAAATGGATGATGAGATCGCAATCAATGGCTATGATATTGAAGGAGGGGAGTATGAGATGAGTATCTATCCGGATTGACCAGAAAGGGACGCGAAACTAGCACGAACAGCTCCCTAACTGCGTATATGATCTAGACTGCCAGACTGCCGACACGTCACAAAGGGGCGGGGGGCTCAGCGTGATGGTGGATATAATTGGGCAGTTAATAACAGACCTGTCTTGGTTGCTGGCTCCTGTTTTTTCTCCGCGTTCAATAAGCAACCGTATGTAAAGTCGTATTGAGAAGGAAGCGAACAATTAAAGCAGATAACACGGAATACAAGAGAGAGAGAGAGAGAGACTCAACGGATACAACTCAGTACATACACAGTTACGGAGTAGGGAGAATGACAATTCGCCTCCCACAAGACCTCCTTCGTGATAAATGTCTCAAGAGGTCGGGATCGTGAAGGGAAAGGATCAGAAACAGGTCACTGCTCGGAGTGATGAGTCGTAACAACTTTGTAGAGGGACTGACTGAGGGAGAGGGAAGAAAACAGAGGCTTAATCAAATGGTGAAGGCCACAATTATTACCGGCTTTGCGTCTCCTGAGCACTGGCGCTAAGCCTAAACAGGGAACCTCCTTGGAGGTGATCACTCGATGTGACCTAGCGCAGGGGTCCCACCCAAGGGTTTAACTGCATGTGGATAGGCACCTTGGCGGGTCCTGGGCATTGGGGGCTTGGCATTGGCTGGGTTGTTGGTTGACTTTAGTTGACAATTGGTCGGGCTGCTACGTTGGAGGTAGCATGCTAGTACCGATAGCGCGTAAACGATAGATTAGACTGCACTAACAGAACGAATTAATCGAACAAACCGCCTATGTTAGGTAATAATAAGGAGCTTCCCAGCTATGTACGTACATACATACAGTACCTGACAAAGGAGCTCACAGGGCAAACACAAAAAAGTATGAAATGAGCTCTCAACAACTTTCTACATAATACATACATACACACTTACATACTGTTACCTGTTCATATGAGATATGAGCATACCTACATACCTACATATAGGTATGCACTACGTGGCAGCCGCCTGGACACACAAGAGTCAAGAGTCATGCGATGACGCTCTTCCGTGTCTCCCGGCCTCGGCTGTCGGATGTGATAACGGTGCGACGTTTTGGAGGGGAAATAAGGTTGCGAGACCTCTTAACGTTGTTTATTATCCCGTGTAATAAGTGAGACTTTATGAACTCACGAGCCACGTCCCTGGTGTTTCAGCGGATCGATCTATGTATCAAGCAAAAGTTAATGCCGTTCTACTATAATAATAGTTTACTCTAAATCCTACTAGGTAGTTCATGTCAGGCATGCCGAGACTATAAAACATCGCATGCCATTATAGTAGCTACCTAGTAGGCCCAATTCTGAGCCATCTAGGTTACGCATATGTATAATTCTCAAAACAGCTCCAAAGGCAACTAACGATGACACGCAGCGTGGAGCTCTATATACATACATATGTACTCGATCATTAACTAATGCAACTCACCCTATCTACCTAGATTTCGATTCAAGAACGATGGATCAATACCTAAGGTATCATGAAACACCTCTGCAGAGGGCAAATGAAATGATATCAGACCGCCTGATAGGCAAGCCTTCCAACGGCCCATTGCGGGGGAGCTCCAATTCCCAATTCCACCCCCGACACCCGATGCCCTCTGAGCCCGTGTTAATCCTCCATTTCCGGGCACCACCATGCACGAGATGCAGTAGTGAGGTTCGCCTCCTGCAAGCAATGGTGGAAGCAAGACCTTACAAAACCCACCGATGGATGTGCGATAGGGGGCCCCCCGAAGATCCCAGACGAACTGTGGCCCAAATAGCCTGAAAGATGTGCAGGCGAAAAATGTACCTTGCAACGGCGGTGCATACATATAGCTTAGGTGCGATGCTGCT
Source organism: Whalleya microplaca (assembly GCA_022497155.1). Lineage (NCBI taxonomy): Eukaryota > Fungi > Ascomycota > Sordariomycetes > Xylariales > Xylariaceae > Whalleya > Whalleya microplaca. The sequence goes on along the minus strand of MU385741.1, from coordinate 219,502 downwards.
GATGTGGCAGCCTGCCGTTGGGCCTTATGTTTCAGACAGCGCTCAGAGACCTGCATACATGAACCTGCTTACGGAAGGTATTGCCAGGAAAAGTAAAGACATGAGAGTCCTGACCAGCAGAAGGACCGTAGAAAAGCAGTCGGAGGAAAATATTCAATCGATCACACCTCAAGTAACGTATCATAGAATATTCACTGTGAATAACAGTTTGGATGTAAATGCCAACTTGACTGCAAGTACTATCTTGAATATTGAACCACAAAGTTGATGCTAGAATAGACTCTCGTCATTGAATCAAAGGGGTATCTAAATGCAATTCAAACCACACCAATTCCACCGCCAACTTTTTATTCAACTTCAACGGTTGTAATGACGCCTGTAATCCTGCTTCAAACTACACCAATTCCACCGCCAACTTTTTATTCAATTTCAATGGTTGTAATGACTCCTGTAATCCTGCATGATTTCCTGAATACGCGCCGCCCTATCTGCGGGTGCCTGTTCCGGCTCTACGGCCTCAAGCATCAACCCCAAGAGTTCCTCCGCCATGGCCTCCGTATCTTCGAGGGTCTTGTTAAGCTCCCAGCGAAGACCATCGAGGTGCGGCAGTTTGGGGTACGACTCTTGGACGCGTTTGAAGAGGAACGTCTGCTCCTCCAGAGACCACTGTGAAACGGTCCGAGGACGAGGAGGCGACGACGATGACGGCGTTGCCGGGGGTGGTAGTGCTGGCGATGCCCGCGCGGGAGAAGACGGTATTGATGATTCTGCCCGTGGCACGCGATAACCTCGGAGGGACAGCAATGACCTCCACTTCCGCTCCTTGATAGCTGTCAAACGCGCCTGTTCCTCTTGCTTCCATTGGGCTTTGATTTCCTCTTGTCGCTTCAGGCTTCGTTCGCGCTCCTCCAATTTCAACTGCCGGAGGCATTCCTCCCTTTCAAGCTCGTCGGGGGCAGATTCTAAGTCTTGAATCAGACTTTTCAGGGGTTCCATGAGCTTCTTGCGTTTTTCATTCTCCTGTAGGGATTTCTTCGTTTGATTCTTGCGTTTTTTCTCCAGCTCTGTGATCAGTAGACGATATAACCGCTCGATCCAGCTAATTGCCCTTGTAAGGAGCTCGGCCGTAAAACGTGTGAACGAAGTTCGTCGCCAATTGTCACCCCCTAAGCACCACGCCGACGCTAGAACACGAAATAGCATAGGAATGATAATCCAGGCAAGGTCTTGGGTTACTTCTCTACGTTTCTGTCGGTCGTTGTTTATGCTTGACTTATTCCGTCCCCGTGTTTTAAGCCGTTTTGTTGCGATGTAATTAATCACCAACTTAATTTGTGAAAAGTAGTGGCTGAGAATATCGCTATACTCATTCAGGAACCTGTTCTGCTTGATGAGGTGGGGAGCTTTGGGGGCCTCCATGTATAGCCTCTCGAGCTTCACCAGAACCGAATAAAGAGCCCGGCCAGGAGTAGTACTTGGAGGAGCGAAGTTGAAAGACCGGGTTTGCCAGTCACCCTTGATTCCAGACCAGGCAAGCATTTTCATCTCATCGAGACATTTTTTAAGATGCGTGGGCGGAAGGTGTATGGCGACGTCATCATCTTCGGGAGGGCCTTCAACAGCATCACCGTTCCTATCACGTCCAACATGTCGGGCTCGAAAGTTTTCCACGTCCTGAGCAAAGCTCTCTTTAGCTGACAAGTCAACATCAGACCTGCTCCCATTGTCCGAATCATACCCGTCAATAGGCTCCGATGATAACCTAGCTTGGTCCTTAGCCCGCGATCTACGCGGTACTACTTCAGCGTTTCCGGTTTGATTTACTTCGGAAGACGTGTCCGCTCTGGGACCCCGTTGCGGAATATGCACCTCTATATGGGATTGAGGCGAAGGCAGGCCTTCTAAATCACCTGTGAAGGCAGGTTGCTCAGGCAATGGTTGGCGGGATGGTGAGACAGGAACGTCCCAGATATTTTGTTGAGTACCGTCATCTTTCTCTTGGCCTGCATCCGCATTATTACCATAGTATAAGGGAGTCTCTAGCTGGTGTTGTATTTCATAGTTGCTGGGCGTATGTCGATCTTCGTCTCGTCCAGCCGCTACCATAATATTATCGACTTCATTTGCGTCGTTTGCGTCGTCATCTTCAGCGACGGCTTCCTGGTCTTCTTCGTGTTCTTCTTCCTCTTCATCGGGAACATACTCATCAGATCCAGCAGTGGCATGTTCCGGGCTGTTCGACTCTGCCTCTTGCTCTCCATTCTCACCATCGACCTGAACCTCATCGTGGTCTTCGTCTTGCAATATGCCCTCGCTTAGCAGTTGTTGGCCCGGCGAGTCTGGGCGCTCCTGAGATTCTATGGGCTGGTGGTGTTGTAGTGTGGCGTTCACCATTTGCAACAAGCCCGGGGGCACCTCATTCTCGGCACTTGAGCTTACGCTTCTATGCGAATATACTTCCTCCGCCGACGGCTGCGCGGGAAGCGACGACACGGGGGTCGGGTATAAGCCGAAGTCGTAGTGATTAGTCGCATGGTTAGAGAGCTTCTGTCTCTTCAGCTGGGCAATGTGTGTCGGTCCGTCATTGCTGAGAGACCGCTTTCGAGCTCGGCGTTGGTCTAAAGAACGCAGGCTCGGATCATACTTGGGCTTCGGTGGAGAGACGTTAGGGATGCCGTCGTCGGACTCGTCGGAGCTCCCGTTATCGGAATCGTGGTCTTGGGTTGGACGGCTGGCTGGGAATTGAGTTCGAGCTTGAGCTTGAGCTTTAGCTCCATTTCGAGTGGCTGCTACCATCGTGCCGGTATTAGATGAGACAAACGGCGAAGAAGCGGTGTCGTTCAATCCAATTCGCGATTTGGAGAGGGCTATTCGTTGCTTGGGGCCGGTATTGGGGTGACAGAGCTGTGAACGGCCATTTGTAACGGATTTTGACGTTGTTTGTCGGGTGTGTATTGGGCCATCACAACGACTGACGATCCCAAGGCCTGGACGAGGGAACTCGGAAAAGAATTGGAAGGACATTGTGGCTCGGACCTGCTGTGGCTTGGAGCTGGGGTGCGCTTGCTGGCTTGGCGGCTTGGCGGCTTGGCACCCCAGGGCACCTCGTGCTAGGGTCTGTAAGTAAGGTTTCACTGGCGTGAGCCTAACAGATCCACGGCTAGTGGGGAGAGCTGTGGGGATGATGAAGCTGGAGTGAGAGAAAGAAGGTGGGGGTGCGCGTTGTAAGGTTGTAAGTTCCAAGGTTGTCAACCGCCTTTAGGTACGGAATACCATCTACATACATACATCATCCATAAGTGCCAATCCGTGTTTCAGAAACCATTCCATAAGCGATTTCATGTTCAGGTCGTCAAATACCTAGGTACTAGAAGCTCCGAACACATCAGTCTTGTTTTTCGATGCGAATTTTCAGGTGTTCTTTACGTGCTAGCCTAAGGCTGAAATTACAATCGGATTCTAGTAGATATGGATAACTCGAAGCACCAAGAGCAGCCTCAAACGGGCAGCAGCCCCTTTCCCGTTCTGGAAACGTTGGATCCGTCAGCACCGCATACTTTCATCAAGCCCGTCAAACAAATCAACGATGGGCCAGATGTCGCCCAATTTCTGACGTCAAAGGCTTACCGAGATATTGGTGTATTTATCATGCAGTTGAACCGGGCCATGTGCCCTCGAAAGTCGACGGGCGAGGACGGCAAGGACAAAATCCAGACCTTTCAGATAGGCTCGGAGTATGAGACTCGGCCCGTCGAGTCTGTGCGGAAGCTCCAGGAGATGCTAGCAAAGATAGAATCTTATATTGACGAGGCCCCGCCTGACCAAGGCCCGAGACGCTTTGGAAATGTCAGTTTTCGCAACTGGTACCAGCTATCAGAGCAGAGAGTCCCGGATCTCTTGCGAGAGTACCTGCCTGACTCTGTACTTAACTTTGGTAACAAAGGAGACGGTACCGCTATGGATGAAGTTACGGCATATCTCCTCGGAGCTTTCGGAAGTGCGCAGAGACTCGACTATGGCACTGGGCATGAGTTGAGCTTCCTGGCGTTCCTCGGCTGTCTGTGGAAGCTTGGTGCCTTCAAAGATGGCAAGCCAGACGGCGAGATCGAGCGCAGCATTATTCTTGGAGTCTTCGAACCTTATCTCCGTGTCGTGCGCCGTCTCATCTTGACCTATACGCTCGAGCCTGCCGGATCTCATGGGGTATGGGGTCTTGATGACCACTCATTTCAACCATACATCTACGGCTCGGCACAACTAAGCCGTGCCATCACGGACTCAGAGACTATGCCTGTAGAAGGGTCACTCTTTCGTGCACCCAAACCCGGACAGGTCGTCAAGGCTGAGTATGTTGACCAGGAGAGGAAGAGAAATATGTACTTCTCGGCCGTAGGTTTCATCAACGACGTTAAGAAGGGACCTTTCTGGGAGCACAGTCCTATATTATTCGATATATCTGGTGTGAAAGATGGCTGGGGCAAAATCAACAAGGTATGCCAAAGGTGATGGTTGAATCCCTCTGTTTCTTCCCAACTAATCACCGAACAGGGCATGATCAAAATGTTTAACGCCGAAGTCCTCTCCAAGTTCCCCGTCGTCCAACACTTCCCTTTTGGCTCGCTATTTTCTTGGGATCAAGATCCTAATGCGACAGGATCCCAACAATCAGTGCACATTTCGAGTCAACCCGTCAACTCTACATCCATGCCACCGCCATCTGGCGCTGGCACAGGTGCGCCATGGTCGCAAGCGACAAGCATGCCTTCTACCGGACCAGGTATCCCGTACTCCCGAGCACCATGGGGGCCGGGGCATCCCGTACCGAGACCATCTCAACCTCAAGCCAACTCTGCAGGCACCTCGTTACCTACCGGCAGAGCCCCCTGGGCCAAAACTAGTGACAGGCCCAGTGGGTGAAGCAGGACTGCCGTGGCTTTAGTTCGGCGGGATAAATCAACGTCTACCTATCCGGTGGTCATCAGACCCAGGTAGCTCATGCTTCACTACGACCATGGTCCTTTTGGGCATATCCGAAGGCCCCTACACAGCTGCGTAGGGACATCGCCATGAAGCACCACCAACCCGAGCGCATTGGTAGTTTGCCTAGCATGACCATAACTAGATACGAGAATTGCTGCGTTACACGATCGGTCTGATATAGGAACTTCACACCGGACGATGTTGTCGACCCCGGATGATAGAGTCTAACAGCACTGATAGATGCCATACCTCCCCTGCAGCATAGCAGCATAGATATCTCAGCATGTAGTTGCAAATAGACGTTGATAACTCCTCGTTCACCATTATTAGGCAGTTATATCGCCGTATCAGTGCTAGATGCTCAACCTTCCTGTGTTCTAGTCGTATTGCTACACCTTTGCTAAAATCCAAGTCCGTTTCGAAACCCGTTTGGACCTTAGACCCAGGCTCGCTACGTCGAATTTCATAGCATTCAACTAGCTGCTCATGATTATGTATAGCAGCCATTATTCCCATAACCACGATCATCATCGCCGTACCAACGTGAAAGCCGCGGCAGATATCCTCCATACCAAGGACAATGTAGTAAATTTCTCTCTGACGCAAGCTATTACCGTTACTCCGTAGCGGATCACTAGCATCATCCAGTAATGATGAAACTACTAGTTTCCATCCTAGCCAGCATATTATCAGATACTCTCGTAGACAATAGGCTCGGGAATCTCAATAGTAATAAGTGGAGGTTCGACTACGTCGATATCCGGCGAGCCATCTCGGCATGCATTTCCTAACAGAACTCAAATGCGGCGGCATCAGAGGCCACAAGCATCATTCCGATTCCCACAGGCCTTATGAGCTTCTCGACTCGTTCGTGGCCGTTCAGCATGCTGAGGCTCTCGAGCTTCCCTAGCATTGCGCCCTACTCCCTGTTGCCGTCCTTAGCTTGTTGCGATACCAGCTAGCCCCGACTAGGTATATGCACAAAACACCTCGTAGTCTGTAGTTGATTAGGAGGTCCGCCCACTAGGCGTTCGGCCAACAGTAGAATCTAGATAATCGTTGCCTACCTCGGATGTGTTAGATATTTCTCCAATTAGGCAAATTTGCTCCCATAGCCCTGTTGGTAGCCCAAGGAACCAGTCTTTGTTCTCGTCGCTCTGCGTAAGGCTTCATAGGAGGCCATATTGCCGAATAGCTGCTCTTTATTCCCAGTGAATGCTTTCGCGAAAAGCAGCTATCACGACACACGTGTGACCGAGACAAGTAGTAGCGTACTAGACATATCTCCAGCTCTATCCCGAAACCAGGGGGGCTGGAAAGAGAAGTCTCCAGGAGAACACCGGCAGAACACCGGCAAAACACTGGTTCAAAGAGGACCGTGCATCAGTAGTGCGGGAAGGCTTCAGGTCACATGTAGATACGGATTTCAAACCGTATCGCGATAACGATAAAGAATTTAGTTCAGATCAATAACAATTCCATTATTTCCTCAAAGGGTATCTTCAAACCGCAAACTCTGTGGGAATATCCTCCGAGAAAAAACCAGCCCGCGACAACAAGATTATCACCAAACCATGCCAAAGGGATTCGGTCTGGTGTCCAACCACACTACCCAGTCTGTCGTCCAATATCGGGATCGCGAAAGCAGACCAAAGGCGCAGAGTGTTTGATTTAAGCAGCAGCAGCCGGCTTTTCCTCCTTCTTGGCCTCCTCCGCAGGCTTAGCCTCGGCAGCGGCGGGTGCAGCGGCAGGGGCGGCAGGCTCGGCAGGTGTCTCGGCCTTGGGAGCCTCGGCAGCTGCGGGAGCTAAGTTCGCGAAAAGTTAGCGAGTGCTATACGCGCAAGACTAGGTCTTAGGTGATAATAGGCCATGTGAGAAGGCCGTGAAGTGTCCCATGAGGAGCTCTTAGGGACTTTCATATACACATGTTGAATACGGGAGATGGCGGGGTCGAGTTCGACTTACCAGCGGGGGTTGCGGCGGTGGCGGGGGCGGCCTCCTCAGTCTTGCTGGCCTCAGCGGGAGCAGCTGTATTCATGAGTTAGCACTGATGGGGTCACACATCTACCTATCATGTGATTAGGCCATCATATTTTGGTGGTAAGAACATACCGGCGGGAGCAGCTTCGGTCTTGGGGGCTTCGGCAGCTGCAGGAGCGGCAGCAGCAGCGTCGGCCTTGGGGTCAGCAGGCTTCGCCTCCTCGCCCTTCTTCTCCTTCTTCTTCTTGCCGAAGACACCCTTCAGCTTCGCTCGAAAGTTATCGAGAGCTCCTAACGCTAAGATGATGCATTAGCGGATCAGATCAAGGCTACCTAATTGGGACGAGCGGGGTAATCCTGTTACTCGAGCCCATCAAGGATTCCGAACGATAGATGATGCCAGGTCAAAATTCCACGATGGCAAGATGACTAGTTCTCATATACGTTGCGATGGAGGCATTTCATGGGCAACAGTGGGGAGGCAGTGAGGAGGGGTGATGACTTACGGACACCAGGCATGATGGCGGTGATGATGATGATACTGTTCAGGAAAGGTTTCGAATATGAAGATACTGATGAGGGAAGACGAACAAGAGATGCGATGCGATGTGGGCAGATGTTTATTGTTCAGATGATGGCAGCCGGGTGGCGGAAGAAAAGATGGCTGAGAAGCTTGGAAGTTGCTTTGGGGGGATCGAAGAGATTAAAATTGGGGGATGATATCTCTAGGAAAGTGGAACCTATCAAGCTCCCTGACAGCACCACAAGCATACACGCTATTCCTTTAGCGCCGGCTACTAATCAACCCCATGCATGACGCACGGTCCTCAACAACAGCTCTCCAGGCGCCCAGTCAGCGCCAGTCATTCATCCTGCCAAGCTCTCTACCTTCACTAGCAAAGCTAGCTACATAGCTAGGCTAGGTAGCTAAGCATCATCCTCATCGCCTTCAGAGAAGAGGGTGAAGAGGTGTCCTTCATCTGATTTAAAAATGCTATTAATGCCTGATGTCGAATTTCCCTACATGCATGAACTTGCTTATAAGCAGTCACCTCCGTCATTCACCTGAACGCCAGCACGTTCCAACGGGTCAAGGGCATTGAGCGTTCTTGCAATCGAACCCTGCCTCGTATTATTAGCTATTTCAACTGCCAACAAGGCAAGCCAAGCGAGCTTGGCGACCTGACAGCCGACGACTATGGCGCCTATCTAACGGTTAAGCTATTTTCGTCATTTGCTAAAAGTATATTACCTCGAACACAGCTCCAAGCTGTCCTTTTCTTCATTAGCCTGTTCCAATTCCAGAACCGAGGTTCCCAGTGTTCCAATAGACCCCTATTCTCGGGCTGTCAGTTTTCGACAAGCTGCAGGATGTCAATGCATGTAAGACAGCTGGTGACCAAAACATCTAGATTAATAGGATCATATTCAGGACCAAATTGCGTGCTGAGTCAACTAGGACACCGATGGCTGTTTCATATTTTGATATTGACTGATGATTCAGCCCAATAGGACTTCCCACCGTCCACTCCGAGATCAGGTCGCAAATAACCATTTCGTTAAAATCCACTCGACCTTCATTGCGTAAAGCAGCACGCTCGAGTGAACCACGAAGCATATATGCCCCGCTGTTAGGTGTTGGTGGTTTCTGAAGGCCTCCAGTCCGTTCAAGATCGTCCGATACACGAATGAAAACCATAATATCCACTCAATTTTTTAGCGTCCCTGTCATCCCATCTCGCCAACCCTAATGACTTCCTGCGACAGAATTAGCTATCAGATTTGCATGGTCAGTGTTTGTCGCACCTTTCCCGAGAGAGCTGGCAGCTGTCAGATCTGAATCTGCCATCTGAGAGCACGAGATTGTCCTCAAAGCTCTACGAACAATTAGCATGTCCTCACTAACCTCCAAGTATGCGTGGCTCTCTACTACGGCATGTATTGAACACTTGTCTCAAACACTCTTCATATGATGGTTTTCTCAGGCCAGAAACACGCCATTTCCCCCCTTGAACGCCTAGGAGGACTAGAAGAACATTGTTGTTGACCTGGAGCTCGTTCCAGAAGGTTAAGAGGATAAGGGCCTAGGAATTGTCAAAGTCCCGTCAATCACGACGTCGAGCCACAAGCAGCCAGCCCATGGTTAAGGGGATCAATGCAAGGAGCAAGTGGATTTACCCAGGTGGTCCTTCCCACACGACGATCTCTTGGTTGTCTTGACACTCAGGCCATTTGTCGGGGCTTACCTCATACAGAAGAGTACCCACCGATATCATACTCCAACGATGTTCTAAAGTTATACCTATCAAGTTTCAGTGCCAAATATATCATGTCTTGAAGAAACGAGTGCGTCAGGTCCCGCAAGAGATATCTTCGGTGTAAGTAGAAATTTTAATGGGCGTTGAACTCGATGTATCGTTCTCTCGGCTAGTACGATTCTTGCGCCTTTCCAATATTCGCGTCCTCCACTACTATTTGGATGTCGATACGGTGCAGCAAGCCTGCCACATGCTCACAGCTTTAAACATATCAGCATACCCGTAAGAAAACAGGCTCAAACTACCTACGCCCCGGTTACGTATTGAATACTATATTCCATACAAATGCGTTCACCAAGCCCCACGTTCCTATGTTCCAGATGTCCATTGAAGTCAGCATCAAGGACCAAAATTATCTTTTGACCAGCAATGTGACAACGAATCCAACACGGCACAGCACCAATAGCATTGGTAAGCACAACGAATTACTGCCTATTTCAATGGCTAGAAGTATTGGAACCAGGCATGAAGTTGTCTAGAAGTTGAGATGTGTTCGCGGCCTATGAGATAAAGTTGGGTTATGTTGTTCTATATCACAACATGTGCAACTATTGCTGGCTCTTGTAAGGTTGGCCAGATACAAGGCCTTGTCAGGTCAGGGCTTCGCAATTAGCTCCTACGGCCATTAGACTCGCAATTCTGCTATCCTCACACTTACTCCAAACAGAGCTCAACCATCAGCGAGTCCGACTGGTTGTCCCTGCAGAGTCTTGGGCGTCTTGAAGGTCCGTATATATCATATATCTGATTAAGGCTGGCAAGCTATGCTCACAAGTATAATCATGATACATTCGTAGTATAGCGTATCCGTCTTTACAATAATCTGTAACACTTTTGCGCAATGCGTTCGCCTTCGCGCCTGGTATCCTGCTCCTTTCGAGTTTCTGGAAGGTACGTCGGGCTCGATACTCTGAGAAACGACCGGAGGCAGCAACTTCCCTTAGAACAGATGACTACTATAGTCACTGTATTCTATGGAGAGGATTACATTATGGGGTTTAGTTCTGTGAGACTATGATCCAAGTCCAATTCTACTCGTACACGACAGCATCGTTGTAGTCCATGAACTGAATCAGGACCACACATCAATTTTAAGCATAGTATATTCTGGGCAGATTATTTGGAAACACTACGACTCGAATAAGTCAGCTCCAGATCTTGGATACTCTATAGTAGGCGCGATTATATCTGCAAGACTGGGTATACAGATCACTATCGAAACCATTCCATACTGTCTTGCCTTGAATAGCTTGGTCTGTTTGAGTTGGCAGCCTGAGGGAGTTGAGCTTTGCGGATAGAAAAGGGGCACCCAATGAACATTGTTCAGTGAAATGAGACAGGTGCTCTCATATGCTTGATATGACCCCCAGCTTTCGAGCAACTATATACACGCCTATAAAATCTAAGTCAGTAATGGCCACTCGAGTCGGTATGAATGAGGTAAGACACAACGTCCAGTCACAGCTATTCAGCTATAGACACCACGACTACGAATTAACTAATAACAAGCTTAAGCACTCGAGGCAAGTATCTTATCCATACGATATTACTAACCTATGAACTACAAATTCAGTAACATATTGTCGTGGGAGGGTAGCCGGCTAAACACCCCACACCCATTACTACAGCTAGCAGCAATCGCAACATCACACACCTGATTTCTAACAACAACAATAACAATGACTATCGCTTTTGCACACCACCAATAGCTTCGTGCTGGAGGAATTCAGGGCTTATTGCCATTTGACTCTTGGGCGCAGCTTTAAGCACCGTGTATAGTATCTGTCTCTCTCATTATATTTATCAGTGACCGATCTAAGATATATGGCAGCCTGAGACACTGTCTCCTCTGCTAGAAGAAATTTTCATGGCGCACTTCAACTGAGGGGGTACTTCCTAATGGAGGTCAACGATTCAGGACTTCCTCAGTCCCGGGTGCGTAAGGCTCTTGACAATGTCTTAATAGATTGCCCGCATACAGCCATTTGCAGGACACACGAACGATGTTTACCTTGGCTGTGGTAACCTCCAGAGAGGCGAAGCAGGAGTCTTGCAGTAGGCGATACCAGGTTCCATGGGAATGAGGTGGACCCATGCATATGCATATTGAAGTCGTAGCTGAATGGGGGAATGATACGACGAACTCAGCCTTAGGCACTTCGAGAAGCTTTGTCCCTAGGGTTTTCACTCCCCCCACCGTCATTCTCACCACGATCACACCGAAGCGTCGGCGCTATCTGTATATCGTTGAAGAGGTATTCTCGGTTTAAACACCACCAGATTCAAGTCATGCCTACAAGATCTCGAATCCAGGACTCGCGATCAGTTGAGCGAAATGAAGAGAACACCGGACACGAGAATCACAAGTTAACGCAATTGTCAACTAGGTCCTCGAACTCATCTAATAATGACCAAGATGCATCGGGCCTTCCTTCAACTGAACCGGCGATGAGCCAGGCCTCAACTGCAGTGGAACACTCAGTGCTTCCATCACGCAGCCAGATCGCTTCTCAGCCACTAACTAAAATGAACTGGCGAACTAGAATTCATATGGTTACTCGCAAGTTTGGAAAAGAGAGGACGGAACTCATCGTTCGGATTATAGCTGTAATGACCTTCATTGTTGCAGCAGTTTCCCTGTGGCCAGCAATTTCAGCCGCATATGACGGCCGAAAAGCGGTGAGATTGGCTGAATGGACAGCTAGTAAGGACTTCCTCGAGACCTGCGAAGCTGTTAGTCTCGTCCAGATGAGATTCACTTAAACTTGGCTAACAGAAATGTGATAGCATAACTGGAGAACGCCAGGTTGCGAGAAAGCGAAAAACATGTCACTGGAACCTCCCCCAAATTTCGACAGAGGAGAGTGGAAACGATGGCTATGGTCACCTCCCGAACTCAGCTACAATAGTTCTTACAGTCATCACACCGATACAGAACAGCCATTTCAGCCCATTATAGTATCTCTCCTTGCCTTCCTGTTGCTCGCATTGCTGGTTCACACCATGTTGGCACCCCTTCACAATGTTATCTTTATGTTGATCGCATCTGTGTTTTATGTTTTACTTGAGCCCCATAACCCAGCAGCTAGCGACAACTCTGATATCGAGGTAGAGACGGGCATCACATGGCAGGGCTTGGATCCCTCTTTCCGTTTAGTCCGTCTTATGCATAATAAGTCGAAAAATCCGTCCTCCCGGAGGAACAGCACAGAAATGATCATACCAGGGATATCAGAGTCCGACGAAGAAGTTTCGCATATACTGAAAGGGACACGTGCAGAATCCTCCGATGAGGAGTCTAGGAGCCTCTCAGAGTCACCTTCCTCCTCAGTTTTACAGATATTGAAACGGATACGTATAGAGCGGCGCAAGCGGACGTCGCTATGGAACGATTCCGCAGAGATCTTAGAGTCCTCCTCCGACGAGGACACGGATCGTTACGAGGAAGACGCCAAAGCGCGCCGAATACGTCGGAAGTTGGAGTATCGTAGAAACAATAGATATGTAGGCTCAAACAGCGTGCCAATCGATCCGGATACTTTCCAGGGAACTACACAGCTACGTCGGCGACGGAGGTAGTATCACTGGCATTGCGTAAGTTGCGAGCTGTTCCATCTGCAGAGGTTGGCAGCTAACAGAAACCGAGTGCGGCTGCGGTTGATAATATAACTCTTATTTGTACGATCACTCATTTCAGGGCTGCGGACGATAGCGGTGCGCTGCATGCCCTGTTCAATGAAGGACATATAAAATGGGCCCGACGATACCTAATGCGGACATCACGACAATCCATCCTAAAGTCTACGTAGGTAATTAATAATATCCTTAACTCATAGATGGTCGTGCTCATTATTCATTAGAAGGCAGTAGGTATACAATCATGGTTACTCGACACTGTTCGGCCTTGTCCGGCGCCAGGTTCATTCGTGTTGTTTCATGGAGGACGTGATAACTCAACTGTAGCCCCTTATACTTAGCAAACAGCTTGATACAACTATACTCGATATAATCGAGATCCGTGGCTTATGTCACTTGATTATTTACTGTTCTCGCTTACCTAGGCATAGCTATTCCCAGATCGAGAAGCTGTACCTAAATTTGGGATCCCCTGCCCACTAACATCGCCGTGTCTCTTTCCATCTACTCAACCAAGGCCTGCTTCCTTTTCTAGATATTCGGCGCGCTAACAAGCATCAGCTGTGCAAGATATGACCTCAGTGCTCGCCACCTACTGACATTTTCGTCATGATATATGGGTAGATGAAACTACACCACAATACAGATGTTTCATGAGTAGTTGGAAGCTTCCAGGTTGTTACCGACCTACTTGCCTAAGGTAGTACACATGCTGTAGCAGAGAACAACCATTCTCATAAGCAGGTAAAGATAACATACATGGCATGCTTATTATTGCTATCTTTACTTATACATTGATAATTAGGAGGATTCAGGCTTTGGAGTGCTTAATCTACCTTATTAACACTACGAGGTTTTTTTCCCCCCTTGATAGCTACAAGGGTGAGCGCTGAATGTTCTGCAGGTTCAGGTGACTCATGTCCTGGATGGGAGCTTCTTCATAACATCAAATGTCTTCTTCAAAGAAGAAATCGCGACTCTGTATTCGCGGCTCATTCTACCTGTACCTGCTCAAAACAACGTGACCATGTGCCGGCTACCAGGTATCCTAAGGTTTGATACATGTACCTACCTTGAACGGCATATGTATTTAGTGTAGAAAGAAGACTGCAAGGTACCCAGAGAGAGCGATATACACGTGCATGTATGATTGGGAAACGGGGTGGAAAGAAGGACTCGCTTTCCTTCATTGCGGAAATCTAGCGGAATTTACGTACAACGCCCCTTCTTCTACCCCTATCTCCATCTTTCTGACGTAGGGACTTCATACACTTTCCTCTTCCGTGGCTGTTCCTCTTATACCTACATGTAATCTTCATCCCTCTCTCTTTTGATAATCCCACCTGTGAATATCTCACCCGAGTCTCTCTCTCTCTCTTTCACAGTCCGCCACCTCCCTCAATCAAGGAAAGACAGCACAGCAATCTTGAGAATGAAGTTCCAATTGACTTGCTCAGCTTTCCTAGCTACTGCCGTAGCTTCGGCATTGGGTGACTCCCTGGAACGCAGCACTGGTCCAGCAGCTACTGACCGTGGCACGGGAACGCTCTCTAACCTCGTGCCCTCTACTAATATCAGCTTGGACTATATCGTGGGACCTAACACAAACACCCATAGCACCGTCGGCATTATTCTAAAGCCAGTCAGTGTCAGGTATTTCTTATTTTCCCATTTGACATAATAGGGTAGTTTTCTCCCGAAATATGACTCTGCGTTTTCACACATCTACTTTATCCCTTGGCTTTACTACTGATTACTGACTCCTAATCATGGAATAGGGTCATCCTGCCGTGGTGTTAGAGAAGATAGGAGCAGCCAAAGTCACATGTGCAAATGATACAGTCTTGATTGCCTTCAACGACACCGCTGCATTCCAACGCAGCCTCAGAGAATGGCCTCAACAAGGGGGATTTGTCCTCATCACTAATCACATGGGAAACTGCGATGCTCAGCATGAGAGGGGACTCTACTGGGTCAATAGTCTCGGTTGGAACAACGATCTTATGATCGTAGCTGCGCACACGGAGAAGACGGATGTTGCGAGTGTTGCAGGTAAGCTCAATGCTCCTAAGAGATGGAGGCTTACTGCTCACAAATATCAAAAGCTTCCATAAATGTGGATTTCTCCCAAAACCAAGCCGGGCTGCTCCCAAGCCAGGGATTCACGTTGGACAACCCTGGAGTAAACATCGACGCCAACGTCTCGGTACCCGCGAATTCGGTGACATTCTCCGATTCGCCGTCTTTCAGTGTTTCGGCGAATGGCGTATACTTCGGTAACAATGTCACATTCTGGGGCCACCTCAGTTATGATGTTGTAAGTCATCAGCTTGACGGTCTTTCGTTCGACATAGATGCAGCTTTGGACTCTAACGTGGCACTCACCTTCAACTTCACTGGGCCGCGCAATAGCAGTGATTATGTGTTCTCCCCTGACCCTGTTCGGTTCAACGTACTCGACATTCCTAACATCATCACGATAAGACCGGCGTTCCTTTGGGGCATAGGTGCTGCTGTTGATACTAAAGATGCCGCAATTGTGAGCACCAACATTTCGCTGGTGCTACCTGACGGCTCTATTCACGTCGACTTTTCGGACAGCAACAAGACACAGATCACCGGGTGGACACCACACCTCAACTCTACGATCAGCAGCACAGATAAAGCCAGAGTCCAGGTAAACCCCTTCATCAACTCAACTGTGGATTTGGAGCTTGACATATTGAACGGCGCATATCATCTCGCAGGGGGAGTCACAGCAAAAACCACGGTCATCAACGAGATAACCGCAGTGCTGAACCAGACCAGAAGAGGAATTGCTGGTGGAATGATTTGGAAGGGAAATAGCACGTGCAACAATGGGCTGAATATTCGCTCATCTCTCAACCTGGCTGTAGACGCGTTCGTTACAGGCTCATGGCAGGATGTAGTGTATACCACTGACATCCCCATTGGGGAGGAGTGCTATGGTACACATAAGTACATCTAGGGCCGGAGACAACTGATGGCGATCTATATCTATACAGCAACACATGAAGGTAGCTAGCGATGTGACCCAGAGTGTACATGTAACACTACATATAGCAATTAATCTTTTTGAACCTCTGGACCGTCTGGATCATGGTTGCCAGTGAATATTATAGCATATGAATATCAGCTCGTGGACGTTGATCTTGGGAGCGATTGGCCACACCTGATATCAACAATCGTATCATAATCAGGCATTGATATCGAAGTCTACATAAGCTGTTATCTCGATGTGCGGCTGTGACGACTCTCTCATGATACACGGACAAGGATGGTTGATAGGGATCTAATCGGTCTGAGATCTGGGCTTCAAGGATACATTGGCTATTCGCGAGTGCCAAAACAAGTCGCCAGGTTACCAAGAAGGACGAGCCTGTCGTCATTGTTTCAAACTACTACGTACTAGACAGTACATACATGTAAGTAGGTTGTGTGTGCTGTGTGGGTTGAGACGGGTGACCCGCCACGTCAATCTAAGACACGGGGATAAGTCAACCCTAGGTTGGGCTCGCTTAGCAGGTACTGTAGGAGGTGACCGAAGTACTTCCCAACAGAAGAATAATAAAATCGTTTGCAACGAGAACTTAATTGAATATTTTAATTATTTTATTTTATCTATTTAATAGAATGGATTTTTCAAGGGGAAAACACAACCAATACTTGGGTACCATTAGCTGTCTCGTGCATGTTTTCATCGACAATCATTATCTTGTGGCTTGTAAACGGTCAATACATATGGGCTGAGTAGATCAGATAGCCAGCCACGGCACCGCCAATCTCACTGTCCACTGAACCCCATAGAACCCCGCAGGCAGGCTGACCTGCTACCTATTTTCTACCTTACCCCGCTGAAGATAACTAACAAAGCCTCAAGTACTACTGGAAGCTACTATAGTATGTGCATTACTGTGCTCTATTTACATATGCAAGATGATATAGTAGTGCTACAGGAATACGGCCGGCTGAGTCACTTATGTACGAGTCACCATATGTACGAAATATCATGCGTTGTGGTAGTCATGATGATACAGATTTAGCTGGTTGTAAGAAGCCAATAGCAGACAGAGAGATCAACATCTCGGAACTTCTATACGTTTATCTGTGAGGCGGTCCAATAGTCAGGGGTGTAATTTCAGCTTGAGTAAATCCCGTAAAAATAAATACAATCAATTAATAATAGTCGATAAATTCCAGAAAATGAATTATTTATTATTGTTATCGCTATCGTTTTCGCCTTCCACATCTGAAAGCCTGCCCCCGTCTACCCACCCACCATAGTCGAAGCCCTCCATTTCCAAAAGGTACTTGCGCCAACTGGCCGGAACTCGACACTCCTTGAGCAGGCGTGGTGGTTGTCAGAAGAGCATCTCGGCCACGTCTTCCGCCATGTCTCCCACGTTTTATTTCCGATTCGCACCTATCGGCTCACGACAACGGTTATTCGAAGCAGTCCAGTGACTCACTCCATCTTTAGCATCAAACCGCAGGCGTTGGACGAGATCAGTGAGCGAGATCAGGGTCTGCGCCATTTAAGATCTAGCGCCCCCCTTCACGGCTGCCAACTCATCCTTCGATGTCGTGATTCGCATCACATGTCCAGAAAATTATCCGCAGGGCAAGCAGACGAGGTACGTCCCGTCGCGGCCCCGTCCCTCCCAGCCCAGCCTGTATTTCACTCATTGCCTGTTTAGGTAGGCAGCCTTGGATGCCCGCTGGACACACAATGGCCTACCTAAAATATGCCAATTCACCGCCGCACTGGAAAGCCTGACCCAACTTGCATAAAGTGGGAGGTCAGGTGCTTTATGAGCTGGCATGCCACTCCATCAATCAACTGCCTGGAACGCGACAGCAGACGAGGAGATGTGCAAAATAGAGATAAATTGAATAAAATAAATAAATCAAGGAATAAATAAATACATTATATTTATTCTATTGACCAGGGTAATGATTATCACTTCAAGGACCAATACGATGCAATCGTAAATATAGCTAGATTCCTATCCGATAGCCTGGGATGATGAGGGTACAGCAGGACTCGGCGCATTCCTCCCCATCTCACCGCGAACAAGTTATCTAGCCTATAAGGCTGCTCGTTCGATTGCAAGCGCGGCCAAATTATATTCTATTGGATTATCGCATACATCTCTCCATAATACATGCTATCACTACATCGGATCTCATCGCGCACGCTGTATCTTAGCTTGCTCGTGATCGGGCGTCCGAGGCGTCTCTTGTACGCCTGCCTTTGCCACCTGGTGGGTAGTAGGCCTTGTGCTATCTTCAGCGTCTCGGGCTTTATGTTTGCATACTAGTAGTATGTGCAGATGCCGCTGCGGTAGTTCTCTGCAAGATACGGCAGATTACCCAACAGAGTGATGCTGGCTTAGTCAACGGTCTGACATCCCTTGCCTCATACATACATACCTACTTACGCCAATCCTTTCTGCAAACTTCACCCTGTGCGGAGAGTTCTCCCATTCTTTGGGTTATCTCGGATCACATGGGGATCTGCCATTCCAAAGTAACCGCTGCATAGTACGTCCGAACTCACCTATCCGCCTTCCCTGAAATAGATTATCTTGCACATGGCTGCATAGCGTCGTAATGAACCCGTGTCACGGTGCTCAACGGAGATTCAGCCAACGATATTTCTCCTGGGGCTCACCGGCGGTGCAATGAGACTCACATAGACCTAAAAGATGTTGTGTTCTCATCTAATGTCTTCATTGATGGAACAACAGACGGACGGTGTGAATATATAGGAGCCCATCTGTGAATGCTAGGGTATAAGAAGACCCAACAATGCAACCTGCGATATCCTTTGGGCATGTGCTTCACATGGGGACTAGAATCCAACACTCCGACGTTGAGGATTCGAGGATTCACGGAAATCCGCGACTAGACTACCGACGGTAGATTAGAGTGCGCTTGTCTTCAAGGGACTACCCGGCATACAGCGACGGGATGCACCTCCGCATGATCAGGGCTAATATATTGCAACTTCGAGAAAAGGACCGTTCTACTATTTTCAAAATTAGCTGTTACTCGTGACCTGGTAGAATTCTCACGCGTTCATTTACGCTGCGCTCAGGGTAATGTATTGGATCTTGGTTAATATGGATAAATATCCCATACCTCCCAAACCCACGTGGGAGGAAGCAGGGAAGCAGAAATAAAGTTCCCTTAATATATGTTAGGCCCTCAAGCATCTAGAAGCTGCTGCCATCTCGTATAATAAGTACTGAGAAATCAATTGGAGAAATCGAGAACAAATGTCTTCATATGGTTGGATTCAAGCAAACTCAACAGCTCCCGCGAACTAATGTAGACTGCCTCAGAGCAACAACTTTTTACGTGATGCTATACGTTATAGGAAGTAAATATAATATGAGTTTAAAAGAACCTGTGAACTCATAAGGTCGATGAAGATAATATGTATTGATTACATTGCAGAATAACCAAGGTGAAGAAGTAGGTGAGAAGGTGAAGTGAATCCAATCAGTGAGCTCACCGAATAATTAGATAATCATTGTGGATCTCATGCACCCAGAAGCTGCCGGTCTTAGCCGCAACTGTCAACGGCTGTAGGGCATCTCTTTATGTGCATCACCAAAGACTGTTGCCACACTTATGGATCTTTGGTGAAGCTATCAACTTAGTTGAGTCATCTCGGCGTGGAATCATATCAACTCATACCAACTCATCGCAATGCAAAGCTAGTGAAATACATCGTTGTGTAGGTTTGCCACTCTTCTAGATAGTCAGCTCATCTCATTTATCTCGTGGTGTTCGAGCGTAAGACTCATTTCGATTCAAGACGTTGTTAGCGGAAACTCATTCAGGGACGAGCAAGGGTCAATGCTCCCAGAACAGTTTTCTTCTCCTCTCATCACATAATCCGATTCAACTTTATCATGTTATCAACAAGTCACCCTGCCGGATCAAGCGGTGGCGGCCAGGCAGTGCCTGAAGCTTCTGCCAATCGCATAGTGCCAAAGCCAGTCCCCGATTCACACACGCAGGACCCGCGAAGGTACCAACTGAACCAGATAAAGAAGCGATATTCTCCTCAGGAGAACACGCTACGAGATGGGACTACAAACGTGCGTTTCCACTTGAAACCGTCCGATCCAGACTTTCCTTTCGACCTGGATTATCTAGATTGCGAGCTTCAAATTCCTGCCTCATACCCCCAGGAAGCCCCTATTCTTCGGGTCAAGAACAAAGATATCCCGCGCGGATTCAGCCTCAACATTGAGCGAGGATGGAATCGGCTTGTTCAGGATCAGAAAGGCGCAACTCTCTTAGCGTTGACCCACGCCTTGGACAAGAATCTTGAGGCGTTTCTCTCGGAACAGAAGGCGGAGACTATAACGTTGATGTCCTTTAAAGACACGAGACATGAAGACAGACCTACCACCGCTTTGGGCGGCGCCTCACCTGAGAAGATATCCGCGCCATCAAAGCCAACCACAGCACCCAGGAGTTCGTATGTCCCTGAGGCATCTTTTACAGAGGAGCAAATTGCGGGCGCCAAAGCAAGGCGAGCGCAAGAGATCAGACAGCTGGAGTCTCGAATGGGCCGAATGTCAATCTACCAAAAATCTGCTGATGGAATTGTCTACACGTTACCAATAGAGCCAAGACGACGATCAGAATTGCCGGTGGGACTGCAACCAATCAAGTCCGTACAGCTGATCGTTCCCCTGTTATATCCTTTGCAAGCTCTCAGGATTCTCCTAAACGATGTAGAGTCAAAAGATGCGGAGGCATTGGAGGAGGCCTTTGCAACAAAAGCTGCCCAGCAGCGCCAAATGACCTTGACGAGCCACCTCAACTATCTGTCGCAGAATATTCATACAATGGCTAGGCAAGCACAAGAAGCACGGAAGAAGATCGAAGCACGTGTCAACGAAGTCTCTAATACAACAACCGATAGTCCAAGCAACCAGACACCTGCCAGCACTGCAGGTGAAGAAGGAAAAGGCCATATTCATTTCATACCTCGACCACCAGAGTGGGGTTCCGGTAGTGAGTCCGAAGAATCAGATGTCTCCGATGACGATTTGTCGGGCTCAGATGATGACTCCGACGATGGAGGCGTGGCGGTCGGCGAAACAACTGGAAACGTCTTGTCAGCTGCACATCAGGCTGAGAGGGGCACTTCTATATCGTTCCCATCTATCGAACTGCACAGTATTGAGTTGCTTCAGATAGCAATTCTGAATATTAGTGTTAAATGCGAGCGTTGTAAGACCCTAAACGACATCACCGGACTCAAGCCCGAGGCGGAAAAAGCAGCCAGTTGCAAAAAGTGCGCTACAGCATTCACAGCTAAGTTCCGGCAAGAGATGGTGCATCAAAGCTCGATTCGGGCTGGATTCATTGACGTATACGGCTGTACTGTAGCCGATATGCTTCCTAGGTATTCATCCTTCCCATTTCACTTGAAATACGTACTAACATATCTCGCATAGTACATTCGTCCCCACATGTGCGAGATGTTCAACTCCAAGTCAGGGGCTAGTGTCGGTTCGCGGGGAGGTCGTCACCAACGTGTGCCGTGAGTGCCACGGGAAGTTCACCTTCAAGATCCCCGAAGTGAAGTTCCTCGCCATCACGCACGGATCCCTGCTGCCGCCGACGATGGGTCCGAGACGGCGGCAGGAGAAGCTGGGACTGCATGCCGGGGAACCGCTGCCGGAGCGAGGCGCCTGCCAGCACTACAAGCGCTCGTACCGCTGGTTTCGGTTCTCGTGCTGCAGCAAAGTGCACCCATGCGACAAGTGCCACGACGCAGCGGAAGATCACCCCCAGGAGTGGGCGAACCGCATGATCTGCGGCTGGTGCAGCCGAGAGCAGAACTACGCGGTCGAGGCTTGTGTGTTTTGCGGGCGAAGCGTCATTGGTAAGAAGGGAAGAGGGTTTTGGGAGGGCGGCAAGGGAACGCGTGATAAGACTAAGATGAGTCGCAAGGACAAGAGGAAGTTTCGTCGCGTCGGCGGCGGCGAGGCCAGGAAGAGAGATCCGTGATATCACATGGTTCAGTGAAGGGGTCTACACTTGTGATGGGGTCATCATCAGCTTCGATATGGGCGCTTCTCGCAGGCCTTCCTGTGGTACAAATGAAACATGGCCACTGTTCGTGGTCGATTCACAGATCAGCATATCTCCTGATAAACCTATCGTGAACCATAAGAAGTATTATCAAACCTCACAATTGTGATAGCGCTATATCTTCTAAACTAGTAGGTCACAACATAAGGAAACGCACACTAATTTTGTGCTCTCACAAGGCGCTTCGGCAATACTAGAAGAGCCAAGGTGTGTGAAGGTGTGCCTTGCTTAGGGCGCTTAACATGGGTGACACCAGGACTAGGCGCTTAACAAGCAAATGTCATTTGCATAAACAAGTTGTCCAGCATAGAAGCCATCATAATTGGCCAATTTATGCTATCCATGCCAAGTCGCAGCGTGTCGCCCTAGCCACCGTCTCTTCACAAATTGATTCACCTGAGCATTGGATAGCGGTTAATTCTCGCCTATCACTTGCGCCGCAATTCAGCATGAAAATAGTTGTTCTCCAGGATTCTAGGAGCTATTGATCGTTCTTCAACAGCTTCTAGCATCCTTGGTCACTGACACCCCTGGAATGGTTTTCGTAGAGTGAAAGAAATAAAATTTATTTTGTATTTATTTTATCGCCGTAATATTTTTTGTATTTTATTCTACAATGTACCTATTTTATTTCACTAGCTAGACCATATTATGTTATCCCTACATATAATCAACATTTTATTTTTCCTATGAATTGTTAATTCCCTTTTCTAGAATTGTCCCAAGAATTATTGTCTTCTCCACCAAGTCCACTCAGGGTCGACGAAAACAATTTGACCCTATCAGGCTTCGTACCATCCAGTCGTCTTCTCTCTCAGGTCTGTTCTCGTGCTAAGCCAGGACCCCTGCCGGTCTCTGTCTCGGAAGACACCGGTACCTTCCGACCGGGCCCTGCTGCGTACCATCGCCTGCGGGGAAAACGCCATGAGCCCCTTGCAGTTCGCGACATCGCGGGAGCTACGGCGGGGCTCTACCGGAGCTCTTGGCTTTGAGCTATTCTCTACGGGGCCCTGGGAGATTAAAACGCCCATTATGCTCATCACGTCAAAATGCCCCAGCTGTAAGGGGCCCGAAGACGTGGTCCTGGTGAAATTGCGCAATGGCTTGCTGGTGGAACGCCGGGCAAAGGGGACACGGCTATTCCGTAGTGTTGGGATGGAAACATAGCGCGATAGTAATGTCTCCTGTGGAATCGTTCTACGTACGTCCGCCGGAACTACTCATGGGGAGAGAAGAACTAGGGCGACGGTGAATATCATGTTAGTTGGATTGCGATTATATCGGTCTAACCTCGTGGGTTTAGTTATCATATATCAGATTTTCCGAAGCGATTCCTTCCAACTCCGCCGCATGTTCCCGAAACTCCGATACCCATGTGCATTTGGACTGTGCTGCTCCGGGACTCGACCCATGTCCCTAGATCGGCCCGACGCTCTGGCTCGGTGGCTCTCGCGTGTCAAAATAACGTGAATTGAACACATAGGATTCATATCGTAGGCTGCCATGAGGTCGGGCCTGCCAGTCTTCGAGCTGCTACCTATACTATTGTAGACTTATATATGTTCGCCTAGTAGAGAATGTGTCATGTGGTATATTGCACAAAGGAATCGCCAATACTTCTATTGAGCGATCCTCCGGAGTCATCGGAGGTTTGACACGGCGTAGATAACTTCGGAGTCATGCCTCGGGAGTACATTACTCCTGAAGCTAACTGAATGAGAAAATGGAAAACTTTAGATACTAACCCATTACATTGACCTATAATGGTAACGTTTAAGTGAGAGTAAACGTAGTCGAGCGTGACATTTTGCGGCTCTTGCCATACACAATACGATAACGAAATTCTAGCTAGATTCAGGCGACACTATAATCATGACCTTGGCCCATCCATACATACATAAGTCACTGGAACACTAGATCATGCGCTCTGGCAGTCTACTATGGCACATACAGACAATGAGCTATTCTGGTACAGATCCAGGGGTGGACGGTACGGTACGACAGAGTGGAAGCTAATGAGTGACAGGGAGGTTTCGAATTTCGTTGAATAATGGTAAAGATTGTGTACTCGCTACCGAATGCTGCTCGTCGTGTCCCTGTCAACGTGCAGAGACCATTTTGGTCTATTGGATTACTGGTTTTGGACATGTTCTTTGATGCAATGCTAGGTACAGCATCCTACGTGGGGACTGACATGGCGGTCTCCCGTTCTGCATCCCACGCAGCCCACGCTTTGCGCTATAAAACGGGGAATGGATGTCCCGCTGACAGCATGACGGTAGGTTAGTGTATTCTTAGTTAATTAACATGGCTTGTTATAAACTTCTGACACGAATATTGACGTCGGTAACGGCAGTAACCTTATTACTTATTACCATAGCGTTGAGCTACTGCTGTCAGCTCCCAAGTTGGGGGTCCAGGGCGGTGAGGAGTGAGATGGCCAATCGACTGCGGGTATTTCAACTTCGACTTCCGATTTCAGCAAGCGGTAGCAAGGGCCTGCCGAATCCTCGCTCTACGCGTACAGACTTTCAACCGGCGAAGCAGAAGCTAGTCAAGATGACAGGGTAAGACTCGTCTCCATAGTACATGTTATGAGCTCTTATCAATACGTGATAGACATTAACGCTGCTGTATTGCACTATTATGATGTATAAGAGAATAATCTGAGGTTCTAGCAATACATACACGTTCACGATTCATTGGCGTCCATGGTCTAAGTGATATCATACGTGCATGTTGGTCCCTACATAGCTGCAGAGTAATGAGGACAATCTAATCGTCATACCCTGCCAGTCAAGCATTCTGTTCTGCTCCATATCCATTGCCGTATGATCAGGTAACCCACTGCTCTCCCATTCATAATAGGGCAATGGTTGTCGACGAGGGTTGCTGATCCATTGGATGTACTTTCTTTCGTATTGTGAGTACATAAAAAATTTGTTACGATATTTGTTTTTATCTTCTTTATTATATTATATTTTTCTTTTACCTATTTTATTCCAAGAAAGCTTATTTCGATAATCCAAGTTGAAGACCCTCTCACTATGGGACCTCGATCCACCTGTATATATATATCTGCCATTATTTACCTAGTCGGTACCAATGTGGGAAGTGATGTCACGCTACGGGTAGCTAATAACGGCCCAGCCGTCTGGTTTCTTTGTGGAGATGAAGGTTTGGCAGCTCCCATCAGCCCAGCAAATGAGTTGGGCATCCTAGATTCCACTTCTCTAATTGCCCTTACTCTAGCGTCCTTGAAAAGTAATAGGGGGCTTCCTTTATATTTCCCCAACCATTCCTAATCGGGTGTTAGTTGCTATCGATCTATTAGTGGGATAATAGGGGTAACTTATAAGGATCCCGCAAGATATCTACACCTAATTTCCTGCTATTGCCCTCGCAACCACTTTTATAGGTCCTTAAGCACCCCCCTTTCGACTTTGCTAGCGCTCCCTTTATAATTTTGCCCTAAAGCCATTTATAGTGAAAGGAGGTAGAAATTGCTAATTTTTAATATTTCCTGCCTATTTATAGTTATAATTAGTTGTTAAATTACTTAATATAATAATAACTTAACTTACGATAGCTTTAAAGGTGTGTTAATCTTAGTTATAACGTTTAAAAAAGTTAAATTTTTAACGTATTTCTTTTTTATTAACTTTAAATTCGAGAATATATTATAATAATTCCCTAAGTGTATTATTGCTAATATTAACCTGTTAATTAACGTATTTAAAGAGTTTATTATTATTTAATTAAATAGTGTTATAAATATATAATTAAGAAATAGCTAAACTAGCTAAAAGTTATTAAGAATTCGAAAATTAACGAAGCCACTTTAAAATAACGTTATAGTTTTATTAAAAAAATGACTAAAAGAAAATGTTACATTAATAAATATTATATTACTAATACCCGGCATGTTTAATAATACCGGTGCCGGCGTAAAAAAAGGAGTTAAAGCTATAATAAAAAAATTATTAATTAATATATTTCTTATAAAATTTTTTATAGCTTATAATTATTAAATATTAAAATATACTATTTTAGTTACCGTAAAATTTCCTATCCGTATTATTAAAAAGGCTATTAACGCGTAAGCCTTATTAAGAAAAAGCTTTTTAATAATTTTCCGAGTATTATAATAACGCTAACGGATTTATTTAAAAAGGTCGAAAATCTTTTTACGAATAAGGCTATATTTAAAAGGTAATTAAATAATAGCTTAACGCCGTTTATATATTATTAGCAAGGGAATTATTATAATATTATTACATTTACACTGTCACGGCCTAAAAGGAATGGAAAAGGCAAGGCTGCTTATTACCTAATCATCTATGAAAAATATTAAAGGTGAGGAAAGAAAGGAAGGGATTTTCCTCTACCAGCTACGGGTAGAAATAACCAGGGTATCCCACTCAAAGTGCACGGGCCTTTCGTCCCCCACCAACCTAACCTCAACAGTACGTACCACGTGCACAAGCCACACAGTCAAGCCACCCTAGCCACGCCGTCACATACACGTTTAATTTAACTAATTCTTTAGTAGTTAAGTTCTCGTTAAATAAAAAATCGTTAAATTTATACTTATAAGCTTTATAACTAACGTTATAAAATATATTTATTATATTTTCGAATTAATATTAAATAATCTTATTATTAATTAAGTATTAAAACTAGAAGTTTTTATAAAAGACTTTTTAATGTTTTTAAAATTTATAAAGGTAACGGAGTTTTTTTATATCTAGTTAAAATTACGGTTCTTTATTTTTTAATACGTTAATTTAATCCTCTTTTAATTTAATAGCGGTTTTAGTTTAAAAAAATTACGGCAGTTTAGCTAAAAAACGGCTTTAAGTCTTAAAAATTAAATACTTTTTGGAGTATATGTTTTATAATATATGTGTAGCGTTAACACGCTATTTTATTATAACTATAATTAAATAAAGGATGATTTTACGTAATAAAAAAGTGTATATTAGTTTCTTTAGGTTTAATACCTTATATTAAAAGTAAAGGCTTTTAAGTAGGGAGGTTATCGGCATTTATAAAAGTATAAGTATATAGAAATTAGGTATAACTTTAAGTTTAAAAAAAATAATCCTATATAATAAAATAAAAATAAAAATTACTAACTGTAAGTACGTTGCCTAACGCTCGTATTTTTTATTTAGTTTATTTTTTAAATAAATGCGTTATTTATTAAATTTAACGAAGGAAAAAATTACTATAATCGCTTAATAACTAAATCAGTTATATATATTTTTAAAGTTTTAAAGGTTTTACTTTATTTATAAGATATCGGTAATTTTATTTACTGGCAGTAAAATATAGTGCTTTTTCGAAGTATTCCCGAGATACTTTTAATAAAGGCTTACGGAAGTTTTTATTAACTACGTTTTTTTAATATTTTTAACATAAAAAACTCTTAGCTAACCTTTTTTTAAAGTTATAAAATTACGAAATCTTTATTACTTAACGTAAAAGTCGTTATTTACTATATAATAAAGAGAGAATTAAGGGACTAAGTTATTTATAGCTATAAAGTATTCCCTAATAATAAGGGCGTAAAAAATCTGCGTTAAAAAAAAACTTTTTAACTATTATATACCCTGCCGATCTTTCGTAAAAAATGTGAATAATAGCTAATTTAAGGCGTTTATGTTATAAATTAAATCTATTAATATTAAAAAAAAATCGTTAACTAATAAAGAAATAAAGAAACGGGGTATATAAACGATTTTTACGGATGTAAGTTTTTTTTACTTTTCTTTATAATAAACGGCCTCGACTTTTTTATATAATAAGCCTGCCTTTTTATAATAATTAATAGCATTATTTAGTTATTTACATTAATCCCCGTAACGTATATAGTTATTTAAGTTATTAAGTAACTTTAAATAAACGGTTTAATTATTAAAAGTAATATAATTAACTTTCTTATTAAAGCTAGCTAATTAAGCGTATTATTATAACTTTAAGTTATGTTTTCAATTATTATTAGCAGTAGTAACATTATAATTATAGCCGAATCGAATATAATTACTAAAAACACTTTAAATAGCTTTATTATAACAGTTAATATTATAACGGAATAAATCGTATATATATATACTGTTAATAATAATAATAATTATAGCTTATAATAAGTTAATATTAATAAAAAGATCAGAAATTAATAGGAAGATTAAAAATTAACAGAAAAATTAGGAATTAATAGGAAAATTAAAAATTAATAAAAAGATTAAAAATTAATTAAAAAATAACTTATAAAATCCTCGTCTTTAAATAAAACCTTTTTTTCCGAAATTTTATAAAAAATAAATATAATTAACGTTATTTTATATTTAATAACGCTTAAAAATAGCTTTAGCCTTTTGCCGGTATTATTAAAGGCTTTTTAAAACTTAAAGTATTTATAATAATATTTACGCTACACGTAAGGGTTATTAATAGTTAGCCTTTCGATTTTATCACTATCGTAACAAAATCACACGTTAAAAATAAAAAAAAAGCGTTATACTTATAGCTAAATAGTTAATAATTTCTCGATAACTATTTTCCGAATAATAATTAATAGCTTTAAATATTAGTAATAAGGAATTTTAAATAAAAACTTAATTAAAAAATAAAAATTAATAATTAAAGCTATATTAAAAGAATATTAGTATATAAAAGTATAAAAATCAAAAAAATATTAATATATAAAAATATAAGAAAAAAAAAGTTAAAAAAAAATTTAGCAAATAGGGGGGAATAGCAAAAACGCCTTATTATCTCGCGATAGCTTTAAAAATAGATATTAAAATAATAAACAAAAACAAAAGAAATCAACAATAAACATCAGACTTTAAAAGGTCCGATACTGAAAACTAATCTAACCTAATTTGGGTGGTAAGAGTATCTAGTATTGGAGGCTAGCAAGGGTAGGGATTCGGGGGAATATAAAACTACCTGTAATAGGGTCTTCCCGAAGGAATGTTCGTCACTTTCTAGCGCCCGTACAAAGCTTTCTTACCCGCAATTCGACATGCTCAACTCCATTCTGCTGGACACCAAACTTGATACACTCTAGAATCTATTGATAGACCCGCTAACGCTATTACTATGTACATGGCTAGCAAAAAAGTTTGGTCGACAATTCTACCTCGTCGGCCGCTAGTTCTCTATGTAATCTGCTCAGGTGCACGTGCAAGAGTCGATCATGAAACGCGAAGTTCGGCGAAAGAGTGGTGACACGGTTAAGTTTCGAAACACAACCCAAACATTATATGTACCTACAGCTATGTACCTACATGATGTAACACTACTAAGTATATGACCGGGAGCGCCGTTCTTGCGAGTTATCAGTACCCATGATGAAGATATTGGATCGCCTAGGTCTTCATTATTGGGCATCATTACGACTCGCAAGGCACTGGGACTTCTCATCGGCCGACTTTCAGGGCGTGTCGTACCTAATTCGGCCTTGGCGATTATGCGTTGACGGGTCGCACAAAGCTTCCAGAAGACATCGATAGTTCTAAGCGCTAAGTGCTCCACACACCACGTTATGAGGCGGTCGACTCATCTGGAAACACGATAGTGTCCCAATTAGGAAGTCTGACCAGTCGAGAAGTGCCCGTTTCGTTTCCAAACAGGGGCCCTGCTGCCGGAACCTCACCCGCGGCGGCGGCGCTGCTGTTAGATGCTATCGTCAAAGTATATCGTACTCGATATTGTTGGGGCTCCTTGAAGACCATCCGTGCGACAGCAAATTGGGGTTGGTACTATGTAGAATACTTCGAAGAGTATTTAATTATATTTTATTTTATTCGAATTTATCTCGCAAGTATTTTCTATTCCATATCTACCGGGTTAGGATATCAATCCTGAGAATTGCTGCCATGCCTTCATGGCTATCGGAGATGTTTCAAGCTTTCTTAGTCAACGCACGGGAATGGATACCATAAAACTTATACATAATACTGCCGGCAGCGCAAAATGAAATATGTCCAGTTGACATTCTACACTTTGTGGTCTTCAGCAAGTACCTAACTAGAACACTCGTTTGTTCATAAAACCTCTTCTATATACCTATTCGACAGCATAGGACATACTTTATAGGTATGTACAACTTGATCGGTCATCGTCAATAATGTGGGGGAGCTTTGATTACGGTCGGAATCTCTGGCCGGTGATAAAAGATAAAAGATAAATTCAATTTCAAGTCTAAAAGAACATTTTACCTCTTCAGAATTATAATATTGTAATAATGCCCAGAATCAAGCAGATCCTAGTCACAATCTTCCAACATCTTCACCGACCAGTGAGATCTAGCGTAGGTTAGGGATCGCAGCAAGGGAGATGGCCAGCCCTACTATAATACCAAGTCTCTATTCTATAATAGACGGATCCATCAGGAGACATCCCGAGCAAAGCGAACCGAGCGACCGGCTGGGGTAACTACATTTCACTATTGTACCTCGTCAAGATTGACTATCGGGCGTTGTTCGGCCGCACTGGCGATGATGCCTAATAGCCAAACACACCTGGTTATAGTTGCCAGCACGCAGTGAATAACTATTCCTGTACAGTAAGTACCTGGCGCTACCTACGCACTGCCGGGTTCATTTGTCGTTTCGTCGGTGCGACGACTTATTAATCTTGTAACTGTTTGCACATCGTTTCGAGGATGTAGCAAGGACGTAGTTGCGGTAGGCTGAGTTGCAAGAGTAGCAATACACGCATTCTAATTTCGGTGACCTAGCGTGTAGTCTGGGGAAATAACAAAGTTGGTGATGATTGGCGGCATTGAACCTTACTTTAGATGCCCTACAAGGTCTTGCCCCGGATCGTCAGATCACCGGCGCCAGCATCGATCATCAGACCTGCGAATTCCGTCATTCCGCTTCTCTGTGACCATTTCCCTTCAACTCTTACTATTCAACCGACATCATCAAGGTCGCTTTGTAAGGGCGCAATAGGTCGCTTGTCAAAGGGTGACAAGAACACCCTGGGTTGGCATGGCATCCTTTACCGAGCATGTATGTAAACTGTAATCGCGAATGATATTGCAGTTATTAGTAGGCCTGTACCAGTAAATAACTCTATCATTAGTAATAGTACCATTGATTGTCATCACACTACCATCTCATTTTGAAAGCCAGGCTCCAGTGAAAGCCCTGAGAATGATAAGGGAGGTTTTTGGTGTTACTAGGAAATAAGACAATCATGTGGCTGTTCGTTCGGCGATTACATCTGTAAATAAATCTTGATTCCAAGCCCATCCCTTCAATCGCGACGTCATACGCCACCCCACTCAATATCTAAGATGTGCTTGCTAAGCTTCAGTTGTCAAGCCACAATGCAACGACAACAATACTTCCTAAAAGGGCACCTACCCTGACCGAGTGAGGCTGATAAAGATTCAAGTTTCTTAAGTCTTTCCTACTTGCCTGTTTATAGTTATAACGTTCTGGCATTTTATTGAACGAGTCGGACGGTGAACCCAGGCTTTGGCCCGTCATGCCAGACAACGACAACACAAAGGAGGAGGGCGGCGGAGAGAAGGCGAAGAAGCCGACGACCAAGGAAAAGCTCCTTGAGGAGATCTCAAAACACATCGAAGAGTCCAAGTCATTACAGGAGGAGTCGATGCGGCTCCACCAGCAAGCGGAAGAGGCCGACGATCCCAAGGTAGCGGAGGATCTTAAGTTCCAGGCCCGCGAGCTCGACAAGAAAGCCACTAGGCTGTTGAAGATAGCCAAACGTCTCGAAACCGGCTGGATGCAAGGCGGGGCTGCCGGTGCTGGGATAGGGGCCGGTATCGCCGGCGGCCTCGGCCTCACTGTTGGCTCCTTGGTCAGCGGTTTAGTTGCCATCCCCACGACCGGCTTAGGAATCCTCGTCGGTGCCGGGACGGGCCTAGTACACGGTCCCTGGGTTAAGTTCACACAGGCTTTCAGTAAGGACGAAGTAGACGAGATTGACAAGGAGGCGGAAGAGGAGGCCCAGAGGATCGGCGGAGCCTAAGGCGTATATTAGACGAGCGGAAACGAAACTATGTGTTGGTGAAGACGTATGGTGCACACGATTTCTGTGTCTGATGGATATGAAAGCATGCATTGCAGTTAACTCTCGTCTTTTCATTGTATGCCAGCCAAGTTATTGTTGGCTTTCCTGACAGACCTCTGTGGTGGAAATTAGATTTCTCCACCCAAAAGGAATCGACCTAAGTGATTAGGGGCTACTATGCTTTAATTATCTTCTCAGTTTATATCGAAGGAACTTTAGGGAAAGCACACTTGATGTATTATTAATATCATTTTCATACCCAGGAGCTGGTCTCTTAGGACAGCGCAGATAGGGGGATTCTGCTTGGGACAAGAATGAAACCATAGAGACGCACAGGTAGTCAACTACCTGCGAGTCCTCTACAGATAGTAACATCATCCAGATCAACTAAAAGATAGTTCATGGGAAAGCGTGAGGTATCACTATTTTATTTTTGTTTTGACTCAATTGCGAGAGTACCATAACTTCTAATGCTCCATTGGCGCAAATAAGTTGAAATTCATACATAGCTACGCACCCGTGGTTATATATGTGTCCATATCATCTCATCTATCTTCATTGCCTATCTATATGATACAACTTAGCTACATCACTCTGTATGATGCACATAATGGGGAATTATGGAAAAGTTTCCTCTGTAGACATCCTACGTGACAGTTATCATAAGGGTCAACTCAAAACTACTCCATGTTGGTATCTAGTTTACTAGGTAGACCACAAGAACAAATCAACTTAGAATACATGAGTATTACGTTGAATAGTACAGCTGGATTGTAAGATACCTGAATGCCTGCGCATTCTGAACTAAAGGAGTTTTCTATTGTATAGCTTTCAGTGACGCCAGTCGCGGTTTATTAAAAGTCTTTTGCCGTGTTAATCAATTACATGTTAGGCAAAGTTATGAGAGAAACTAGAAATAAGGTTATCATATTCAAGGAACATCTTCATTAAACCATGAATCCTCACCCTTAGCTATACCATATTGCTTTCTCCTAGGTAGGTAGAATATGATCGCTTCAGGGGTTTATCTGATGTTCATAACTTCCAGTAAGTAGATGTTCCCATGGTTTGTTACAAAAATAAGAGCTTATATACGTGGAGATATGATTCATGTCTTCAATTTCTGTGTGCGGGTTTTCGGTTAATCGTCCTCTCACGGAATCTTAGTCTCATCCGATTTGTATGCTACAAGATCCCCCATTCTACCTTTTCCTACTTTTCCCATCAGGAATCCTTACTGGGTTTAATTATGGTCACGGATAACATATGTACATTGTATAAAGCTTCTTTTATCTATTATTTGCACTATCTTGCTTAAATTTATGTTCCTTGAACAGAAAATTCGGGAGCTTCGTCAATATGTAGGCCTCTAAAAGGGGAGGAGGTAGTGGCATAAAGAATAATATCATCTTCAAAATTTCACTTATTTATATTTAATTATTTGTTAATAACCTGCCCTTCTAGTCATTATTCCGCTCTAAAGAAATTGCTTAATCGCTGCCAGTATTAGATAACTAGAGGCTGGGAGAAGGATGACCGACTAAACAGCATCGCTCACCACATCCTATGACTATATACATTCCCATTACGCCGTTTCAATAGTAGCTGGAACTTCGAACATCTTTATTATTCAACATAACTCTTGA
The DNA here is from genome assembly GCA_022497155.1 of Whalleya microplaca. Taxonomy (NCBI): domain Eukaryota; kingdom Fungi; phylum Ascomycota; class Sordariomycetes; order Xylariales; family Xylariaceae; genus Whalleya; species Whalleya microplaca. The sequence continues at coordinate 185,736 of MU385741.1, read as the reverse complement.
ACCAAACCAGGGTTAGGTATATCTATAATGTATACTTCCTCCGTATTTCACCGTCCTAGCAAAGCTTATAATGTTACTATCTAACATAGTTAAACTAACGCCCGTATGTAGTTATACAAGCTTGACAGTGAAAAATAGCATAGGTAATCTTCAATGGCTATCTAGCGAATTCGAATTTCAGTCTGATGAAGGATTCACGCTACTAGAGATTCATTTGAGCAACAATGGCAAGTGGCTTATGGAACGGTACATGTTTTCTATTACGAGCTAGCCTTGAGTATACTAGCTGCTTACGCTCATAAAATTAAACGTGCTTTACAGGCCAGTAGTCTAGACAGCACCGCAAAGTGGTGATCATGGTACTGCTGCAATGGGCTAGACCTGGCTCGAGTCACACAAATGCTCAGGTGTCCGATCACAGTCCTAGCTGAACACCACCTCGAAGTCACTTCCAGGGCGAGATTCTATTCTCTGAGACACTGTTAAGGGGGCTAGACATCACTACGCCCTCTAGAGACCGTGTGAGGGTGTAAAAGACAGTTGTCAAGGCTGAGTTGTCAAGAAATGTTTCACACCGAGCGCGTGACAGCGTCCTGGTGTGGGGGTGGAGGCGACGTCTCTGCAACGTTAATTCACTAATTTGACCTACGGCCGTCTAGAAGAGGGTGTGTGTGTCTCAAGCGAATGTACATCAATTCAGGACCCTTCAGATCTTCACCGTCTCCAGGTGACAGGGGTACGGGGTTGTGGATGGTATGCCCGGACATATATAGTACAAGGCTCTAACAATAGCCGCAGATGCAGGTATCAGATGAAACCAAACGGGGTTCGCGACCGAAAGTTGGGGTACCTGGGGTAGATTCTATAGATGCCTCGCACCAGATGTAGGGCTTATTTGTCGGGACAGCCTGTCTCACAACACTATAGAGTCTTCACCGCCGGATTGTGTCGCGGTGTTCTCTTCGCTCGTGGTGTGTCAGTTGCGCCGATGGATAACCTAAGAAAATTCTGCGAGTCGCAGAGGGCAACGGCCTATAGATTAAATTCTGTCTCACGCACCTGGGTGAGCTCCAGGAGCTGGAATGTCACATCCTACGGCACAGATCATCACGGCCTACGAATCGACGAGAGAACGCCTCCTCCTCTACGATGATCTCCCCGGCCGGGGCGCCGAGATGACGGTGGCGGTCATCAATATATATGTAAGTCTGTTGGATAAGCACGGTTTCGGTAGTGCATTTGTGCCTCAGGAGTACCTACTTTATGCCCCTGCGGAAACACCCACCGTATCGGCTGCGATCCGTCTGCCAGCCGCTAAGGAAATAGAAGACCAGACCCCGCATGCAACCACGAACGAACACCCTCTCCCACATACCGGTTAAATGGGGTATTCAAAGTATAGTCGAGGCTTCGCTAGATTTTACCCGGACAATTTATCCAAGGCCCACGCAAGCCGGGACCCCTAAGACCTTCTGGCAAACAGGGTGGGTATCCGACCCTAGAACCGATCTCCCGGGACTTTTGGGACGGCACCGGCGTGTCAAGAGGTGCATTCCGTTTGCCATTGCTTTCGGCTATGCGTGCCTGCTGGTTGGCGAGTTTTCGCTAGGCTGAGGAATGCAAGGGTGTCTACCTGGATTGTCCTCTGGGAATAGTAATTTATTAATATCGCTATATTAAAATCTGCGAGTAAAGATGACCCCTTACAGTCATGCTACGTTCAGTTTCCAATATGTACTCCATATTCCTGGGGTACACATGGCATTATCCACACAATCATTCATGATCGCCTTCTCCAATCGTACATCCCTCCATCATTGTGACCTTCTTCATAAAGTCTACGTATACGTAGAAATTGAATTCGATATCAAGGAATAGTAAGGTTTCTTCGAGATTGCCCTGGAAGCTTAAAACATGGGGTGTTCCATTTAGGCATATCAGCTTCGTCTCCAAATTCTATCATTCGATCCAAGGTAGCGATATTATAAAGTAGTATCTGTTGCCTTAAATTTTACTCTTAAGGATGACATTCCTATATGCCCGTATACTATAGTTACTCGCCAGCTAAATATCGACATCCGACATCTACGCCTTTTCCAACTTGAATGCCCATGTCTTTTTAGAGCCCCCCGGTGGCAAAAGGACCTGTTCCAGTAAGATCTTACCTGGCTTAATACTACCTGGCCTTGGTTCCACTGCAGAATACGGAGGGCTTGATCACATCGTAGGCAACTGCTCTACGCAGGATGTCTGCACGAGCTCCGTCCATTCCCGTGATATCTATGCTTTGATTACATCGTAACAACGCTAATTTAATAGCTGCGATGTCTGTTCTCGGGGCCGAAGCCAGTTATACATTGTGAGTGCAATTTCAGTAGCTGGAGGAAACACGAAAACAGAAGTTGGCAGGAAGACTTGGGTGGTAAGACACATGTAAGTTCTTCGGACACATCCCATCTGAGCTACGGCCGTCGTCTTGTTCCTGGCGTTGCAAGCTGTCATAGAGCACGGTGCCGTCGTATACGCCGAGTGCTTATATTAATTGTTTATTGCTATACCGTGCCGTGTCTTGTGTTATGTCTACTCCCGTTCGTGATGTCTGCCCATATATCTTCCTAGCATTTCAATAGCCAATTTGCCTTGTTGTAAATGCCTATGTGTGTAGAAAACTGAAATTACCCTCAGAATACTGACCACATGATCTAATCACTTTTTCCTATTCGGCATCTCAAAAACGACGGCTTACTCGAACGCCTGCGTTAGTCCATGCGCCGTATTCAAACGCGAAAAGTCCCAGGTCTCTATACAATAGTTTATCACTGTGTTAGCGGCAACTCCCTAACTAACAACTACAATCACCATGACCCGGGTTTTTGGTCGGCGACTTGATGGCTGCAACTGCATGTGCTACGAGGTGCGTCAGGAGGTTGATGGAATCTATAACTGCATGCATGCCATGCCTGTAGGAGTACGGCAATGATTAAAATGGGCATTGGCTACGATTCGCGAACTGGCTGCTCTCTATGGCGCCGAACGCCTGAGTTGATTGGCCACGTTTCGGAGGTCATCTTCTAAAGAAGCAGCGCTGACATTATCGTGTTGTACCGTAACCCCCACACGATGAGACGACAGGGGGGGATCTTGGCGAGCTCAAATGAACAATTACTCACCAGAGATCTCACTGGCCGACCTGATCTGACTGGACCGTGGGGGTAAGTTATATGCGTGCTCTTCATCCCAGAAACGTGTCGGGCTAGGGATTAGGATGAGGATACAATACAGATTCCAAACCCCGATGCGCGGCTGACCAACAAGTCAACGACATTGAGCCCTCAGGAATAAAGTGTCGCCACCGGCGCAGCCAGCCCTGTCTATTCGAGGAAGCTAAGGGACGGCCCGTAAGCCTACCTTGTCACTTCTGTGCGGCACCATGTAAGCAAGGGTCACCCACTGATAACAATCACCTAAAAATCCTTCTCGAACTGAATTGTTCTCATCCGCCATTTCCACTGGGTTTCTCACGTATTACACTCGACTTATTGAGTGGGTGGGAATGCTGACAGCAGTCATTGTCATCTGCCGCACCAATCCTGTTCGTAACAGGATCAACGTGAAATGAGACTATCAGGGCGCAGCCTACTGGTCCTGTTTGTCAGCGTTGTAGGGGAGATACTGCCCCATGCGATGATCATTGGGGAGAGGCTGAGCTGGCTCTCCCACGGGGTAGGTCCCCGAAGTTCTGAGTAAGACCTCTGATGAGGTTGCTGAAAATAATGCTAACATGATCTGCATCCCGCTTCGAAAAGGAACAGGGTGCTTGGCAAACGCTCCCAGAGAGCATAGGCTCAGCTTGATGCCGAGCTCGACATTGAGTGATCTTCACTCAGCCTAGATATGTCTTACATAGTACATGCGGATACTATATAATATGGGAAGTAAGATCTTGGCATCACGCAAGCCCAGGATCTTGAACGACGCGCCAGCCTTTTTCAATACTAGAAGGTCTACTGGACATAGAACGGGCCATAGTCTGTGTAATTTCCGTGTCGCTTCAACCCTCGTGGCATTGGCCACCACGTAATTCGTAGCACGGAGAATGATCCAGCGATGTGCCACGCCAGCGCTGATCAGACGAGTAGAAGAGAAAGGGATAGACCTTCTGAAAGCATGCCGGTCTGGGCTCATTCTACTGTCGCAGACTCTAACATCCCTAGCCAGGAATAAGTGCAGGTTGAAGCGGATATCCTCTGGAAGACGTTGCGCCGCTGTCTCAAAGCTCGCTCTCAGTCGGAAGGAATACCGGGACCTAGGACCCCAAGTCGACAAAGCATCTTCGATATCAATAAGTGCAAATACCGCAAGGCGTACTGAACGTAGGTAGGATATTGCTTGAGCTATATCACAAGCTGATTCGAGATATTTCGGAGCGAGGTAGATTATTACGTTCGGTGACCACCTACACGTTATCGTATAAACGAAAGCTGCATAGTAAATCATATGTAAAGATGATGATGATAGCCCGCGGCGGGTACATATCACGATGATCCTTTGTATGAGGTGAGAAAATCTACTAGTCAACTCCCTTCGGTGGAAACGAGAACAGTGTCTGCGAGGCATTATTGTTCCCAATACCGATTTGCTAAGCATATGAGAAAAGGGGTTGGCGTTCATCTAATGGTCCGCGGGTAAGTGCAGGCAGCTTGCGTATGTAATCGCTGAACAATATCCTGTCACCCGTTTCCCGGTATTGTAGAGATCCAATCACTGTCACCATGCTGTGATGTCAAGCCCGCTACCACACGCGTCTAGTGACCGCAAGCGAGTCTCATTCGCACGATATCTTCCAACTCATCAACCAGTTGTAACACTTCGAGGATCGTATTCTGCGGAACAAGATCGATCTCTGAGCCCTAGTCCCTAGTCCAGATTTACTTAAGGGCGGCAGTGACATTGGGATCCCGCAGGTCATGGCATACTCATTAATGATCCCTTGCAGACTACTTCGTGATGATTTGCAGAAGTACCAGAACCCCGGCGCGACCTATAGATACTAACCTCTTGGCTAAGACCATACTAAACATTGATATATACTAGAATCGTTCACAGTGCAGCTATCGAGTAGACATTTCACGTGGATTTAATCCCATCATATGCTGCTTGGTATGCAGAAAACCAGGGGGGAACACTTCCAAGCAGCCCAAGTCAGCGGATTGTCGGCATGGAAATTGCAGGTATAGGATCTCATAGATTATGGTAGGGATTAAAAGAATATCAACGATGCAAACAGAAAATAACCAGAAAATAAATTCAGATTTAATTAGTGATTAAATTTCAGCATCTTTTTTCTCCCCTGTCTTGTAGGATTCCTTCCCGCAACCACGTGGTAACCCTCGACAAATAGCTTTTCCCCGTCAAGGAAAACCCTCAACTGTCAGGATCAAGATCCAAGCCCAGCTCCCGAATTAGACGTTGGAAATCAGCACTTGATCATGCAAAACGAGGTCGACAAACACCTTACAAAGCATCGCAACCAAATGCAAGAAGCCTTCTCTGATGATATGCACGTCACAGCTACTTGCACACGATACAAGCCGAACCGGCAGACAGCCGTTGATCAGCAACAATACATACGTATACTGGTAACATGTAGGTTGAAACGATGTAGCTGACGAGGCCGTTTCCAACAACCTCGGTATGGGATGCAAACCTCGTGACCCAACTTGCGACATCAACTCCGTCGGTACTGATTTAATCCTGATCCTTCATTCCGGCCCTAATGCTTGAGAGTCCCGCACTCGAGCCGGGATTCGGTCATGGCCTAGCCATCATCGGTCGCAAAGAAAATACCGGGGCACTTTTTGCTCGTTCCTTTAGCCCTTTAAACCCTTGAGGACAAGACCATGACATCATAACCCTAGGGTCCAGAGCCCTATCGTGTCAGTTGTCAAGATCAACAAGAAGCCAGATCGATCGTTCGTCATAATGCTCCTCGAGCCATCTAACCGGTCAAACCCGATCAATTTTAGACCCCAAGCTGGCCAGAGTCCCGGGAATTCAAACTAGCACTAACTTACGAAAGTACATATAGACGATGATAGATACTACACCCTCATGTACATATAAAACATTCCTCAGTCCAACTGAAGATCTCGATATGCATCTGTTAAATTCGGGCCGGCCTCGTAGTTTATTATTTTATTTTACCAAGTGACTCCAAACTAGGGGATATGAAGTAAATCATGGGTGACTTTCATGACTCGAGTCGGAGGACCAGGCAGCCAGGCGCGTTGCTGATGATCTGATCAGATTACTGCAATTCCACAATGATATCAAGTTCGTTGCAATTATATCGGACTAGAACATATTCGTCGCCACTGATACTGGATGACCGACTATCTAGACCGCTTCACACTGCGATATTCTTCACTGATATGCTGATGATTGGGGCTGGATGCGTTTGATGTCTCATTCCAACGTTGTAAGTCATCCACTAAACCAGCTTCATCGAGATGAGCACGGCAGTTACGGCTGCCACTGCCTCTTACGGGCAGGTGACCTAATACTAGTAGGCAGACTGTTACTAGGTCAGGCTAATTGTGACTTCGGGATGGGAGCCTCACATGCTGAGCAAGAGAAAGGCTATTACAGTTTATCACAAAAGGTGTCAAACGCTCGCAAGGAGTCCTACACGGTTAGATGGCCTCTTAGCGGCCACCGGCCGTTGGCCACACCGAAGTCTCGTGCACGAGGACTCATCTGCCTTACACACGATAAGTAGTAGAATGGCATGTCGCAAGAGGATGCCTAACCTGGACAGCCTCGTTCAACGTCACAATTGGCTTCCATCCCCAGAGAACTAGTTCATTATACTAGCAAAGCTTGGCCGACAAAAAGACCTTGCGTACGTAAATTGTACGCCGGTACCCTGATTACTGCTGCACGATCTGTTACCTACAACAGGGCTCTCGAGTTCCTTCGCGTGGGGGTCTGTCCCTCATCCCCCCGCCGGTCCACTATCTATCACATTTCACAACTGCCAGCTGGCATTCTGCATTCGCGGGTGTGGCCGCTGACATTCCGGGGTTGCGGGAAGACAAGCGTCACCAGGGCCGTTTGTTGTCGTCGCTTTCGTTCAACAACCTATTTCGCAATGTAAGACGTCTCTCATGCGGGCGATACCTAGGGCCCGACGAGAAAAGAAGAACGCAGTAGCTTCCAATGAACTTTGTATGTATTATATCAGTGATTGCGAAATACGTAGGTCAGTGGCCCGCGTCCTTTGCCCCCTCTCTCCCGTGGCCGCCTCCTCGGAGCCCCCGCAGCAGACATCCGCGGCGGCGAGGTCAGCACATTTGCGCCAATGACCACTCGAGTTGTAGTTGTGCATGACCAGCACTTGGACCCCGCGAAAGAAGTAAACTGGTCAGAAGGAGGCAGGCAAAACAAACCCCCCAATCTTGTCATATGGATGGGCTTGCATCGATACATGATAAATAATCAGAGATTAATTAGAAAGGGGTAAATGCCTACAGTTGCATTCTATCAAGTGCACGATGAGCTCACCAAAGCGCAAAGTAGGGAGCAAGGAAGGAAGAAGGAAGATTGAGCGTTTGGGTTACATTGCCGTACCTGAATCACCAAAGGGATCCCCTTGAGCCCATCGACGTGTAGTGAACATTTGTGCGACAGTCTAAATCGATGTGGTGGTATCGTGCTGTCTTGTGTGGCACACCTCCTGACAATTTAAGAAGGAATCCGGCACCTAACGCAGCAGGAAGTGCGACAGAGGGTGGAAGATCGCAACATGAGGGTCACCCAAGGTATGCTTGACTGTCTGAATTTACACTTGCACTCCCAAAATATCACAGTTAGGTGATGGATGGTGTTGGTATGCGGATTCCCCCATTCCTTAGGGCTCATTCGCAGAAATAAGACGCAATGGAACGCTGCTAAGGATAAGCGCTGGCGACAGGTAGGGAGACCGAGATATTTTGAGATAGCGCTGCCTGCCTTAGCAGTATATTGCCGAACTAGGCCGAAAACTGGCGCTGCTCGTGATCTTCTGACCTGGGAGCGGCCGATAAAAGATCCTACATGCTCGTCATGCCGCATGCAAACTGCTGCTGTTTCGGCATAGAGTCGTATCTGCGTATGTAAGCTGAGAGGGCTGACAGACAGCTCAGCCCCCAAAATATATTACAGCTGGGCCACAGGAGCGGGCGGGTAGGCGGGGTGTCTGATAGTCACCGTTGGCTTCAAAGGAAGTAGTCTGTCCAAATACGGCACATAAGAATTCCAGTCTGAGTTGATCAGCACTCAAATACCCAGTTGAGGGTTTAAGGATTATGAAGTCCGTTTATAGAAGAGGGCCGAAATACACACGCGCTAGAAATAAAGAATGCTTCGAAATAAAACAATTAAAATAATTAGATAAAATAGGCCCTTGAAAGAAACTTCTAAAGGTACTATACATAGGGCAGATAGCTGATATTTCTGACCTACCTAGGAATGTATGTCAGACTCCCGCAGTTACACCGTAATGAATTCACGTTACTCTAATGCCTGATAACGACTCTATATCGTAGGTAGGTATGGAGAAGTATGTGGTCATTTTCGATTTCAATATACACGCACAGGTAGTACCCCGGATTCCTCTAGATGTGCCGCTCACCTGGTAACATGCGGGCTATCTATGTACCGCTTGTTACTGGCGCTTATTGTTTCAATGGTGTGGCACGGTTCTCACTAGCAGTCCGTAGCGTCGGTACATGTTGCTCTTATTAGTCCCCAGAGGAAATCAATGGATGTTCATCCGAAGATGAAGCGAGCGAGAACCGGCTAGGCCTGCTAGGTCATCCAGACCCATGAAGAGCCACACGTTCACGTGATAATTACGAGATTCTGGGGCCGCCCTACGTGTACCTAATTTTCCAGGGTCGGGTATCAAGTGGATACTCCGCACGGCTTTCTAGAAACAGCTGCTCTGTCCGCGACTGACGATTGTCGCAAAGTCGGAAGGATACGTAAGTGAGAAGAAAAACATACGGAATACGGCCTAGTACAGTCTATGTAGACTGGAAGTCATTCAAATTGCCAATTCCAAATTTTGATTGCGCACATGTTGCACGCGGCTTCTCACTGAGATCCTCGGGTGACGACAGTCCGGCGTGACCTGGCCCGGTATGATGCGGTGATGTTCGGCTCCCCAAGGGCCGAAGTGGTCAGCAGCACCTGGGCCGAACGACCCAGTCTCATGAGCTACATACGGCATTGAGCCTCGAGCCTCGAGCCTCGGCGGGGAACCCAGTCGTCGCCTGGTCCTAGATCACATTCCTTGAACACTCACAATGACTTGCACGGCGTGAGAATACCTGGTGTTACTGTATTCCCGAAGACTTCCATCATCATGTGACCGTGGTCATACCGACCACTCGGGTCATACCCCAGGACTCTGCTAATTATTGAACTGTCTCGAAATCTAAGGCATTTCCTAATAGTCGAATACTCAGGTGGTCGATCCTTATGATTCGCAAGCAAGCCACCCGCAGCAACGTCGCGCAAAACTGAGCCGCAAAGCTAGAACGCCGGCGATTGGCGGCGGCGCGATACTATGAAACAATGGGCAGAGCCTGGAATATAGCCGGTAGTGCCGGTGCTTGGGTGCAACGCTGATCTGGAACCTGTCCCAGCGTTGTATTTTCAGGGTCCTCCCACACTGATGCGGTTTTAACTTCCGAGGAGCCACGACGTGACGGCAGAATGAGGGCAGATCATGTGTACACGTTCGGCCTTCTGACCGAGAGCAACTAATCCGGTTAATACATGATACTATAGCACTCCTCCCCCTTATTAGATGCTTGGGCCTTGAAGGGATGAAACTCCCTGTAAAGGAGGGACCCTTCTTGCAGCTAATAATGGCACCGGCAACTTTTTAAAGTTCGAAACCTTAATACTCCACATATACCACGTGGGTGACAACTTGATAGTATGTATTTGGATCAGGTGCCTCCGGTAGGTTGAGTATCTTAGCTTTGTTCAACAGGGCGAAGCAGATATATCGTCTACATTACTCGTAGGTAGCTACCTACATGTCGGGACGTTTATTAGGCTCGGCTGTATCAATTCGTAAGTGTATACGAGATCATGGCCTAGAGAGTATGTAGGTACTTCGTCTCATACCGAAATAGGTATTCCTTCGGGGCCATAAATGGGTCCGACATGCCCTAGTTCTCCAATGTCAAAGCCCAAGATATTTTCGCCGAGAAGCGCCGAATTTCTCCGTCCAATGAACAATGCCCTAATTGCATATCTTCTGTGCACTGGGTCCTCATTAATTAGAGCCGCATGCCAACGGAGCACTGGGTAAAAGTAATATGAGGCTGAAGCTGAGAGGCTGACCCCTGAATAGAAGAAAAGTGTAGTATAATTTTAATACGAATGGAGAACTTCACGATCCTCAAATGAAGGAGCTAGGAGTTTGGATAGAGTATACGTTTGCAGTTACGAATCGATTTGCAGCCCCTATCCTGACCATCGCCTCCATACCGGGTCGACCCAATGAATTTCCTTTTTGGGGCCCTTTCCGAGGCGGGGAATAGCCATGATATCAATGGCCCTTGATAGCCGCACAGGCAGAAAGGTGCCTGGAACTTGGAAGGCTGACAGAAATCCGGTGGCCTGGGAAAAGAAGAAAAGGTATTGCTGGCGCTAATGCATATGACAAGTGATTAGGATTATCTGATCGTAGGGACGACGATACTGCCCCCTAGTGGCGTACTGCCATAGTCTGACACACAGCCAATCATGCTTCGAGTTGAGAGGAAGAACTGCCAAAAGCAATAGACGAGATTCTTGGCATCACCAACGGATAATTATAGGCGAAGGAAAAAATAATCAAGACTCTCTAAATAAGACAGATTAGAAAATAATAAATTCAACTACTATACGTATGTATTGTTCCGACACAAGTAGCATTGGATAGCGGTGAGATCGGCGTAAGAAAAAAGCAAAGGCATTGGACAGCTGATGATACCAGCAGCGGAACGTGGCCCCGGTGAGATCCTGCAGTCGTCTACCCCTCGCTTATCTCAAGGCGTCTAAGATCTGAGTAGCGTGATCGAGCTGGACGTCTTTGGGCCTTCAAGAAAACACATGTTGTATGCTTCTATATAACGGTTTCCCAGCACTTTTCTTTCGCGAGAAACATAAAATTGTTTACTGAGGCGAGAAACCTTGTCACTAGCTTACAGAGAGAAGAAACAAAGAAAATACTCTCGAAATTAATTGTTTTGAAGAATTTTGTAATCCTGGGGTTTCTGTAGCCGCTGAGGATGTGGCATTCGGCTGTGGCGATTAGCCAGGGTACTTCGGCTGCAGTAAAGCTGCTCTGACTCCCGTAAGATATGCACTTCCGGACCGATCGTGAAGTTTGCGCATTGCATTGCGATCTGCCCCCGCATAGGCGAACCGTCCTGCTGGAGGCGGAAGAGGTCAGCCGTGTTATTATATGACGTATCAACGTGGCGCTCTCCTATGTATGTAGGTGAGACCTGAGATCTATCGTGCAGCTAGATGTTTCGGGGCGTCTTCCCCGGAGTGAAGTATTGGCTCCCGGACTTCTGGTAAGTGACCGCCACGGACTCAGATTTATTTCTGACCCCACGGGAGGCGGTCTCAAGAATATCATATATGAGTTCTTATATGTACATAGGTGCGTACGATGCCACATACCCTACTACGTAGCATATGTACAGTCCCCAATTGGACGAATTGGGCTTGTTAGGGCGTTTGCGCACGCATGCATCTGTGCAAACACTTTACCTATGTGCCGTGGATGCGCATACATATGCAGCAATATCATGTATAATAATATAAAAGTTGGAAGAAGAAAAAGCAAACTTTGAAAACCTTATTTCTCACAGACCCAGAGACCTTCGCTTGAAGTGCAACTCGATCAATCTGTGAATCCAGAGTGGAGCTTGATATTACCGGAAGACTTCCCCTGCGATACAAGCGCCTCCTATTACTTGCTTACCGGGGTACCTTCGTCGAGGCGGAGACGCCTTCGGAGTGCTGGTACTGGGACCCCGACCGCAATTCACCTGACGCTCGATGGCACCAACTGGTTGGTAACTGCAACGCCGGCAATTTAGGAAATCATTTATCGTGGACCCATCGCTAGCCCCATCCATCAAACGATTTTTGGAGAATCGCAATTCCCAAAGATCGAGTTGGGCTCACTTGGGCTTCGATTTGGAAATTACCCTTCCTTGGCAAAAATTCGACAGCGTTGGGGCTAGCTACTGAGCTACGGTGGTTGGTTAGTAGCTTTATACGAAGGGCATTATCGCAATAACTGCCTACCGTATAACCACATTGCTTGCAGCTTACTTACCTCGAACCGTTCGGTTCCTTTGTTTCGTTTCGCCGCATTGACAAATCGTGCACATGCGAGAGAGCGCGCATGATGTGCGCTCTGGAAAATGCGAGAACGCGCGCCTCAGTTCTGGCCCTGACGGATCGCTTGCGAGATGTATGCGTATGTTGTAGCTTGCGCATAACATTAATGTTGGAGGTGCGCTATGCATAAATACCAGCACCCCCACATATTCCATGTTCTGGTCGAAGCTGGGGACCCCAGCCAGCCAGCGCTTTGTCACGCCGCCCCTGGACAGCTCCGGGGAAGCGTGCCCGGCTAGGATTGACAGCATGGTTTTGAGTTGGAGGCAGGCAGTTCGGGCCCCCAACTGCCTCCAACTTGGGGGGATCAGTTGGGGGCATATTTGGTCGAGTTATCGATTGTCGCAATTTAGTAACAATCGATAAGGGATTACGAAGTCTACACTTGTCAATGCCTTATGATGGAACTACCCGATTTTGGCACATATAGCAACATATCACACCACGAACCTGTAGCAGGAAGGAATTGTGAAGTGACAAAGAGGTGATGCAAGCGAGTTGTCCCGAGCGAACCTTTATTAATATATTATATATAGGGTAACTGAACTGACGAAGACTAATACAATGGCAAAACATGGTAAGCACGGTGTATATGTAGGCATGTGTGATGAGTTCGGCAGAGTATCGCTCACTAATACACCGCGGTCACCGAGGTGTGGAGTTCAGAGCCTTCGAGGTGAATACGACAGCAGCGCTGCAAACGCAAGTGGGGGTCGATACATGTATGAACCATCCCGCACCCAGATGCAAACTCATTAGTATTAGGTAAACCACTTCTTCAGTCAGCATTGATACGAAGCGCGAGAAACGAACAGGTGTTGCATAATGTATACTACTTTGCAGCTATTCAGACGTCAGGTCAGCTCTTTTACCAGTATTATCTTAACTACTGCACCTCTACGTAGTTACCAACGGCAGATGCATGTACTTACCTAAATTGAAACGTCAGTTAAGGCCCATTAATCGTTTTCGTATGATGTCAGAACCACTTGCTAATAACCAGTTGTGGGCACGCAAAAACGAGCTACATTCCCAATTTGTACATAACTATAACTGTCTATAGTATAGACATGCAAAATTGATGACGGGATCGTCTCCCGAGCCGACGGGTCGTCCCTGGGCTTGCTTATCTTCAGTCTTCCTACCCCAACTTATGTATTAGATATTCCCACCCAATCTCTTAACCTGGTTACCTTCATCTCAAATGGATACTTTGGCTGCAAGCTGTGATGTGACCGGTCGAAACTATAAGGTTGGATTCAGGGGGTTACAGTGTTTCCAAAGGTAAGGAATGCTCGATCCTCTCCACGAGCTTCATTCCTCTTTCTCCGCGGCCGTCGCCCCTTGTTGAGAAGCTGGTGGTATGTGTGGATCCTGTTATAACTACATGAAGAATCTAGATACCGAAAATGGTAGTGCATGATAGGTGGTTGATATAAGCCTATCGCCTATCTATTTACGGAGTATGTATAGGCAGCCTTATCTAGCCTCGCGTGAGCATATCTCCAGAAGCTTGGCGTGGCCAGAGTCATCCTTAAGATCCCAATGGGATGTTAAGCCTTGTTAGTCCGGCAGCCTGGCGGCCTGCCTCTTTCGGAATCTGCCATGATCGCCAAAGGCATAATTACAATAGTATCATGAGAGTCTTGTGGGAATATGAGTACCATGCCGAAATTGTGAGTGCCATGCTATGCCTCAAATAATAGGACAGATGCTGGTGATTGACCTCTGCGGCCAACACGCAAGGACAGGCGCCGCTTCGGATATTGAAAATCGCAATAGTCTACATGTTAGAAGGCAGCAAGGCTCACGATGTAACTTGAATGAGGCGCGTCGCCATTCTCGATATCAACAGGAACCTATAAACATGGCGCCAAGGCTGCCTGTTGGTGTTAAGCGTAGCTAGCTCACGATATGGATAAATAGTTTAGTCATGGTCGTCCATACCCTTGAGAGTATATGAGATTCGCGTTTGTGATACGGGACGGCTGCCGCGGTCACTAATGTTGGCGCTTATTGATGGCACGTAAGTGTGATGGGATCTCAATTCGGCGGTTGTGACACAGCCGCGCGCAGTGATAGGTGATGACTCTCAGCGCTCCGGCGTGGGGTTTGCGATATCGATTGGTGCGTGCATGTATGTACAATCCGTTTGTTGGCGCCACGGCTGGATAAGCAGTCCACTGAGAATGCAACGAAACGGTCACAAGTAGTACGTGATTACGAGCCCGTTCTACCCGAGTCATATTCTGTGTAAATATTCATTCTTTCATTCTCATGCGATGTCGTGACAAAGAGAAAGCAGGCAACATAGGGAGCCTGAAGTTGACATGTGACTGACTGACTGACTGCATTGCGCGATGCCTCAGCCTACTACTGGTAGCTTCGGCTTGGATTTAATATGTCCAGCGTTGTCCAACCGATTTCACGTGGTCCCGACTGACGTCCGTCTGGATTGGCCTGGCTGGGCCTGTGGGGATGGATTCCCGAGAGCGCAAAAGTCCGTACCTCCCTAGGCCTGCTAGGGCACCGAGGCTGAGAGAGCCCAGCTGATCAGCGCACGTAGGGATCCATACATGGCAGAAATCCGGCCGCTGCTAACGTAAAGGCGCCTTTCCCAGCGTCCAATATGGTTCGATGATTGTGACCACGAGAACGACGAGACGGAAGAACAGCACATATGTGCAATTAACCGTTCCATGATAAGGCCGAGCAGGTTAGGTACACGAGGGATTGCCGGGTCACGTTACCCTATGAGACCTTCATTCATATCAATATTAAGTAAAACAATATCGAAGACAGACAAACAGACACACAGATAGGTCGCCTTGTTTAGGTGCTACCGACCTCCCATTGGGGGGAGTTGAGTGTCACATTTGTTGTGCGCTGGCAATTGATTTGGGTAAAGGGGTCAGTTGTTATGTACGAAAACGTTCAAATGACTCCTTTTTCACATTCCAAGCTTAATCGATAGGATCATAGGCGAAAGCCAGTCGCAATGCGAATGCGGGGGCGCCCCATTCTAAAGCTGATAAAAGTTACTTAAAAGAGACGGCATCACGAGGTCATTTGTGAGGCAACTCTTTCAGGGTTGGAGCCGGATTCAGGCAATCCAGGACCAACGGGCCTGTACCAAGGAGGCATCTCTTACAATTCATCCCCTATCCGTAACCATTCGATTAGCAGCCATTCGATCTTAATGAATGTTAGTTAGCCAGTCAGCCAGCCAGCCAGCCAACGAATTGCCTTCCGCATTCTCGGTACCCATCAATTATACCCATCAATTATTTGGGGCATCGTCACAATCAATCACCACACAGCGTCTCTCCCCTCTGTGACCACTACTTAGCAATCTTAACCTGTAGCCTTTTAATCCCAATCGCTGCGGGCGAGGATCGCAATGCCTGATGCTGGCGAATCTCCAACAGAAGCAACAAATCGCCCGAAACAGATGTAATTTTAGTTCACAACTCGTAAACTTCCTACACGATCTGCCTTTCCAGTATGGATTGATATTAATGGGAACGAGACACTTGTCCCTTGGTTCCTCCCCCGGATGAATGAATAGAGGGTCATCAATCATTGACGTTTCCGGGGAAGAGGGATGATCTTCTTCCCACAGCAAAGCACCGCACCAGCCCCGTCCCATTAATGCGTGCATCGTCTGTAATAAATTGAAAGTGAAGTTTGTACGCGTAAGGTTTTCAAAGTTGACAAATACTGGGGATAGTTGTTGGTGCAGTTTTATTTACTATGTAACTATTTCTCATATTGCAGTAGGTATACTGTTGGCTATAGGTAGTTGGTGCGTGATGAGGATGTACTTTGATGAGAATTGCACCTGCAGCGGTAATCCATTGATTGATTACATTTAGAGTCTCATACATGGCTTTTTTTGGTCATCATCGTCATCAAAAGAAGAAATGCCCTCACAGTGGTGTTGTTGAGATAGCTTGCACTATTAGCAAACTAGGTCCAAGCCAGACATCAAAGACAAATAGATGAACAGTGATTAGGCATGACTGAACGAGGCAAAGCTCAATGTCGGCACACCTCGACTAACAACAATCGCTTCTTCAATACGCCGGCGTGCTGGTAATGCCGGCGCATGCCAAAAAGGGTCTAATAAGGGTCTGCTGGTCGGCTGGTCAGTCTCTTTCTCTCTGCCTCCTCGTCGTCGGCAGAGGGGAGATATTCGGGTAAGGAAAGTATTGACCGCGGACGGCTTTCCGGGTAGGTCTGAGAGGTCTTAAATGCCTCATTAGGCATATAGTACTTGTTCGGTCCTAGGCTTTGCGCTACTTTCTGGCCCATCCCCGAAAGGGCAAAAGGGTTCGCGACGCTAGGGTGAATACTTCGGGTGAGTCTGGCCGCAGGTAGACCGCTGAAGGGCATCCCAGTGGCATCCACCGGAGAAAGAAACACAGAGCAGGTACGTATCCCTGGCACCTGGGAGGGGGGTACGTACTATGTATCGCAGGGCAGGTACGTACCGGCAATCCAGGTACTTCTGCGCGTGTTGCCAAGGGTCGTTGTGCTGCTCCTGGCACCTTGCCCCTTGATCCTAGCTCCGCCGCCACCCCTACCTCCCTCCTTCACTTTGACTCTCTCTCTGTCTCTTATCCACCCGCACGCCTTCTCATCACCCCAAGGAACTGTCGAACAGGGACCCCCGCCAAAGGTACATGGATACTTCCGGTACGAGGCTACTTGGGTACGTACCGTTGCATGCGAGGAGTGACTTCGCACACCGCGCCTTCAGTGACCATCCTCCACCTAGGCCCTTACCCACTCTGCTCCCTCATATCAAATACATAATATGTACACAATTCCACCCTCTCCCTCACCTTCCTCAACCACCACATATCGCGAGCCACAAAAAACGAGACTGCTCATATAATCGTCGGTGATCGTAGCATTGATCACATTCAGCATTACTCGACGACCCCATACTGTCCCTCCTGTTACCGAGTATCATCTACACGAGCACGCCAGCATACATCACCAGCACCAGCTTCTTCCACTATCGGCGTCTCCTCGGTTTTCCCGCAATCGCGCCTCGAAGAACATACAGGAATATTCGAGCATTCGAACATTCGAACCTTCGCCAACCCAGTTCCACCCGTGGCGCCCTTTAATCAACTCTCCCAATCTAGGCTTTGCACAAGTCTGGCCAATTCTTCTTTTATCTGCGTCGACGTTCGCGATCGACTTCGCGAAACCGACTAGCACCATACTTTCAACCCACACCCTGTCACTGTCTGCTCTAGCAGTCGAGCAGCCAAATATATGCCGAACATGCCTTGTAAAGCAGATGGCTTGGTCCTGACCGTGGACCCGAATGTCATCCACAAGGTCGACACACATAACCCTCAGAACCTATTTAGCATGTGGACTCGTACGTCTCCTCCCTCGACCTGGGGTCGAGTGCCAATTTTCGCAACCGTTACTGACAGATGCCTCTATGTAGTCTTCTCTAGATGTGCCGACTCAGTCGAACAAGGCCGGCGGTTAGAAAACCTCAGCTGGCGGTTATGGAACAGAGAAACCTTCTGCTGCGAGACTGGCCAGACAAAGACATCACCCACTACCGCCACGTTACCGAGAGATATCCCCTGGCTACCAGAGGTCCCTCAATTATCCGGCAGTGTGGACTCCATCGCCGATGAGGAGGCCATTGAATTCAGCAACGTTTCCGAGCCCGTGGAGATCCTTCGGCCCCGCATTGTTCGACAGGACTCGTATGCGAGTAGCCGGAGTAGGGGTCGCGAACGCCATATTACTTCGGATCACCTCGAGAAGATGGTAGTTTCTATTATCCAAGAGAAGGAGCCGAATTTAGCGCCGCTTTCTGAGCTGAGCTCGCCCTCTGTTGCATCTGACGGCGACCAGACCCAGTCTTCTTTCCCGGAAACGGAGCATTCAGCTACGACTCCAGCTACCGAGCCCATGTGTGAGTCGGTGGACGTATCTACGCCGGCGCCGTCGCAACAGAAGACACCGGAAGCACCTGCTACGAATGTAGTCCGAGGCTTCTCACCGTCGCAAATACCGTCCTTCCGTGTCTCGCATGAGCCCAAAGCATCTACAGCCGGACCCATCCCCGAGCCTCACTCCTCGCCTGCCCCTAAACCAGTGCAGCTTAAGAAGCAGCCTGCCAAGTTCCACTTGGGCAGATCTTCCGATGACGAGTCTTCCCAGAGCTTAGAGAATCGCCAACCAATTCCTCAACCTAAGAAGAAGATGTTCCAGGTTGGCGGCTCATCGAGCGAAGACGACAGTCCTTCGTTGAAGAGCGCGATGCATTCTTCCCGACCGGATGCGCTACTCAATCCCCAGAAGAAGCAGACGTCATTCAGCAACCAAGTCACGACGCGGACGATCCAGAGTTCTAGCGACCAGTCAGATAGCTACATGGACGAAAGCGCTATCGACGATGACGACGAGGATTCGGAGTGGGAGGACTCGATCGAAGAGAGTGGCAAGTCAAGCGTGGACGATGCGGTCACATTCAAGCGCGTACCGTCGAAGCCCAACCTCACTTCTCAAAGATCATTGATCAGTCTTATGTTTGCCGGACAAGAGGAGAGAGCGAAGGGCCTCAGCAACTACGCCTCGCACTCTACTCCTGCCATCCCGCAGCGTGCACGAACAATGCAGAACCCTACGAACATGAACATGGTCACGCATGCGAATGAGGCCGACAATGGGCTTGAGATGAGGAGGGCTCTGCGACCCACGCAATTGAAGCCAATCAACGAGATCCCTCGCTCGGGAGCTCAGCCGATCCTCGCGAACCCGCAGACGCACCATCACCAAGCTGCTCTTTCACCCCGCACAACCAGGAGAAACATGTTGGCTACTGAGTTGACCGAGTCCCTTCGGCGTCAACTTCTCTGGGAGCGACAGCAAAAGACCTCGACCGCTAATGCCGTTCTAAAGAGGCGCCACACCTCCCATGACGTCGCCAACCTAAAGCAGTATCCTGAGAAGGCCTACATGGGCAAGGCAAAAGACGAGATCAACTCCACTAGCTGGAATCAATATTTCACTCGGGAAGATTTCGGCGGATACCATGCCCAGGGCTGGTAATTCAAACCCTCTTCAAGAATCTAATGTGCGAACCGAACATACATACATATCCCTCCAATCGAGATGTTAGCAAGCACTCGATGGCAGATCTCTCTCGACTGCCCTGTACATTTTCTTTTTTTGTTCTCGATGCATGGCGAGGCTGTTGCTTTTCTACGATACCTACCGATTGCATGCATAAGGCCGGCGTTTATTGACGTTGCTTAAACCATGAGGCATCTTACCGACCCTAATCGCACACGACTTGGTCGGTCAGTTGAGCGGAATTTGGTCACATGGAACGGCTTGGACATGGCAGTACATCGTCGACTGTCCATGGCCCGCTTGTACTCAAATGCGTGTCGTGTTTTTAGGGCACGCGCTTTTACTTTTCACATTTACCTGGCACTAATCGGCGTTGCTACCTCAATGATACCACGGTCTGCATTTGATTTTGTCCCCGCGTGGGGATTGCATTTGACTTTTACAACTTTCCAAGGAACTAGGATGCGATGATGGGAAGAAGCGGCAGCGTGTATTTTCAAGGAGAAGCGGAGGGCGACCTCACAATGAATGAAGCGTGGAAGAGAAAGACAAAAATGGAATTGTGTCTGTTGTTTTTTTGACATGACGGCAGAAGATACAAGGAATGCCGTCTGGGACAGGTGTGCACCAAAGCAGAGGAAAAGAGAAGACAAAAATTACATACCACGTGCCATGACCAACCAAAAACATGGAAAAATCTTTGAGAAGAAGGGCTACAAAATAAAACAAGAATACAACTTGTTGAGGCACCTATATTACATCTGTCTTGATCATTGCAATTATTTCCCATGTGACTAGGCTTTGTTGTAGACCATCTACATAACAGTACTGTAGTACCATTTACCTGCACGGAAATAGCCCATCGGCTATACCAGAGTTTAGCTCCAGAGGTTACTGTCGCACATACTAGGTTATCCCTAGACATTGGCAAAGAGTTGGGTAGCATGTGAAATTAGAGGATTGAGCAAAGATGCGTCGCAACGTACATCTACAATGGCGACTAGCCAGGTTTGATGTCAGGAACACAGCTATTTTTGATCTGTTGCGACTCTGACCTTGACATTCTGCATCGTCCTTTTGCCGGCGGATGTTTAAGGCGAAATGCCCGTAGCTTTAGCTCCCCTGTTACCTAAACCAGCAAATATACCGTTCTCATTGAATAGAGTCGCAGTCCAATCTTAAAAGACGTATACGGATTGTAAAAAACGAAAGGGACTTATACAGATCCAAGGACATGAATGATCACACCATAATGATTATTACTGTATTTGTGTTCGTAAATGCAAGCACTCATACACCATCTTCATGTTATCAATCCTTCGAGGGTGTCTCAGGGCTCACGGTCTGGTCGAAGAACCAAGCCTTTCCAACTACCAGGCCAGAACACTATCGCCACGAGTAACAGGTGTGTAGTAAGCTTCTAGATAGCATCAAAAGCTCTCGACTATTCAGTAAACAACGTGTTCTGTGGTGTGCGTGTGCGACTGAATCGCGCCTCGTGACGAAAACGCGTTCGTAAATATCACTTGATGCGGAATGTGATTATCATTTGCGGAATGCGCAGTCCCCTGATTCTCCGCCAGCTGGCGATATCACAGCAAACCACCTTCCGGATGTGTGCGCCCGACAGCATACATACTGCGGCAGATCAATCTGCAGTCAGGACCCTTGATCGACCATCGGGAGATACTCTATAGGGGATCTACGCTGGGCCGCCTCGTCCCGAAGATGGTTAATTATTTTGCCCTTTTTCGAGCCTTGTATGTACCGCCCGTCTTCCCGTGTGAGCCGATTTACATCACCTGTACTTTATTGCCTAGCCGTCTGTCCATGTAAGAAGCTGTCTAGACGGGCCCTTCGAAGATCTCGAGGGATCGTCATCTGCCTACTTAGCCTTGTGTATCCCAACTCAGATTGTAAATAAGATAGTCCTTTGAGGGGTCCTTGAGGGGTCCTTCGGAGCACGCAAGGGCTCTGCAGTATGGGCAAGGAGCCCTGCCTGCCGGGGTTCACCCACTTGGGATCAGTATGCATACCTTTCGACTTTGGGACAGCGTTGGTTGGGGGATGGACATCAAGGCAAGCGACGACGCCCTTGCCTCTCGCTGGCTGACCGCAT
This sequence comes from Whalleya microplaca, assembly GCA_022497155.1. Taxonomy (NCBI): domain Eukaryota; kingdom Fungi; phylum Ascomycota; class Sordariomycetes; order Xylariales; family Xylariaceae; genus Whalleya; species Whalleya microplaca. The sequence continues at coordinate 164,042 of MU385741.1, read as the reverse complement.
TTCGTTCCAAAGCGGTCACTATACATGATAATGCCGTTGTCTCAGGGACGTGCAGGCATTCAGTGTTTATCGTACTGATTTCGTTCAACTTGGCCCCAGCCAGCACACATACACAGGCGCGGATACCCTCCAGAAGGCAGCAAAACCCCAATTTACAGCATCCCTAGGTGCATACGTGCTAGCCTAACAGCCGCAGAGACTGTTGTCCATCAATGGATCCCGCGTTCTCGTCGATGCCCACACGGTCCCAGAGTTTCAACCAAGGGAACGAGGCCTATATCCTTGCCTCGAGGCCAGCGAAGGACCTCCGTTGGTGGGATGGCTCAGCCGCCGGAAGCGAGCTGCAGATGGGCTCGGGAAAAGTAGGAAAAACTGAGCATTTCCAGCTTGCTAAGGGCAAGGCGGTGAGGGGACCGCCGGCGCAGTTTGCTGCTTGCTAGCTGTGGTTTTTTAGCAACTGGGGCCCGTCTTCATGCTGTTGCAGGGTGCAAACTGGGGCAACTCAACCGCTCTATCCAGAGACCAAAACTTATCAGCAGCAGCTTAGGTAGGTGATGATGATTCTGCTTTGACTGCTTGGGTCGTTCCCCATTTCGCTACTGCAGGAATGGCATAATCATCGTCAAGTGCGGCCGAGTATACCAAGTATACACAAAGATCAGCCCGTGGCGCATGGGGATGAGGATGTAGTATACCTAGGTAGGGCATGGGTATGTATGTGACTACCGTACCCCGCGAAGGTGGGCGGTAATGCAAGCCTACCAGGACCCTTCATGCACCTTACCTTGCGGTAAAGCTTCAGTAATTCGAAGACTATAATTTTCTATATTCCGAATTTTACCATTGGCTCCCTTGGGCCGCCCTTTTTTTCTTTCCTGTCCCAGATGGACCGCGGAATAGATAGCTGGTTGTGGACTGAGTTGTCCTGCTGCTCCTCCTCCATCATCATCGTCACATACCCCAGTGCACTGCATAGCGGTCTTAGACACTTGAAGGCCAGAGCAGGCAGCCAGCCCACTTCCATGCATGACACCTCTCGCTGGCGATAGGGCTTATCAGACCACCTTGCTACTGCTCTAGCTCTAGCTTTATCGGCGGTGGTGGTTTTACGGTGGTTGTCGAACGAAACGCAGCGATGGTGATGATGAGTTGGCTCCCACACCTCCCTTCGCCGCCGCGCGCGTACAAATCAGCGTGCGCGCGACTGCACTCACCGACTTTTTCAGATGCATCGGATGGGGGGTCCGTCCGCACGGCGAGTGTGTCCGCGCGCGCGCGCCACCACCCCCGACTGCACTGCTGCAATGCTGTAGCTACTATGATAGCATGTATCAGATGCTCAATCTGTATATGCACCAGGGATACATCATCTTAGAGATCGTGACTAGTTTGGCTGGCATGCGTCTCGAGATTGATGCAAAGACCCTCTTCTTTCTTATTACCTTACCTACTACCTATGCAGCGTTAGGGAGAGAGAGGCCGGCCAGTCAGCCAGTTCAAAGGCCGGTGGTCTATTGATTGAGTGACGGGGTTTGAAGGGTCCCTCTTTTTTTACCCTGAGGCGCCGTTGTCAAAACACTCCGCAGTCCAGCAGTCGCGTTTCTCTGTCGGCGCCGGAGAGCCAGTTGTTGAGTACGAGCTTCCCCGCTTGCCCGCCTCTGATGGGGCCTCGACGTCATTCTGGAGCGGTTTCAGCATATGTCAGTCATTTTCTGTGGCGCTTTATTATCTAATCTAATTTATATAGATTATTATGTATGTACCTAGGGATTTATAGCTACGCAGTAGCGAGTTTACAGTGCAGTGCAAGTGCAGTGCAGCCTTGTAGGTATGTACCTATTCCGTACGTATGCTCCAGTGTTTTACACACGATAATCCAGGTCACTATCCAGGCCATCCAGGTTACTATCAGTAACGCTACGTCACACGCCAACTTCGCATACCCTTCAGATGCGGTGTCGTGTTGTCCATGATAGCTTCTGCGGGTAGTCCCTCTGACACCTATCAGACCACTTGCTATTAACTGATTACACGATTCACGCGCTCCGTCCTCCAGTGACTAGAGGAAGCTGTCACGACTTGATTTTTGTACCTCATGTCGATCGGTCCGTTTTTGGGATCATGTCGGCACCGCTCGGTTCAATTGAGAATTTCTGACGGGCCATCGGATTCGCCCGACCGAGGCCCAATTAGCCGTAGAGTGGGCTTTTTATTCTTATTTTTTTAATAGAAATCTTTCGGCAAGTTCCCCACAATCTTCTAGAAGCCTTCGAAAGCTTCCAGGGATTTGCCGCTTCGGCGCTAGCACGGGAGGCAAGCCACGTGGGGCCCGAAGCCCCTACCGGATTCGTCTAGGCGTTCTCTGAATTACTATTATCCAGCCGGATCCCGAGGTTCCACAGGAGCTCCAGAAAGAGACCGAGATCTCACCCACTCTTTTTCGGAGTATCTTCAGATACGGCCTAGTTGTAGATAAAATCCAACCGTTCCCCCCTCTTCTTTATTTCGCCGAAGAATAAGCAAGATGAGATTATGTCACATGTGCTATCTAAGCGCGAGGGGTCGAGGAATGACGACCGAACGTCGAAGCGCGTTCGCCTGAAACATGTGATGTTACGAAGGCGACGCTGCACCCGTCATACACGTTTGTGTCAGGTATACTCGAAGGCATTTGGCCATCAGACCTGGCACCGTCGTAACCTTGAGCCGTTACGCCGGTAAGGTCAAAACGCCGATTTAATTGCGAGCAATAGCGAACGGTGGAGTTATTTGGTGAGATCACCCTATCGACCCTCCTTTTCTCCAGATCTCGGGCAGGTCTACGCCCACCTTCCGCACCGCACGAGAAGATCACATGTACACAGAGCTTGTGAGGGCGTGCACGGCTGAGATTCACGCTTGACATGGTTGGTCCCTTGTCAGGAAAAACTCTGTTGTGGCAGACCACACGGACTGGTCAAAAACGGGGGAGGCTCCAGACTGATGAGAATAAGGCCTAGTCCCAACAGTCTACTACTAAGCAGATAGCGTCAAGCTTTGTCTCTATATTTTCCCGATTCTCGCTCGCTCCCCCTCTGGCCACGTGGGGCCCGAAAAAATATAACGGACGGGGATGTCATGTCTTTTGAAACTCGGTATTCACACACCACCAGCCTCGCGGTCTGGTGGAGCCGCCAGATAATTTCACGGGTAGCCCAGGAGCTCGGGTCGTCATAGTCAGTGAAATTTTATGAACGGCCCTTTTCGCCGACCATAATTCGCCCGCTGCCTCTCCCCTGTCTCCGCCTCGATGGCACCGGAGATGTGTGGGGAACGTTGCGGCGGCCTGGCGGCGGCTTGTATATGTACGTAAGATCTAGATCGCATGTCACGGCATTCGAACCTGTTCGTCTCGACCCCAGGATTCATGTGGTCGATCCGCCGAGTAGTTATTCTATGCCGTGCCGGTTGAAAGTAGGTAACAGACGCGAGATGTGTGTATCGGGGTTGTGTCACGGAGGGCAGCTGATAGGGGCCAGGTAATACTGCGCTGTAGCATAGACGGTGAGTGCCCTCGTTGCATCGAATGAATTATGATATTTGCGAGATCAAGGTGTGGTTTTATTTGGATCATCTAGAGTATGTAATGCAAATATCTTGGTGGCAGCTTGAAATCTTTCCCCTTTACCTTTCGTCATACCTCATATACGGCACTAGTGATCTTCAATGTACCCTCGCTCATGGGAAATAGACTAGTATTTTTATTATTCTGAATTTATCGATTAAATATTAGCTACATTAAATGGTAGATTGAACCTCGGGGTAAGTTAGCCAGAGCACTACTCAGCGATATCCGACCCAAAAGTCTGGGAAGAGTTTGCGGAAACCTTAGCTCAACATTAGCCCGAGCTACACGGTGCCATCTTCCTGACAAGGTTGCAACCCCAGATGTGTCTAGTTCTAGGCGGACGTCAGAAACATTTAAGCGTTGTGAGTCTATTTGGTGCTCGAATATGCCACCGACTCCTCGTGTGGCTCTAGCACGTGAAAGAGGTGCGGTCGTGAACCGTAATCTGCTCCTCGGGACCGGCTACATCACAATAAGCATACGTCGTTTTTACCGTCCCCGGCTAGAGAATATGTTATTCGTAGTTGGTTACGCATACATATTGTCTAACCATCATCGTGACTCTGATTTTCTTTAAGGGCACAGTCACATTCGACCCGAAGGCGCATCGAGACTCGGGGAAGGTTCAAGGTCCAATATTAAACGGGTTCTGGTATAACCTGAACGACTTCAATCTCCGGGGAGAGAAAGTTGACTTTCAACACCCCGCAATCCCCAGATAGGTGGTTGCGGAGAAACCCCAGGTTTTCAGGCAACCCAGAACCTCCCGTCTCTGTCCTCTAGGTTTCAGAGACAATATTGTTGAATCTGAGCGGCTTACAGTGGGGATAGACTCTACGTTTAAGCTTCCTGAGCTTATTTAGAGTTTCTGACGCGTACTATTACATCCTCAGGGGTGAGTGCGGATATATATAGCTTTTGAAGTGGAGGGTTTGCTGTTTATTAACTTGAAGGTGTACCCGTAACTGTTCCTAGGATGAAAGCGTATATTAGTTGAGTACACATGTAAATACAGTAATCATCTATGGATATCTACTTCTGCCTTGTTGTTAGATATCATGTAAAGGGCAGGTCTCTACTAAATGATGTCTGCACCGCGAGAAACGTCTAGGATGATACTTTCCTTAGTCCCTCTTAAGTCATGATGGATAAGGAGAGACAACTGACCCCAACAGAAGACATCGAAACATATAGGCTAGCGACATGAGTCAAAACAATGTACATACTTCGGCTCAACGATCATGACTATGTAGGATTCAACGACGTGGCTATATCTAAACTGGGCATTCTCCTCAGGTAATGTCTTTCGGGGATATCTTATCTGAATAGGCTTGCAGAGCAGCGTCGTGCATGGTCGGTCTGCATAAAAAGGAAGAAGTGATAGGTACGTGGCCTAGAACTGGCGAAATGGCGCTCTGCATGTTTGAGTTACTGGGACAATCCGCATAGCCGAATTACACTTTATAGTCGAGGCCCACTCACATGTTGAGAAGTCTCAACACATAGGCGCAATCTTCATGTAGCTCAACTTGGTCAGTAAGGAACAGGGGCCGTGGAGTTGGAGCAAAGCAGTCATCTCGTGTGCATTATTCTCTAACCTACACGTAAGCAGAGTTATACATAGGATAAATTAGATATGATTTAGAGCTTTTTACGTGGCCTTTGGTATAAATATAGTATATACCTAATATCTGAGGTCTAGATACCATGAGTCTTGACATGAGATGGAACCAGGATCCGTAAAAACTCATGCTGTTTCATTCTAGAGTTTCTTCCAAGCTGTATGTTGCTATTATTAGAGTGATCACCTAGGCATGTCGCTTTTATTTTGAACTGATCCTACTTGTGCTAGTTTGATACGCTGCTGTACTAGGTACGCAGCATCCTCGAGCCAGAAGAGTTCTTCAGTCACCACATCGTCGACTTTTGTCTCACATCAAATAAGCACTTTACTCCGCTATATCGACCTAGGGGCCTTCGAGGGCAATCCTGGAGCACTGTCGATGATCATAACTCTCTACCTGAGACTATAACACAAAATGTGTTTGTGAACATCTGATAGATATGTAAGTTAAATAGCTCAGTAGCTCTATACATCGTATAACCAATAGAAGGTCTGCGGGGGTAGTGTTTCCTCCCTATTCTCGCGTTGAACACGCACGCACACACACGAGGTTGCCGACTGCGCCCAATATAACGATATGAGGATTATATATATGACATTGCGAGAAGACAACACGCGTTTGAACGATGATGGACGTTACAGCCTTTTACTGTCTCACCATACTCACAATTCAAAGAGGTATATACAACTGAGAGTGGTTTACACGGATTTGCGCCCGCTCAAAGGACTGCGGGTAGATCGGGCCCGGTTTGTTTGAGTGTATATATTTCGCATGGGGAAAGAAATCGGGGTGAAATGATATGTATAGTAGTAAGTAAAACGAGGCCGAATACTATCCTATAGTGAGGTAGCTACCCTTCTTTCGCGGCTATAAAGTATATGTGAAGCAGCCATAAATATACGGCGGCATACGTCCGGGGTGATCTATCGACATCGTGCAGTCTCATCTTTGTCCTGGAGAGGGTACTGATATTTATAGCTATTAGCTTCCAATTCGAATAACCGTCATGGCTTGATATCAAGGATTTACCTCCATGCAAAAGCTTTAGATGTTAGGCTTCCTCATAGTCTCAGAGTATGTATATGAGTCTCTCCGAGGCTCATCTCATCAATTGATCAAGCTTCATCACATACATTTTCCGCACAGTTTGAATTGACTGAGAGCATATGTCAATAACGAACTATTTCATCCCTTAAGTCAACTATATACCATCAATGTGAGTATGTAGGCCGTAAATGGTTGCCATCAACTTGAAAGAATGCAATTCTTCAATGTATGATAAGCTTGCGCCAGAGGCCGCGGAAACTTCGTAGTGTGCAGTAAGTAGCTGAAGTGTTAGTTGAAGCTCACTCAATGACGGATAAAGTGCTTCAGTTCAATGGAGCCCTCATATATTGAGAAGATCTAGCTCAAGGCGTTGCTAACTAAGTGTGAGCAGAGGCTTTCTCAGACTTCTGAGGGAAGCCTCGGTGCTAAGGGGGAATCCAAGATACTAAATAGCTAAGAGAAGTGTAAAACTTGAATGAAAAAGGTATCTCCACGATCCATCGCTATTTGTCAAGAATCATAGAGAAATCATCGCCACAAGGAATCCATACGCCACGGCCTGATGGAAACCCTCTACCACTGATGCGCTGCGCCATCCAGTTTGGGTGTTACAACCTCGTTCCTGTCAGCGAACGGGTTGTTTTCGTCTTCGTCTGCGTAGTCGTCTTCCTCATCTGACGGGGGCTCAGGGGCTGGGCGCAGAGACACCGTTGGTTTGGACGATGCGGAGGGTCGAGGAGGAGGCATAGGCCGAGGTGGAGGACTTGGATTGATGCTGAGGCCAGCCATCTCCGATACAGGGCTTGATGGACTGGTCGGTGATGTCGCCTGTTTATTTTTTTCGCTTGCCACTGTTTCTGGGTTAGTAAATGATCAACAGGAGATGTGAGTTAAACATGCAAAACAGCTTACTTCTATAAAGATGGGCTTGCTCTGCTATCTCATCCTCAGAATCACTGTCAGCATCAATAGAGCGATCCAGTTGCTCATAAGTCATGAGAGCTAAGACTAGCTCGTCGTTGGCATGGAGGAGGCCGCCAAGCCACTGCTCGTCCTCGACGTGGTGGATCTATCTAGATTAGCGGATTCCCGTAAATAAAAACAGTCAGATACATACATATCGTAGAACCTTTCTTCTTAGCTTCTTACAAATCTCAAAGTGCTGCACAGCTGCGGGGTTCTCCGAGATCCTCTCCCGCTCCCTGTTTATGCTTTGAAGAGCGTTTGACAAATTCGTGGCCGCGATCGAAGACTCTGCGATCGTAACCTTCATAGCATCCTTTTCGGCTTCAAGGTTGAAAGGCTTATGCTTTCTCTTGTTCTTCTCCTTGTCTTTCTTTTTCTTATCTTTGGAGGAACTAGAGAAAAAGGACCCTGAGCTAGACGGAGACTTGACATGGCTGAACGACTGGACTGTCTGGGTCGGCTGTGGATACGTAACAGGTACTCGCGAAGACGAGGCCTGAGATGGCGAAGAAGCTTGAGGACGTTCAGCCTCCTCATCCTCGGAATCGCGAAACGGATCTTGTTCCGTTTCACGAAGGACCTTGGACTTTGCCTGCGTGACAACTTGCTTGCGTCGCGGAAGTTCCTATCATTCGTTAGTCCTAGAAGCAATCTCCTTATTAGACGAGGTCTTTACCTTATACAGCATAGAGATCCTTTCGAGACCGGGAGTTTTCTTATATTCGGTAGCCCAGCTTCTGAATAACTCGGAACACTTCTTCTTAACATCAGGATCCGAGAGGTCGGAAGTGCCACAGACGCGCAAACGTTCGAGCAGGGGCTCATCAATGAACGTTCGCTGGAAACGCGGGCCAGCATTCTGAATTAACCCATCAAGAAGCACCAGAGCCCTCAACTGTCGATGGACACTGCCATACTTGAGCTTCTTTCTGAGCGCACGGGCAGCTTCCGCGGGACCAGAAGCTTGCAGCTTGATGACTTCAACAAGGTCCGGGATGCCACTTAGGTCATCTTCCTCATACGACTCGCTGGTGAGCCGTTCTACTGTCACTGTGACAGCGGAATAAGGTTTTTTCTATCAACAAGGTCAACACGGTTCAAATACAACAGCTGTATCTTCTGCAACATGCAACGCATATCTAGGAAATTGCCTAGGCGTTGTGTCTTTGTAGAAAGGGGGCGATATGAAGTGACCTGAATAATACCGTCGTTGTCCACAAGTATACAGATCTTAGCTAAGCCTTTTCTAAAGCGACATAAGCACTCGAGTCCAGCTTATTTAATAGCTGCTCCGACTAGCAGTCAGGATTTAAGGTGCTTATCTCGTTTTAGAGCAGATCTAGCTCAGACCTGAATGTCGCGAATAACTGCGGTGTTGAAGATTATGCAAGGCTTCGGGATATCACGGCTGACGTACCTGAGAGAACATGTTCGCAAGCTGAAGCTCCTATGTGGAGCTGTGACGTCAGGCTGGAGGCTGTCTTCGTGTCTAGTAATGCTGAAAGCTTATATAGGAACCTCTCAAGGGTCGAGGAACATGCGGCATAGGTGTTTAAAAGTATGATTGCTGTCTTTGTGGCATACAGAATGAGTCAGGCTCGTTGGTTAGAAGCAGTGGCAGGTGACAGATGAGCAAGATGTATGGCGAGGGGTGACAGGAGGGGCTAATGATGCGGGATAAGTTGTGAGTGTTACTGTGCACGGGATAAGTTTGTTGGTTGATGAATGAGCGTTTCTGTGACTCTTCATCAGTGTGAGTAATGTTTGATATGTTATAGACTCGGATCGGCGAAGGCGTTTGAGTACCTAACCCAAGGCAGGTCGATAGATATGTATCAACGAGTTGGCAAGGTGCAAGGTTGGCTGCGCCTGCGGGAGACCACATGCAATTCAATTGCCTATCTGATGGTATTGGAGGGGTTATAATTCTTTTTGGTCAATAATGTGCGTTATGCAATATTGATTTAACCCCACTACATTTATAACCCACAGTAAGTACATGTGTACGAATCAGTTTAAAGTGTTACGCCGGACCCCTGAAGCAACACTCTACATGTTATGAATGATACAAAGGGTGATGCCACGATTGTTATGCCAAGATAAACAGTATTGAAAATGACCAGTTTTATATTAAGAATTTATTGCCACCATCTACCTGATACCTACCTCGGTACATCTGTGAGTACCTAAGTACTTTCCTGCATTCTACATGTACCTAGGTTTCAGGAGCCAGCCTGCATGAGTTCCTTCCTAATCTGAACATACTTAGGTAGACTATTAGAGGAAAGTCTCAGACTCTAACCTGTCTATTCTAATTTTAGTCAGGTCTTTTCTTCAGCTCCGAGTATTTTAACTAATCATTTTCACTCTTACATTCTTAGCACTCTTCCACCTCATCTTGAGTAGTATTTTCATCCCTCAGCCTTTTACCATAGTAGACGATCACAAAATTTCCTTTGCCCTGAACTTACCAAATGTGATTCACTGCTTTTGTTATAAATGTTTTCTGGGTCATTGGTCCTAGTCTAGAAACCGAGACTCTCATCATGAGCGACCATATTGAATCTAACGTTGGGATTCGTTCGCCCGAAGGATCTCAAGGTATTGCCAACGTAATGTATGAAAGTTCACCACCTACAATTCGATTAAGATAATTCAGGACTAAAAAGTCTCACACAGCAGCCACTCTGGTCCTGTAACTGCTTCGTCGCCTGGTAGCAGCTTCACGCCAATCAATAACGGTCTAGCATTCGGATCGAAGGTAGAAACGTCCAGCCAATGTAGCGCTCTGCTACTCCCTAACAAGGAAACACACAAATTCCTGCCAGACTATTCAGATGTGACTCAAAACCGATCCCAGAAGCGCACTCGAGCCACGCTTTCAGATAAGAATACAGCTCGATCCAAGCGCCAACTATGCCTGCCTGCCACATCATCTTCTAGCCCTTTCCAAACCCTCAAGGTTATTAAATCAAGCACCGAGAAGAACATATCTTTATCAAAAGCCACATACGGAGCTGGCACTTCTCTGTACGATGCAGTCCAAGATCGAGGCGCTAACTCTGAGCACATGTTCGATCAGACTACCATGGAGCAGTTGACCCCTTACCCCACTGTAAATCCAAGAGGCCCTGCAAATCTGTCAAACCGTAACCCTGTGATTCAGATATCAGATGTAGAGGTTGAGCTTCATCCCGCCGATATGCAACTTTCTGTTCCTGGCGGGGTTGCAATTATACCTGGAATAGCTGGCGGCTCACTAGGCATCAGTGGTGATATTAACCCGATTAATATGATAGTTGCTGAACGGACTGTCGAGTCAAGATGCGAATTCATTGACCCCGGCACTCAACAGAATACTAACACAGAATTGGACTCTGATGACGACTATCCCCTTAATGGCGTAATGGATGAAGACATAGTTGGTCTTCTTGATAAAGCGCAACATTGTCACCAAGAGAGAAACATTCCGCCCTCGAGCGTAACCCAAGCATGGGACCATGATTCACGATCCGCAGCGGAGTACGATTCGACGCTGCAATACTCATCGCCACTCCCTTCGTCAGAACAAACGAATTGGACCCCCACGACGAACAAGCCCAAAGAAGCCCAAGAATATCTGCTCGATGATGACGTCGACTGGGATGCCGTGCATGAAATGACCAGCACCTTGCCGAAGGATCCATCAATGGCTGCTTTTCGAGAGATGGAGTCTCCCTCCCGAGCCGTTGAAAGTGCTCAACGTGAGGATCCTGTTGAAGGCTCTACTCATGCCGACGATACCACGCGATTGAAGCCATTCGTCCGACCACCTTTCCCCGAGAAGGTTCGTGATCGATCTGTCGTTCCCGGGCTGTCCTCAAACATCGTTCTCCGGACCTGTTTTCGAATAGGCGAAATGATCAACCAGACAGTACGCTGTTTTAATCACCAACAGGATGCTGTATTCGAGCTCTACGCGAAAGTAACTTACTCGAGCCGCGAAACTCTTGCGAGGAAACAGCATTTTCAATTCGTGGACCTGTTCAAAGACCAGCAGCCGTATCCTGCGGCCATCCTCTCGGGTTGGAGAGTAGGAAGCCAATTAGATCGACATAGCTCAGCCTTCTTAGATACGAAAGCTGGCCCGAAGCTTTGCTGGAGCCTGTGTCGGCCTCGGAGAGACCCCAAAGTTGCCGTCGGCTGGACTTTCATCGTCCTAGATATTACAGAAACTGACTGGGAGCAGATAAGTTGGGCCAAGAAAATAGTTTGTGGGGATAATGGCCAGCAACATAAAAGCACTGCCACTGCAAAGTTGTGAATATGACTGGATTCAAGATGGGATTGTTTGCTGTCTGGCTGTTGCTGCTGCTGCATCAAAGAACCCGGAGGGGGCTTGGGTAAGTGTCGTGCAACCTTTGACACGAGTACTCGACTGTAAGTTCATAGCTTCACCATATTCTATGGCGCTTTGAATGACTAGATAACTACGCTACACATGATTGCTGTTAGTCATCGAGAATAGAAAATTTTCGATTCTACCACTTGCCGCTGGCCGCTGACTTGGAGAACAATTGTCCGATGGACAAAGGAGTTAGCATGAACAGCTTCGACTACAAATGATATCGACCGCAATTTACAGGGACGAGTTTCATTCCAAGGAATGACACATACTAATCACAAAAGGGGCCAGCTCAACGGTGGTCCCTCTGCTTTGACCAACTCATCAGGCAGGTATATGCCAGTGGTTGTAAGTCACGTGCCATCTCCACATCCCTAAATTACGATACCCGCAAGGCCATTAGGCTCAGACCTCAAACAACTACAACATTTCTGCAACTGGTATCTTTTGTCTTGTTCTCAGTCGTCCCGTCAGAGTCCTTAAATTGATCACTGACGAGGCAGTATTGTTAGTAACAAGAGGTAGTGCTCTAATTTTTTTTGTTGCTCCTATCTCATCTCAATTTCCCAAGTTCTCCATCCAATGGTTCGACTAATTGACATTTGGGAACATAAGCCTTCGACACAGCCTCAGACACTTCGGCAAAGGCTAACACAACACAATATAGACGCAATTCTCATTCTCCTGTACTAAACGGCTGCAAGACACCGCCTTTACGACTAATGACCTCCTCGATCATGTTAAATGGGCAGGATCCCGCCGCTCTGACGGCGGAAGCCACAAATCGTCTTAGTCATTATTACCAAGTAGATAGTGAGAGGCAAGCTTTCATTCATGTAAGCCATATACTGTTCTCACCTCCCCCGCACATGAAACCCTCATATGTGCCCATATATTCATGGCCTTTTATGCTGCTGACACCCACTGACTTCGGTAGAGTATTCTTGAAAGAATCGAGGCGGATGCGAAAAAGATAAGCGACCTTGAGCTTGATCTAGAAGACCAAAAGAGATCTCGGGCTATTTATCAATCCAAGTCAATGAACCTTGAGAGTGATATGCAGAGACTCGCTCAAAAACTTGTCCGTTTGCTACATCGTTTTCCTTGGGGTTCTTCTTACTGATTCTCGCGAAAAAAAGAATAAGAACTCATTTGTTGTTGTGCTTATCGATGGCGACGGAGCTAAATTTGCGGACGAGTTTCTTCGGGACCCAGTTGCGGGTGCAGAAAGGGCTGCAATGCATCTCAAGCAGGCTGTTCGTGAGAATCTCAGAGATATTTCAGGACTCGGGCATGATGATATCCCCATCATTGTTCGAGTCTATGCTAATCTCAACGACCTGTCAAAATCACTACGTTTGTCTTATATCATTGATTATGACGAGGACATGCGGCTGTTTGCTGAGCATTTTACCAACACCCGGGCAGACTTTGATTTCGTCAATGTCGGCAAAGGAAAGGAAAATGCCGATTCCAAGATGAGACGTACGTCCTCGATACTGCTCCACTCGGCCGTATATCTGGTCTGGGTTTACTGACCTCGCCGTAGGGATGCTTAACCACTATCATAGAAACTTTCAATGCAAGAGGATATTTCTCGCCGGCTGCTGTCACGATAATGGCTATCTTCATGATCTGCGCGATTATACTGGAGCTGCGGATGATAGAGTCGTGCTTGTGGAGACGACACCGGCGGAGCCGGCTTTCAGGAATCTCGGTCTTCCCATCTTGCGTTTCAATGATGTTTTCAGGTCGGAGCCTTTGAATAATGAGACGAAGCGTGTAATTACGACGATGCCTACCCGGGCTCGTTCTCCTCCACAGCCGCCGCCTGGATTTGGACCCATTGCTCGACCAGTGCAGCCTATACAGAAGCCAGCTAGAACTATGTCTCCTGTCCCGCAAGAGTCCAAACCATCGCCAACCGTCGATACATCATCTCCAGTCCAGACTACCGTGGCACCCGAACAGCCACCTGTTCGCACGCCCAGTGTGATTAGCTCCGGAAATGGCGGCACTTCGATCAGCTATGCCACGGCAGGTGGAGCAACCGACCATCAAAATGTCATAGTTAAAGCCCCAAAGCCGAAGAAACAACCTAAAATTATATTTTACAACGTCGACAACTACCGCATTGATTCGCCCACACAGCATCCGCCTAGAACTCCAGCACAGACGTCTTATCAGGCTAAGTTTCAATCCATTAAGCCATCTGTCTTTTGCAACGACTTCTATCTCAAGGGTCGCTGCAAGTGGGGTATCAGTTGCGACAAGACGCACGATGCTGAATTGACCGCACCGGAACTTGCCATCCATCGCTACAAAGCTCGAACTAGCTTATGTCCTGCTGGACCATACTGCGTCGATTATGATTGCTACCTCTCTCACCACTGTCCCCGTTCGCCCTGCACTCGCGGAGATATGTGCCCGTTTACTAACACCGAGAAGTGGGGAGATTTGCACCTAACCAAAGACCAGATCCAGCCAGCGTATGTTTCATTCCTTGGATTCCCTTCGCTTGTTTCAAATATGTGACACTTTTTTATTTATGACGAAGCCAATTCACTGACATGCCGTTCATCCGACAGGACGAAGTGGACGGAAGGTATTGATCTACCTGAGCATTTAACCTAAGTCTATACAAAGAAAACAAAAAGCGATGTCTTAAGCGGTTTTCGTTTTTTTATTACCCTTAAGTTTAAGACTAGAGAACAGTAGAGATGCCATCTCTCTGTTCTATTAATCTCGATGAGTTGAGGGATCAAGCGGGGGTACATTTTGGAGAACATAATCTCCCACCTAAAAATTACGAAACGATACAATACATAAAAGCACATAATCACTGGCATGGGAACCATACCATAGTTTGTTTTACTTCTCAGCATTTGACTGCGATGTCACTTGCTCTCTGATGGATGCGTCTCTTAGCTTCGTCATTTTCATAGTACCTAATTCAAAGAAAAGCCGCTCGTTCATACTGATACATGATTACTGACACATGGATACCGCGCGCGCCCGGTGACGTTCTGACCCATAGGACAACTGTACACTACAAAGATGTAGTGAGGGTAGCTTGACAAGATTCAACCCCAAGAGGATCTTGTTGGACACCCATTCGTAAACGCCAAATCAATAACCCAACCTATATATGTGTACGTCACAGCACTTCGATTAGATATATTACGACTATATATTATTGCATGGGCGTCGGTCCCAGGGCCTCTTGCTCATTCTCCTTCTCCTCCGCCGAGACCTCATTCAGGCCCCCCTTACCATCCTGTTCCCGTACGGCGGCCTGCAGCTCCTGCCTCAGCTTCTGCTCCAGCTTATCCAGGATCCACTCGGCCTCCTCGCGGGTGTCCATCAGTGGACTTCGGTGCCCGACCCAGCTCCATTTCAGCTTCTCGTCCTCCACGCCGCCGCCGTGTCCGGTGGAGCCACGTATATTCCCGTGTTCCGGGATGACCTCGGTTCCGTCGTCGGGAGAGGGATGGTCTGCGAGCGTGTGCGTGGCCGTGTCACGCCCGCGCGGTTTCCGAGCCGGCGTGCGGTGCGTTTCTGCGCTGCTTTCGTCTTCGCCTATGAGGCGTAGATACCAGGCCCTAGTAATAAAGTTAGCTTTTCAAAGATGGATGTGATGGAATCTTGAGAGGGGATATTTCCCCCTAGATCAGTACAGTACAATAGGTCAGGGGTAAAGAGAATGATTTGATATAACTAACCACTCCTTAAAAGGGTACTTTCGTGGCGGCGAGTGCCGCAGGTGCTTGGTTACACGTGCGATCTCGTCGATTAAGACGAGGTGATACTCGGCGCGTGTTTTAGGTAGTTCAGTAGGCACGTCTTTCCTAGTCGCGGAAGCGCCACGGGCAGGTGATTTTGGCTTCGCGTCTTTCTTTGGCGTCGATTTGGCTCTAGAACTTCGCGAGGTGCCGCCTCGCTTCTTGGTCTGGGCAGTTTGCCTCGACGGCGGCGATGAGCCAGATTCTCCCCCGTCAGCGTCAGCCTTGGCTCGACCGCAGTTCTCTGAGTTGTCATTGTCGCTCATATCGGAATCCTCATCTGAGTGGGGTTGAGCGGCTCCGAGAAACCCGGGTGGAGATTCTTCGACGTCCTCATCCATCGTGAATAATGCTCCACAGGACAGTTTTGCTAATAATTGCTTCGTTTCTTTCTCGAAGCTGTGTTCACCGGGCAGGATGGTCAAATTCCCGAGTTTTAGCGTTCCGTCTTTGATGCCCTTCACGACGGTGTCCCCTGCGTGCGATATGAGAACAGTCATCGTAGGTAAGGCGAGCAGAGACCAGAAGACAAAGAAAGCCTTGGCTGAGTTCGACACCGGAGTGACATCGCCATATCCAATAGTTGTTAAAGCTGTGAATGCAAAGTAGAAGGCTTCGAAGTAAGTCCACCCTTGGTACTGCAGCATCTAACATGAGCGAATTTTCATTCAAAACAGTTTGGAAAGTAATTAGGGGCAAAAGAGCCTCCTACGTGCCCTTACAGGAAAGCTGTCTTGAATAAAAGGATATAAGGGGTTGAACATAACTCCGGTTGTTGCTTACCGGGGCTTCACATTCCTGGAAAATTTTGGCTCCTACAAGCCAGAGCAAAACCCATGTAGTGGTGGATACAGCCATCGCTATCCACCTCCTCCTCTTGGATACTTGATCTTGGATCTTCCGCATGAGTTGGAACTCCTTCTGTCGGCGTTCGAATTCCGTTCGAGGGAACTTGGACGACGCCAACTCGGGAAAAGCATCTGATATATCACCATCGATAGGCTCCAGGATACCATCCTTGTCTTTCTGCGTCATACGTCGGATCAGACGGCGCCGCTTCTTTTCTAGCATTCGCGCATCGAGTCTATGTTTGCCTCGGTCAAGCATGAGACTGCGAATCGATCCAATCACCAGACCGAGGCTAATAACACCAACGAGTGCGTAAGGCATGAGAAGGGCACGGCCGAGGTTTGTTTCCGGATAGAAGTCGCCATATCCCACTGTGAATAGTGTGACGTCCGCCCAGTATACAGCATCTAGGTAGTTCCAGCCCTCAATCTGTGCGTCAAGACATGTTTTTAGCTTCCGAAGTCAAACACTCTGAGATGTTCACCACACTTCCCGGAAGCCCGGGAAAATACGCTGAAGGGAAATAATATAATGTTACTACTGACTACGATATATTAGCCGCTGCAGATAGGAACTCGAGATACAATCTGAGAAACAAGTGTTCGGGGGTTTAAAACGATATGTTTATATACATACCCTTGGAAAAAACTAAAGCGCCTATGAGGAGGTACATAAGGAACAAAATGGTCTGAAGCATCAATGTTCTCTGACTGGCGGTCAACTCGAAGTCCTTGTCGTAGTGGCCGGATTCAGCACCCCAGACAGTGATCACCATCAGAGACGCCACGATGAAGTAGAGGATAGCCGCATACATCCCGTAGTAGAAGGCCTGAGACCAGACGTACTCGAATTCAGGCTGCAGGAGTAGAGGCCCACTCGCTGTAGCGCAAAGGGCTACAAGACATACGGCCGATATATACCAACCAGTAATCGTTATAGGTTGCGCGACCGAGAACCGCACTCGCTTCGTCATGTTCAGTAAAAGAAACATATTCGCAACCAGAGCTATAACGAGCTGGACGCCATTTATCGCAAGGAGCCATGGCGGGTCCTCTATGAAGAGGGCCTTGGTGACATCCGAAGCTGGTGGGATATATTGTCTCCAGTTCTTCACGAGGGCACATATACTGAAAGCTGAGGCAACGGGGCCCAGAGTGCCTGCTATCATGGGGAACGCGGCCGACGCGAACCACCATCGGCTACAGTCGAACTGTATAAGTGACGATGTCCCAGAGGGCAGCAGATCGGCTTACCTAGGATCGAGGTGAACCTGATCGTTCATAATGGCATTGTGGCCGATTTGCTCGTGATCGGTGCCATCGACAGCCTGTGTCTGATCGCCGATATTTTCATTAAGATTTGCATCATTCATCTTAACCAGGATGACACTTGAACATGCCAGGCCACAGATTGTAATAGGTGAAAGCTTCTATAAGGAGTACGATATAAATAACATCATAACGAGTAGTGGCTTAAGCTTGCTGTTCCGGTTGAAGAGGATAGGAAGGGTATTATTGAATGTAGGCCACCACTTAACGGAACTGTGTTAACTTATTCACGACGTCGCTAGATGTGCATGTCTTCAACTTTCTCCATCGTCATCGTTGACCCTTTCCTTGACGATCTTGCTCGAGGTCAGGCGGCATATACTGATGTTGGGGTGCAGTGACATGACGTCGCTTATTAGCATTGGATAGTGGGATGGTGGCCTGGAATGCCACACGATTAGCGCTCCCCGCATGCTAACATCTTCGCTAAATTGTTATTACCGTAGGCAGTCTACACTAGTATGAATTCTGAATAGTAGGCAGTGCTGGTAATTCGCTGCCCAGTGGTGGGTAGCATCGTATCTGCATACTAAAAAGCCGCCAACACAGCCACAGCCAATATTCATTCAATTTCATCGCACGAACGCGTCTAGCTTCATTTCAGTCCCTTGGTACCACAATTACGCGCTTAGGGCAATACCTTGCATCCCGATCTGCTACGTACTCGGCCTGTCGCATCTATGATACGAGAGAGAGCTCTTTTCGAGATAATCGCCTGGGGACTCTATGATTGCGACTCCGCAGGTGTAAGATGAGGAAATGGCTCATAGCTAGGAGTGCTCGAGTTGCAGGCCTTTGCCACCAGAAATTCCGATGCTTAAGCACAACCTCTTCGGGGATCCAAGATGTAGAACGAGTCAGCATTCGCGTTGGCTCTTCTGGTAACATCAGTGTTGAGTGAGTCCTTGTCAACGAGCCGAATGTGATGCTGAGTGAGTAGTACATGTATCGTTTTCTTACCTATTATCATTAGTCTGCACAATATTGCGAAGGTATCATCTTCAGACCCATTGCTGGTGTATCTGCCACCGTACTCAACAGCCCTGGCGGACGAAGTTGCACCTCTACCAAAGTTCATCAAAAGACAGCCAACAGCCGTAATCAATTATCGCTGGGCTGGATTTTCCCCTGCTGGGGTTAAAGGCTTACCTGTCTCGGTGCCTAATGAGAGTGGGGAGAATGAACACTCCCATCTGAGTTGGCCAGCTCCCATTCATGACACTCTCCGTGCATATAGTTGGATTGTGGACAATCTCAGCCCCTCAACATACACGCGCCGAGATATATACGTATATGGTTCGTATCTCGGGGCGTCACTTGCGACATCGCTCGCTCTGACCGAGACCCGTCCGCACCACCGATTTGGGGTCCGTGGGTGCATCGCATACAATGGAATTTACAACTGGACAATGTTTCTGCCGGATTATCACATCAGCGAGGACCCCGAACCACATTCAGGCGATATTCTGGAGCAGATACTGTCCTTCCCCGAAGAAAGCGACTGTCAAGAGCTGAAACAACACGCCGAGGGGTTGTTTGCGAGACCAGACAACTTATTCGACCCGTTTGCGAGCTCTTGTTTATTCTTCCGCACGCCCAAGCTACTTATACCTCCGTCGTTTCATGCCTCGGCGATCCCATCTGCGTCATCAGCGTTGACAGACTCATCGCATGCATCCGGAGCCGAGCTTCTGACGCCTCTAAAACCACCGCAAAAGAGTTACTTGGTCTTCCCACCGAGGGAGTCGACCCTCAAGATCCCCGAGATGCTGTTTCTACACACTACACCGCCGCAATTGCCGCCCTCGCAGAAGGAGCACATGGGGAACAACTTCAGGACCCATGCCGAAGAACTCGCAGGAATGATGCGAAGAAGCATCAATAAATATGAAATCATGGAGCGCGGGGAATGGGACGACGAATTGGAAGGTTGGGATGGCGAGGCAGCCAGGAGGGTCCAAGTTTGTGACGTTGGACCTGACCCAGGGGACTTTGACTTGCCTGGCGAGGGTGATGCACTAGCTACGGAATGGCTGGAGGACCACATAGGCAAGCGGACATGATACCGGTAATTCCCAGATACGGGCAGTTGATACTTCTGTCAGTAGGAAGTCTCCAGTAGATTGCAATTACATCACGTAGTAATATACCGCAAAACATACTGCCACTCTTTCCATGTGGAATTTATCAATCACTTTACAGATTATACCGAGCGATTTTTACAGGGGCTTTTTCATTCGGACAACGCTCCAGATGATAATCGCTCTTATGCGTATGATGGAATAATTAGTCCGTTAATTGTCGATTACCTAGGTACTAATTGAATGGTAGATAGCTGTTTTTCACGAAGCAATATGACGATGCTTATGATTAGGCCGTGAGATACCTAGCGTGGTTCGAATGGATAGCGAGGCATACTTAGTGTATTAAGGAATAGAGTAGATCTCCCTTAACCTGGTTATAGGAGCTTCGACCATCCCAGACGGCTTCGCAATTGTCACTCAGAAGGTAGAAGTCGTCATTTACTTCGACAGAAGGTGGCCTACAGTTGGGATGCGACTTGTCCTCGACCAAAAAGGATGCTTGTTGCCACCAGTCGAAGAGAGTTTACCTCGAGGCAAACTTGACTAAAACAAATAGGTATACACATGTCACATGTAAGTACTGTGAGTACATGAAGTCAACATAAGGAACATAACTGTCATGCTACCAGATGGTTTTGACAGGCTGTATATATGTCAGAAAGAAAGAGAAGAGGGACATTCGCGTAGGAAAAATGTTGAAAAATTGAAAAAGAATGGGCCGAACCGGGATTTGAACCCGGGGCCTCTTGCAATTGTCCTAGGACCCAAAGCAAGAATCATACCACTAGACCATTCGGCCGGTTTGAGACGGGGCTAACCATTCTGGGAGCTCGGACATTCTACTGAATGCGGCTTGTGAAAACTGCTCTCGTTAAATGTATTATATGTCAAACTCAGCTTCGCCATTCATCGTTTCCACATCTTAAAGTCACCGCCTCGTCCCAATATCGCAATGCCACATCGGCTGTAGCTAAAGACACTGGCTTTTCACTATGGTACGTATGTCAATGGTTGAAATAATAAATTCAATTGCCAATACAACATGATTTTGTTAACATTATTCAGTGAGGTAGGCGTACCTAATGCTGGAGAAGGGAAAAGCGATGTTGCCTTCCTCTCTGAAAATTTTCAGATTACTTATAGTCGAGCGGGAACGATTGGACCGACCAAGACACCTAGGGCAATCGTCATAGCCTAGGCTTAGTGCGTTGTTTAGGTAGCAGATACCCGTAGTCTTACATGTGCTACGTCAATGCCTATATACAGAAGGTACATGCGGTTGTAAACGACACGTACTCGCGCGTCCTGCAGTGCTGGTCATACTGTACGTGTAGACCCAGGAAAACTTGCCTCAGTCTTTTTGCAAGAAAGTGAAATGGGTGTGAAACTAATATAAACTCTGAAGACTGTGACTTCGGTTTGAAATGTTTGTTATCTACCTGGAAGGCCCGTGAAGCGAAATTTGAAGCGGAAACCTGTATGGATCATTGAGAGACTAATTGAACAGTTCGATAGTTAGGGTAACCACGCCGTAAAATCCTATATGATTTATGTAGCTTTGCTTGGTTCTTAGACGTGGTAGGGTCTGTGATAACCCAAGTAAGAGGGACATATGACTATTTGTTGATGCAACTAACTGTAAGGCACCAATGCATCCACCCACTGGACTTGACGTGCGGCTATCAGTATCGCTGCCGTGTATACAACGCATAGACACTCGATAGTCTTTGTTAGAAAGAAGAGCAATCATTAGTGTATTAGATAGTGATCATGTCGAAGAGACTATAGGGGAGGTTCGACTACATATGGAGGAACAGCATAGATCGTACCAGCCACCTCACTTTGACAGTCTTGAAGAACTGGTCGCTCTTGATATCCAAGACAGAAGAGAAGGTATAGAGAAGAGTGACTACGTAAATAAACAACCATGGATAGAGGTAGTTACCCAACTTGTTAAGTTCAGTCTGTCGTCAATGCCAGTCATACCACATCTCTACTCATGTCTGGTCTTTCCTGACTGCAATACGTATTATCTGAGGACCATAAATACCGAGACAGGATTTCCTGGAAGAGTCTATCCTCCATCTTTCATACAACAACTTTCACCATCACCTGGTAGAACCAGTGACAACACATTCATATATTAAGCCATCGACAATGTTTGATCAGCTTTACTTATACATCCTACCGTTACTACTTAACACTTGTCTCTCACACGTCCCACAATCCACATCAAGCACTTATCTGTTGTAATTCATTGATCAGTCACAAAGTCAATACTATGCTCAGGCTTCGACTGTTCGACTGTTCGACTGTTCGACTGTTCACCTGTAGCTAGCCATCAAATTGGTCTATCTACATATGTATCCCCACACTAGGAGCCAGCGATGTCCTTGCGTATGTGCAGTTCGACACCGGAGACAGCGATGTCTTTGCGTATGTGCAGTTCGATGCTCTCCCTTGGCACCAGCGAGAAGCCCGGTCAGACCCACACGGTGATCTTCCTGCACGGAGCCAACGATGTCTTTGCGTATGTGCAGTTCGATGCCCTCGAGTCGAGACATCCGGGAAACGGGCAACGCTGCGGCTTCCACGGACTGAGCCTGCAGCGCATCTGCCCGTTGAGGCATTGTGGCGTAGTGGTTCGACATCATGAGCCCGAAGGTATTGTCTGTTGTTGGCGGTCGGTCTGCATGACGCAAACCCCTCAGGGACAAAGTTGGATGGCTGGGTAGTCTGTTGGTTATTGGAAACAATGGAATGCATACTGAAGCTAGGAGGTACTAAGGCTTATGGCATTATGCCTCGACTCCTATACGACTATTCACAAGACTCGGACTCATCCTGTATGTTGACACTTAGGTAGTACCGAACGAATCTGAACATCAATCAGTTCACTGATGGAATAAACGGGAATGTAGTGCTTATACGATTTTTGGAATGTTAGTCTGGGTCATGTTTCATGCATCATCACAATACTTAGACTAAGCCCATGTGACAGCGTGTTATAAACGCTGCGCTATGCTTGTACATTAGTAGAATTATGCCTACTAATAATCCTATAGAAGATACGCACGTTCTCGCTTGCTTTGCGTGACAGCTATGTACCAATGAACGGCTGCTCATAATTTCTATCGTTCACCCGGCAGCTGGAACAATCTTCTTCATGCTACGACCTAAAGTCTAGAACACGAAGCGGCAGGTCAGCAAGAAGCAAAAGCACTGTTACCAACATCGAGTTCGATTAGTCTCAGTAAACTCGCCATGCTCCTCAGATGAAGCCTATAACTACACGGAGCCACGAAGCTCTGGACGCAACCCTTTAGAACGCCAATTCCATGCATGATATCTATCCATCCAATACCAATGCCCATGCAGGTATATCCCGTCACCGGACCCTCGTATTCTAGGTAACCCGTACATATACACGTATCCATATCCGATCCATGTAGACCATGCGAGATTCTCATTTTCTTACATCACATCATGACCACCCCATCTTCCACCACGGTTTCTTCTTCTTCTCGTTGTAGCCCTCCTCCTGGACGTTGTGCTGCCCGACGATCGTCAGGAAGACCTGGTCCAGCGTCGTCGGCGTGCACGAGAAGTGCTCGATGCCCAGGGCCTCCTTGTGCTCCTCCAGATCGACAATGAGCTGACCGACCGCGCTCCCGCTCCCGCTTCCGCTTTCATTTTCGTTGTTCTTCTCACGGCCACCCACGCCGCTAGCGGGAACCGAGAAGCGCATCTGCCCGTGGTAAGTCTTCTGCTCGACCTCAGCGCCAGGGTACGTCTCCAGGATCCAGCTGCGCACGCGCTCCATCTCCTCGGGCGTAGAGTGCGGCGCCGTTTTGCTGACCAGGTGAACATGCAGCGCGTCCCCGAAGCGCTGGCGCAGGTTGTCCGTCGTGCCCATCGCTAGCATACGCTTGGCCATGATGCCGGCGCGGTTCGCGAGCGCGTCGGCTTCCTCCATGCTGTGAGTCGTGAGGAGGATGGACCGTCCGGGGACGATGGAGCCGAGTGTCGCCCACATGATGCGCTTCGCGGCCGCGTCGAGGCCGGACGATGGTTCGTCGAGAAGGACCACGCTCGGGTTGCCCATCAGCGCGATACCGAGCGATAGCTTTCGCTTGTTTCCACCCGAGAGGGCATGCGCCATGCGTGTGGAGAAGGCTTCGAGCCCCACGGCACGAAGGACAGCTTGGACGTTGTGATCGATATCTGGTATGCCTCTGATGCGTGCATAGAAACGCAAGTGCTCGAGCACTGTCATGGAGTCTATGGCATCAAATTGAGGACATACGCCTAGATGAGCTCGTGCTGCAGCGCGATGTCGACTGACAGATGTGTTCTCGACGAGGATGTCACCACCGTTGAGGCTTGGTTGGATATCGCCTCGGATGAGCGAGATGGTTGTCGATTTCCCAGCGCCGTTGGGTCCGAGAAGGGCGAAAACCTCACCATGCTGAACTCCAAACGTGACGTTCTCAACAGCCATGTTCTTGCCGAATGTCTTGGTAAGGTGTAACACTCGAAGACCGTCCGTCTCCTGTGGAGTGCTCGTGACACGGACGAGCTCGTTAGCAACTTCTTCGTCCGAAGCGGCTGGATCTCCACCAGGCGTGATGGCTTTCTGCGTGATGCGATTGATAAGAGTGCGCCCCGCCCCACTGTCGTGCCATAGCAGGAAGCCGAACAAGAGGACGGATTGTATTATTAGGTAAAGAATTGGTCCACCGTAGGCTGTAATAGCACCAGGGTTACGTTGGATTTCATCGCCGTCACAGGTCGCCGAGAAGAGGTTGAGAGCCACGAACAGGGTTCGAACAAGGGATCCGACGGGGATGAATGCAGACACGACGAAATGAACAACGATTACGGACTGATCGACCAACTGGACTGGTGCATAGGTGATAACACAGAGATATGCGATCAAGTAAATCAGAAAACCCACGGCTTGGCCAGCGGCTGAAAATGCGTAGGTCGACAACTGATTACGGCAGAACAACGAGACAACATAAGACAGCAAAGTAGATGCTAAGCCATACAATATGAAAATGAGGAAGAGATAAGAGACCTGATACCACACGTCTGAAGACGCGGCAAATATGGCAGTGGCGATGGCCGAGGAGACCAGGACGATTGCAAAGTCGAAAATCGTGTAGGCCAACCACAGCGGCAGAGATCGGACTCCGTTTGAATATTGCAAACCTCGCACGTTTCGCCGCCGCTCGATATTTGGATAGAGGCCGAAGAAAGCGGGATACGCAGAGAAAGCCAACCCAATGTAGACCATCAACTGCAAGGAATCTCCGGTCGAGGGTGCCCACGGGACGTCGAACGGCGCATAATCCGTAGCGATACTCCTGTTGGTTAACATAATATCAAGAGCATTTTGACCAAAGATAGACGTATAAACGTCTCCTAAGTCAGCCTCATAAGCAATCGTCGGCAGCGAGTTGGCATCTCCGAGCCAGATTCCAGCGGGTTTGACATCCTTGCGTTTCTGCTCGATGAAGTCGTTGAAAGCGGACAGGGAATCGACAAGGTGCAAGTCCTTGGCAAGCGAGGGTGTAATATCAGAGCCATTGCCGCTCGAACCATCGCTAGACCCACCAAACTGGCCCTGCCAGACAGGTTGAAAGAGGCTGGTGAGAACAGCCGTGTTGCTGAACTGCGAATCTGGACCAGCAACAAGGTACAGATCATCAAAGAGGTCAGAGAATGCAGACGTAGATTCGGCTGAGTTTTGCTGCGCTGGGCTACAGCCCACCGGGTGTTGGTCGGTGACGTAAAGAGAAGTCAGGCCTGTCGCTATGATGGGGATGAGGAATGCTGCAACGTAAGGAAACCAATTTGTTTTGAAGATGGTGCATCGCTTCATCAGAAGCACAACAGTCTGTCTGAGAAAGCCAATTGGCTGTCCCGAAAGCAGTTCAAGGCCGCTTTGCTGTTTCCCAACCCCGGGCACATCCTCGGAGCTCTCGAGTTTGTCATTGCTGACTGTAGCAGGGGAATCTGGCTTTGCTGACGTTATCACACCCTCGCCTTTGACTTCCTCGGCCACCTGCAGGAAGACGTCTTCGATGGTGGGGTTGGAAAACTTATAGTCGCTAATTCCAGCATTCTCTAGGGAGCGGATGACTTGCGCAGCAAGGCTTGACGATGGCGCGATGTAGCTGATCACATCAAGGCCGATCTTGCGGGTGACGCCCTCGACCGCTGGAGGATCTTTGACATCTCTGGCGTTGAAAACGTGTACTCGATATCCGGCGCCTAATCTATCCTTGAGTTCGACAGATGATCCCTCGGCTCGTAGAGTGCCCTTGGAGAGTATGGCGATGTGGTCCGCAAGAAGATCGGCTTCATCTAAGAAATGAGTCGTAAGGATGATTGTTCGCTGGCCACGCTCAGCCAAAAGAATATCCCATATCTTCCGTCGGGAAAGCGGATCAATGCCAGAAGAGACTTCATCCACGCAGCAGACAGCGCTGCCTCCCGTCAACATCATACCCAGTTGAAGCTTCCTTTTCTGACCTCCCGATAAAGTCTTAGTCATAGCCTTCACTTTTGGTTCAAGATCTACTCTTGCCACCAAGTCGCGGATCTCTTGACGGGAAGAGGTCTTCTCGGGTGACTTCAGACGGTTGAAAATCGTCACATGTTCTTCGACGGTCAACTCATCCCAGAGCACATTCTTCTGAGGGGCGATACCCAAACCTCCGGTACCATCGATGGTAATATTACCACTAGTCATCTTTCCAATGCCCGCAATCGAATCGAGGGTCGTACTTTTCCCACTTCCGTTCGCACCAAGCAGAGCTAAAATCTGCCCTCTCTGGGCGGTCAAGGTTAGTTTGTTAACCGCCACCACAGGACCACTGGGCTTCAGAATGAAGGAGAACAGTCGAGCCAGAGGGTTGGGGTGATAGATCTTCGTAAACCCCTCGAGGCGCACGGCAGCATGCGGTTCTGTCTCAGCGGTTTGGCCTTGGAGAATCGTGCGACCTTTTGTGGCTGTACCATGAAAGAGGCGTTCCAAGTAAGCGCCGATGACAGGATAGGCGAATATCTGAATGATGAGAAAGACCCAGAAGACGATACCGGGTAAGTCCCACTGCAGTAAGTTAAATCAGAATTTATTCATACTAGACAGCTTGGCAATGCCATAAAGCCCGTTTTGAGAGTCCTCATGCTTGAAGATAAAAAAAACATGCTTATGAATTACAATGTAATTGACAAAAAGCTACTTACCGGATTCTCAGGTGGCGTGCGAACGAGATCAGCTGGAAATGAATATCGCTCATATCGCGCTATGAAAGTCATGAACCAAACGAAGTTGCAGGGCGTAAAGAGAAAGCTGAGGACGGTGACGGTAGCAGTACCAGGCGATGTCAGGGTCTGCGCTAGGATTGCTAGCAGGATATAAGCTATCGTTGTTGTGACCCCAGACAATTGCGATTTCTTGAAAAAGGCGGCACCGAATATGGAAAGGGATGTTAAAGCGAGTCCAGTGAGTATGAAGTAGATGAGCACAATGGCGACACTTGTGTTCGCCCAGACTCCCCGAGCGATTATAATAGAACCTATGATCCAACCGGGAAAATATACCAGAGTAAAGCATATATGATACGACAGGAGTCTTGCGACCTGTGGTTGCCATCGGTACCTTGTCGGCATCATGGCATCTAGTAACTGGGACATGCCGATTTCTCTCTCCGTTGCCATATGGCCTGTCATGTGATAACAGACCCCAATCATCACGATGATGAATGCGACGCTCAAGTAGTTTGTCAAAGCCGATTGGTAATTGCGCCGTATCCTTTGCGCCCGTTCCTCTTGCGTTTCGGGCGTGAACGGGTACTCTTCCGTGGTGGCCGGAATTTGCGGTTGTCCATCATTGGAAGTAAGACTAGCGATGGCGGCATCTACAGCCCGCTGTAGAGGAAGTGTATAGACCTGGGCGGAATTATCGTCACGAGTCGTGTCGATCTTCGCGCCCAATGCGCCATCCGCGCGAAGAGTATAGTTCCAAAGACCGCCTTCTCCTTCACTCGGGGAGGAATGAAAGACCACGGCGCCATAACAAGGCGACACTCCACGTAAAGTGCTTCGACATGCATAGGCCAATCCATTTATGTCTGTCAACCTTGTTGCATTCTTTCCAGCCCCTGTCACGGTCGTCGAGATCGTGTCGATTACGCGGTCAATATCACCTCCCACCAAGCCATTGTTCACGAAAGCTACTGTGTCACGATTAGTGCCACCTGCTGCAGTGAGACCATCTTGCAGCGATCTGATGGCATGCGGGTCACCAATGCCGAACACAGCTGGAGGAACAAATAGATTTCGCGCGAAAGTGAGGAAGGCTGCTAGAAGAATGGGAAGCACGAAGGCTCTAATGACGGTTGCGAGCGGATGGCGAACGACGACAATCTTGAGATTTTTGGCCGTTAATGTCCATGTCTGTCTCAAGAAGGCCATGATACTTTGAGCCAGCAGCCAATAACGCCCTAACCTACTTAGACTATGCGCAATCTCAGGAAGAGAAAAGCGAGAGTCGTGTTCCTGTTCCAACGGTGTTCAAGTCAAAAGGCTGGCGGCCGCTCTCGAACCTGCGCCGCATAGAAATCGGGGTTAATTATGGCGCTATGTAAGCCATGTATCCTTGACAGTCTGTGTATCATTCGCTCACTGCATGCCCATGT
The DNA here is from genome assembly GCA_022497155.1 of Whalleya microplaca. Lineage (NCBI taxonomy): Eukaryota > Fungi > Ascomycota > Sordariomycetes > Xylariales > Xylariaceae > Whalleya > Whalleya microplaca. The sequence continues at coordinate 135,659 of MU385741.1, read as the reverse complement.
GTACACACTACGTAGAAGAGAGAGCCCCACAAAGGTGCAACAAGGCAGATCAAATTAAAATAGCGCAATGAGAAGTATGTACAAGTAAAGAAAGCCATGGTGGAAGAAATGGTGGCGGGTTTCTTCAACACCAACATAACGGTATGTATGTACAAGACCTATGTATTACGCCTACATACTTCAGTAGCTCCTGGGTATGTAATGTGCCTTGTAGGCATCAATAAGGCGAACATGGAAATATCCGAGCTGAGAGGGTTAAGGTTGTTGGAATAAGAATCGGCAATGCAGCCAATCTACGATCTGCGAACCGATTCTGGCAGTTTTGGCCTGTTTGGCAAGTGTCCATCCCTGCCCGGACGTTAGTGTTGCCCCGACTCTGCCAGTTCTGCCTTTATCAGTCGAGGCTATGCGCCATCAACAGGCCTGTCCAGAGCGCTAGTGAACGGGGGCATCGGACAGAAACCGCTAACGCAGGCTGGCAGTTAATTTATTAGTTGACGTGTGTCATCGCCACGCCCAAGTTGCAGCGGTTGCAGCGGGCTTGCGGCGTTGAAACAACTTAAAACGGCTTTCTAAACGTGTTACGCGCAGCCACAAAAAGAGGATTTGTTGGCCTTTGTGTACATACAGTAAGCGTTGGACCAAAACCACTAGGTTAGTTTCACATATACCTGCTCAATTAGGTATATTATTGACGTTTGGAACGAGAAGGATTATATTGCGTTTGCGCCGAGAGCCTTGTCTAGAAAACTATCCGTAAGTCTCTTGGATTTCGAGACCAATGAGATGATCACTTTTATTCAGCTACAGTGAAAGCAGACTTCATTTTTTGGGGATCGGTAGATCTTATGTTGTAAAGTACAGAATCAATGCTTCAAAAGTAGCACGACTATAGTTAGTCGTCTTTGACTTTCACCATCCAGAATGGTATATTGAGAGTCAAGTAGTCAATTGACTTGTTCCTTTCAATCAAGATGTCTTAATGTTGGTTGTGACTATAAATTAGCTGCAAGGTTTTAGCTTTACAAATACATATCTTCATTCACAACTGACTCCCCCCTATATGCCTTCACGTATCAGCTCCCCCATTTCACTAATAGAGGCAGACAATATAACAACATCCCTTCTGGTACTATTCAACCAATGCATCCAAGTGTAGCAATATAGTCGAAGCCAATGAAAACATCACTCGTTGATGAATCCTCCTGCGTAGTCATCATCAATCATAAAGCCGCCGCCCTCATCGGCATCATCGCTAGATTGTGCTACATCATCCAAGTCCTCGTCCCGTTCTACCGCTTTACCCTTGTCTAAGCCCGGAGCGTCTCCAGCGTTGGCTTCCTCTTCGTCGGGGTCAACATTAGCCCAAATACGCTGGCGAGTTCGTAAATGCATCAGGAAGAGTCTCCAAGTCCTGAGAACCTCCCGCGTCCTTCGTTCCCGTTCTATTTCGGCTTCTTGGTCTTTCAACCCAGTGATCACCGCACGGACAGCCTCTTCGTTTTCAGCCGCGACTACTACTCCATACAAAACAGCCGTGCCCTGTCTCCCTTTGAACTGGAAGCCCGTCAGAGCAGGGGCGTAATCGATTCCCAATGTGAAAGCGGCCTGCGCTCCAAGCTCATCGGCCACGTATGCACCGCCTTCAGGAACCATACTCGGCACGTAGATGTCCAAATTGCCAAATTTGTTCTTCGGGACTCGGCCATCGACGACCGGAGGATGCTTGAATAACTCCGTCTGATCCACTGTGAATACAGGTGTCCCAACCGTGTCACCATCGTCGACATCCTCGGCGTCATCGCCAAACAGATCTGTATTCTGCTTCGTCCGTTTTGGCAAGAACTTAACGGGTATCTCGTTTGGAAGGACCTCTCGGCCCAGCCGATACCACTTCTCCTGGCTGTAAGCGACGCGAACGTCTTTGCGTCGGTAAATCTTCTCCAAAGGGCCTTTACTACCGGCTCCTATTGTTCCTGATGCCGACGCACTCGGTATTAGTACCTCATTTCGTCTAAGATGTCGCTTAAGGGCGTATATCGGATGATCTTTGAAGTCGGTGATGTTGCGCGGCATTGGCTCCCGCGCCTCTGTTGCATTCAGCTCGTTATTTTCGATCTGATCCAAGTCTGTAGTGTAGTCACGAGAGTACGGCTTGAGAGCTTTTCTCCACCACCTTGCGCCATTGGGACTCGCGCTCTCAACCCGCATTTTTCTTGTCTTTGCATTGTAGGCTTTCGCGTACCGACGTGTTACGTCTTTGGCCGTGTCATCCGCCTCGAAACTAACGACGTAGGTCATACAGTTTTCTCGGTCAGATGCTGGAGGCTCAAACTTTTGAGGTTTCCAAAACGAGTCAGTCACTAATGGATCTACCGGTTGCCATTTTTGATGGGCTTCGTCGAGAACCTCGACCCAATAGACAGGATAAGGAGACTCGCGTATTTTCTTGGGTGTTGATGGAATGTCACGAGACGAAGTAGCAGTGGGTATTGGCGTAGGAGCTTGGAAAGCGGTAGCATTCGGATGACCCAACCGCCTGCGAATGGGGGAAGCAGTGGACGATGCTGAAGAATCAAAAGCGCTTTCGTACTTTGGCATTCGTGCATACTGTTCCTCAAGCGATAGCTTTCCTTTCCTTTTTGGTGGTTTTCCCATGACCGGGCCCCCGGACGCAAAACTGAGAGGTTGTAATGAGCATACCAGTCTAGCCTCAACGCCAGCACTACGGAGTAATGCGCAGTATAGCTGGGCACCGATATCCCGCGAGCCGCTGAGTGTTTTAGCTGCTTTTAGGAAGTCTTCCTTCTCCATGGGTGATTCTGCATCGTCTGGAAGTTGATACTGTACATTAATTAGCCTTGACTCTCATTAATCGCCAATGTGGTCATATCTACGTTCTGCAGGTGGTCTCCGTTCTCGGCCCAGAGCGCGCGCCGAGAACCTCGCTCAGTAATCTGAAACTTCAACTTGAACATGTGTCCAACCTGTTGCAATCCGTCTTTGAGGGATTGTGACTGTCCAAACTGGGTAAGTTGAGTACTTGGGTTTAGATAGGTGATCATCTTCTTGGTCAGAAGCCGCCGCAGACTATCTTGGACGGCGGTGTCATTGCACCATCGATTCCGGAGAGCAACGTGAGCTAACAAGCAAAGTAGATGAGTTTTATGTATCTCAATTCGACGATCTTTCTCTGCCCTGCTTATCGGTTTGCGCTTTTCCATAGCCTTCCGAGACTGTACAGTCGATCGCGCCGACAGGTCGAGTTCCAGGTCCTTTGGCGCATCTTCACTAGTATCTAAATTCGGAGGAGGAAATGAGAAGTCGACATCTTCAAAGGTCACATCATCTTCGTCTTCCTCCTCATCGGAGTCTCTATAGATGGTCTGGATGGTTGCGGTGGGGAGCGCTACATCCTCAAATTGCATATCCTCCTCGTCTTCATCTGCACCCATACCCGCTTCTTCACTCTTTGACGCCACTTCTGGGACATTGGCCCCCTGCAGCCGTGGCTCATTCCTTTGGCCAGGTCGCCTCTTTTTCAACGGCCGTTCAGGAGAATTCGTGATCGATTGTACTTCGGCTTCGACGAGCATATCGTGATATATGTCGGGAACATTGCTGCGCCGAGCGCTAGACCTTGTCGGCCTCGGGTTCGCGCGCCTTGCATGATTATCAGATGCTTTGCGTTTTCTGCCGGCCATGAGAATTGGCCAGATGAAGAAGAAAGACGTTATGTATACAATCAAGTTTCCAAGATACACAGTCTTCCTGAAGCCAGCCAGCTAGCTTAATATGACTATCGTTATGTTCGGGCGCAGCCGCGAATGAGGGGCGCTTCAGGTTAGGCTCTGCGCGCTATGGCGCAAGGGAATGCGGCATGTTTCGGTTGAAAAGTCTCGAAAGCACGTGATCGGGCTTTTTCGCGTTAAGTACTCTCCATGCCACTTCAAACCCGCTTACTTAGATTGGGGACATGCAACTAGCCATGATAAAGAGCATCGGTATTTCTCTTGAAAGAATTACGACCTACCGAAGACAACGTGAAGACAGCCTACACTTGAGGCCGTACTTGCTTGTGGACTCAGATTCTTGCTAGCCACCTTGAAGGACCTCAGCTTCGTCATCTCATACGGTATCAGTTCCATTTCATCTATCTATCCAGGCCATAAGCTTCAAGGACCCTATGGTCTATCCAACATTCCATTCTACATAGAGTCTAGCCAGTGCAACTTCGTCCTATAAGATATAAAATCTGAACCCCGGAAGCACCTGCACGTTGAGAAAAGACATACCTAAATGGCGCGATGTCGATCTGAAACTACTTACCTATACTTATACTTTTGTTCTGGACCACCTTTTGACGAATACGTTACCGTCGCCCCAGGATAAACAAATCTCAGGAAACTCCCGCCCTTCTACACACATTAGTTTTCTGACTTAGCCGAGAGCCCTGAAAATAGGAACCCACGAGCATTCACGGTCCGAAAGGCACAGTCTCTAAGCAAAGTGGCACATGATGCTAGAGCTTTTTTTGAGCCATGTCTTCAAGGACTTTTCTCTATGTGAGCCTTAGATGGTCATTTTGACCTTTGAGCACCTGAGATCCCTTTCCCAAGAACCACGGTTCCGCTAGCGCCTTCGCTAATCTCGAGGCCCCTATTTTCAATCGTCTCAATCCTCAACTGTTAGTCGACGACATCCTCGATGATGCAGATGCTTCCGCTGAGGCCACAGATTCTGATTCTGCCTCGGCCATCTCTTTTGCTTCTTGAAGTAGTCTGTCCCAGCACTCGTTACACATGCCATCATTCCATTTAACAACCTTTTTGTCTATTTCGCCCCTAGGTCCTAAACACTTTCTAAATAATTCGGTGCATGTTGCGGGCCCTATGAAACCCCAACACGAGCAGCCGTGCCACCGTTGATAGAGTTCCTTGCACATGGCCCGAGTGAAGGGTGAAGACGGTTGGATTTTGAGTAAAGTGAACAGAGGCGAAATCCTGGTACTCGAAGTGCGTATTAAGGTTGTGCGACTCTAGATCCTGAACTAGAAGTCCCGAAGTGATAGTGGATGGTGGTTTCTTGTTGTCCGACCCCCCTCAACTTCCAATGACTCTAGGTGCTGTGTAGTCAAGGAGCTCTTTCTGGCTGTCTAATAACAGCGGTGAACACCCAAAACCTGTCCCGTTTAATTAATTAACATCGAAATCAGGGCTTCGTATATCGCCGTCTCGTTGTTGCAAATCCCTCTTTGGCGGTCAGTCCTTGCTGTCTTGTAACAGCATTCTCATTGCCTTTGCAAGTAGATGAAGGTACCCAGGAAATACCGGATAGTAATTAACGTATTATCATCGATTTTAGAGCAAAAGAAACGGGGGAACTAGAAGGTCGCACAAGAATTCAGGATACCGGCATATAAGGCTCTCCGAACTTACGAGACTCGCATGTGTAGGGTTCAGTTTAGGGAGACCCTTCTTCACAAGGAACAAATCCGGGGTCAGAGGTCTTCGCTTCTATGCGGACGCTGGCACCTGCAGGGGCCCCCACTGGGCCTGCTGTCAAATCCTTCAAAGTATTCCACACCAATAATGAGCTTGGCCGACTGACTTGTCAGGCTTGTTCACGTTGTGTGCTGTTTAGGAACGTCATTTTTAGGAGGATCGAGATCTACTTCCCTTTTGGTTCACGAGATGATATCGTCCCGACATCTCATAGGCTAGCTTCGGCACGACCCGACGAACCATGACAGAACAAATTTATTTAAACCCTGGAGTCTATTAATCTACGGTCTGGGCTCTATGGGTCGAGACCCTTCTGCATTGGGAATGCAAGACGTCCAATTGTTGGGGCACTTTTGCGTGTAGCTCAGCGAACAAGAAGAGCCGCATCCAGCAGACACCGCGCCCTTGAATTTGAATATCTTAGACAAAACAACACACTGGTAAGGATCCCGTCTTCTTGTTTCAACGTTTTTTGTCTTCACGAAAGCTTTCCAACGGGGTATGCTGCGGGAATATTGGCTGTGTCGGGCTGCATCGGGGGCATCGATGCATAACTGCCAATTGCAACGGACTCGTTGACAAAGGCCGGCGTCTGGCGCAATGGACGCAGGCTCGTGATGTGGCTCGCTATATTCAACAGCTTGCTTTCACTAAATGGCAGACCCAGAATCTCCATTCCAATAGGGACACCGATTGGAGCATCCGACGATGAAGGCGAGAACCCAACTGGCACGGTGACTACTGGGACGCCCGTCAATGCAGCCAGGATACCGTTTCGTCCGCTCTGAGACGGTGAGCCGACCTTAACGACGAGATTCTTCTGCTCGGGGTATATGACGGCGTCGAGTTCGTTGCTGGTAAACGTTGCCTCAACGGACTTCTTCAGATCATCAATGCCCTGTAGAGTAATTGCGTATGCTGGGTCCGTGACAGAGGAATTCAAGGCCGAGGCCACGAATGTGTATTGATTGGGGATGACCAGGAACTTTCCACTCCCGTATAGCTGGTCAAAGTTGGCCGACCTCTCGCCTCCCACGTTTGGGCTGGAGAGATATCCGTTCACGGCTTGCATATACTCCCACTTCTGGACGTCGAGGCTGGCAAGGGCTGTGGCATTATAGATCGACTCCGTCACGGTAATAACCTCGGCGCCTTCTGACTTGAGGAAGTCGACCGTGCTTGCCAAGGCATCAATCACGGGCGTTGTCTCATCGGATGCCGTATGGTTCCAAAACCCGTCCAGAAGCCCGATGCGTAGTCCCTCCAGACTGCCCTCGCTCAGCGCCTCCGTATAGTCGATGCCCCTAGCTTCCGGTGGGACGAGAAGAGTGGCATTGTCAGCTTCATCGGGCCCGACGCTTGCCATGACGGTCAAGGCTACAGCCAAGTCGTCGAGATTTCTGGCAATAGGCCCGATGCTGTCTTGCGTGAAGCTGACGGGCAAGATGCCCCTTCTCGTGACAAGGCCCCGAGTTGGCCGTACGCTGACCAGGTTGTTGGCGCTCGCGGGACTGCGAAGGCTATTGACAGCATCCGTTCCCGTGCCAAAGATGGCGAAGCTCGCTGCTATGGCGGCACCGGTGCCTCCACTGCTGCCTCCTGGTGTTCGAGTTAGGTCGTACGGATTGACGGTTTGCCCTCCCAATGACGATACGGAAAGACCCTCAAGTGCCACTATCGTGATACATGTTAGCAATCACTACAATTTGAAGGCCTCTGAGGATCGGTCATAGGCTCTACTCCATCATCGTCCACTCATCACTGATATAGGCATAATTGATAGCGGGATATATGTTGCAAGGACAGCACAGAATGAAGAAGACGAGGGGAACGGCGCATACTTTCGTGCATATTGGTCTTCCCGAGAATAATGGCGCCTTCATCCCTGAAAGCCTTTACCGAAGGCGTATCGGCGGTTGGACTGTTGCCAGCCAAAGCAACACACGAGCCCGTGGTGTTTGTTCCCACGGCATCGTAGTTGTCTTTGAGTAGGACCGGTACACAAAGCAATTTCCCAGTGGTATCATCGGCAGCGATTCTCTGATCAAGCTCATCTGCCGTGGAGAGCGCATCTGGGCTGAGACTGACTAATGCGTTGAGGGTCGGGTTGAACTGTTCAATGCGTGCGAGAAAAGAAGACACTACTTCGCGACATGAGGTCTGCCCTGAGAGTAAGGCAGTTCGCACACCGTTAATGGTCGACTCCCGGGCCTCGAAGGAATCGTCCTGTGCGCCTACTGTAGACGCTTGAAGGAAAAGTGCACCAACTATCCAAAATGACACCGCCAGTCGCAGTTGGTGTAGACCAGCTGCTGCTGTGATGGTCAACTTCATCTTGGCTTCCGACTATCCAACCAGAGAAAATGTTTAAGTGGATGGCTCGACATCAAGTCGATGCTTTTTCTAAGGCCGATGCGTCTTATATATTGGTTTTACGCCGCACCTAGAGCCTCGCCAATGGTTTAATTTATCCGATTCATTTAGGCGACAGTTCCCAGGGAGTTGGACCCTTCGTCATAGACGATTGGGGGGCTTTTTCGATCTGGCACAGCTCGTAGGACATGCGAGAGCCACAGTCGGCAGCCAACCGAATGTCTCCGTTTCTTTATTAGCTTAGCGTGCCGCCCCCCTATTCGCTACACCCAGCGACGATCTATCTATATCACGGTCAAGGCGCATACATGATATATCAATAGTCGCTTGTCTGCGTGGCAGTACCAGTCAAATTACGAACGCACCCATAAAATTTTTTTCAATGTAATGTACCAGTCATGCCGCAACAAGTTTCCAAAGCTGGCGACAGTTTCTACTCTGGCATATTTTTCTAAGGCTCTCGTTGATGTGCTGTGCCGTGAGGCTCGGACCCGTTCAGTAGCAAGGTTTAGTTGGAGTTGCCGCCCCTGCTTGGGTAAGCACACCAAGTTGACAGTCCATCGTGCAATTACCAATTTTCTGGGTGGTAATTGGCCAGCCTTGGCCTGCACATATTCGGAATTTCAGAGATCTGCAGGGACACTGCATATATTAGAACCGAAAAGAATCCGGTATCGCATTTAGAACTCCGTCGTGGGCGAGATATCCTCAGCATCCAGAAGAGGAAAAACGATTCCAACGTCGGTGGGAACCAATATACCATTTGCTTTTCAAACCGTCGGAGTAGAGTAGCCGAGTACGTGCGTCTCATTCAGAACCCGAAACATATGGCAAGTAACGACCGGTAGCAATTTTACCCAGATAGCGTACACGACCATCCGTTATCGTCCCAAAGGGATGTCCTCAGCAGCTCTAAGCCATGCCCCCCACGGTCGCAGTGATATCACATGGTGGGACGAGATCCCGACCCTGCGGAAAGCAGCAGTAGCACTCCATCTCTCGCAGAAACGTAGCACCAGATCGTTCAAGAAGTCCAGACTTTTATGCAAGCATAATATTGCCCTCCTTTAGATCCTTCTCTGGAATACCGGCGAGTGGATCTTTCTTATCGAATGCATGGCTGGCCCTCTCTCTCCGTGACATTTTGAGAATATTGTACTTCTCTTTGCCGCCGATTTCATTGTCCTTTGCGAACTTCTTGAACTACGGAGACTTCACGTCAAAATCTCGTATCCAGCCAATCAAAGTTGGGGGGGTGAGCAAACTTACGCTCTTCTTCCAGTTCCATCGGTCGGCCTTGGCATTGCCGGCGAGTGGCTTGGTATTCCCGAACTCACCCAATACCTGTTCCATGCCGTAGCATCCCGCATCCTTAAGATCAATGCCGGCTTTCTTCGCATAGCCGATTGCTTCTTTACGAAAATCTGACTCACAGCCTAGATCATTGAGTGTTTCTATCCATTGCAGGTAGCATGCAATGACGAGACCTAGATCCTTGATATCCGAATCGGCCTTCAACATCTGAGCCTGATCCAACTCGTTAAGTACGGTGACCAAGGCTTGCCCGATAAGTTCCACAGTAGTCTCCAGTCTCTCGCCATCATCCATCACTATTTACGTGAACGGTCAGCTTATATTATACACACGCCTGTCTGTGCTGTGAGACAACTCACTCATCCAAGGGCCGAGCTCCTCATCCAGAAGCCAATGAGTCGTTCCAGCAATGATAGCCCACATCTGCTTAAGAGTATTCTCTTCTCGGTTCTTTTTCTCAAATTCCTTGTTGAAGGCAATGAGCTAGCTACTAGTCAATAACATACGATGGTACCATTTAAAGCAGTTCTAGCTTACTGTAGACTCGACCAGCTCTTGAAGACCGTAGCCGTGAAAGTCGTTGTATATGTACATGCCAAAGTTATCGGGGTTGGTGTACGTGGCGCGTCTCTTGAGGTCGGCGTACAGCTTCCAAGTTTCCCACATAGAAATCCATTTATACTCGGGATGCTCAGCAGCCGGGTTTGTGGCAATGTTGTCCTTGGAACGCGCATTCTCATTGAATTTATCAATCAACTCATCCTCGTCGAGCTGATCGTCATCCTCCTTCTCGTTGTTTTCATTTTCAACGTCGAAGAAGGGACGATTGATACAGTAGTACTCATAAGGAGGCCGGTTCTCCAGCTCGTCATTCTACAGCAAACAATCAGCGGGGATGTTCCAATGCACGAGGGAAAAGAGCTTCAGAATACCGAATCCTCGTCCTCCCAGGAATCGTTATCTTCTTCCTCGATCTCGGTCGACTGCTTGCTACTCTTCTTGCCTCTCGCCGGCCCGGATTGTCCGCTCGGACCCGCTTCGGAATTGGAACGCTTCTTTGGGGGCATAATAAATGTCTCTCAATGGGTAGACTTTTATGTGCAAAATGAAATAGGCACGAGAACAGATTCAATTGACAACGGCAAAGCTCTTATTCTCATTGAGAGGAGCTTTGATATCATAAGTTCAAACTTCACGCGTCGCAATTTCCCGTTTGTGACGTTACGAACACACGTCATTGGCCCACCAGCGACGCGGATCTCTCGCGCCAGCTTTTGAAGCTATGGCCACCTGTGAGTTTCGAGATAGGCTACGCGATGAGGCAGGAGCTATACGAAATGAATAAGCTTCAATAGTATGTATTCGATTTGATTGTGCTAACGATATATAGTCAAGCTTTATTAGATTCTCTATTTTTAATATTCGAAAAATTAAAATTGCTATTGTTATTGCTGGGAAACAGGGCCGTAGTGGTGTTGCTTCAAGGGACTGTGAGGCTGCAGTAATATTTCATACACCTCCCTAGTAGGTCAAAGCAAAGCTCCCGGATATTCGTTCCTGGATTATTTATGTACATTCTATCTGATTAACTGCCGCAAACTAGTACCTCCATAAATATCAAGGGTAGTGGACCGATCAGAAAACGCAAAGGCCAGTATACATCTATTCCATCTCACCTATATTCGCCCTTGCCACAAGTACTAGGCCTAACATAATGACATCAAACTACGTTGACAATTCGGCCAGTTAAAGGTACCAGTTATTAGGCCAGGGTGCTGCTTTACGGCAGTTAATTAGATACGTACATAGGCAATCGATCCTTTGAATTAGTTAGTCTTTATACCATCTGTCAAAAAATCTTTTCAAACGTCCGTATCGACACCTAGACTCATGGCTAGACGTTGTAAATGAAATATGATTCGAAAGGGACTGTGTGATTACCCAGCTGATGGTGCACCTATGCCTATGTTCGAGCGAAGGCTTGATGCGGGGATACTATCATGAATTGGAAATCATCCAAGCCCCTAAAATCTTACTTACAGGGTTATCCCCAGAATCTTACAGTACTTAAGCTCTTACAACACATATTATTCATATTGGGTTGTACGACCCGTTTCACATGACTTGTTACTCTCTTCTCGTTCCAAGCCATGAACAAAAATCCATAGATTGACTTGAGTTATCAACAAGGTAAGTTATGGTTGATATTCGGTTTGTATTTCATCAAGGTAGACTTTATGCGCGAGAAGTACAATCTGGTTGTATTGTTGACCCAGTACCTCACATTAAGTTGCGTGTCAACCCAGATAAGCTAGATGTGCATTAGTGATTACAAGTTCGTTATATTGGTCGACTTTGTCTAACGACGAAGTCAAATTCTAGCTATCGGTGGCTGATAGAAGCCGCAGAATGGTCCTAGGATTTGAGCTGATTGTCACACGGCTATTGGAGCCAAGACCTGTTGGAAGCTATACGAGATGCAGGAATGCTGCACGAATACATATATTAGGTGCTCTTAGATATTATTCGATACTGTTGGAATGTACGACTACCTAACAAAAGGTATGATCACCAGACGGCGGCTACGTCGGCAACAGATTAGATATGTACCAGGAATACGTACCGCGGCAGCAGGTCTATAAAAACCTGTCGCCGAACCTCAGACTCAGATTGAAACTTAGAACAACAAGCACCCTCAGAGGGCCTAGAGAATTATTGCTGAATTGATATATTTCCAAGCCCTGAATTACAGCCCTTGTCACACTAATGACGGTAGCATACCTGTTAGGCTCTATACCTTACAGAGCAAATCTTGATGGTCTTATGTTACGATAAGGTATAGCTATGAAGCCCTTAATGGATCTCAAGGCACTCGCTGTCTAGGAAAACAGTACTCCAGAGCGCACTATTTACAACTTTCCGATTTAGCTGGAGGGCAGAAAGACGATTAAAAACAGTAAAGAAAATTCTCATCAAGAAGGCATCTATAGTATTTAATATATTAAAGTAGTCGAGTTACCTATAGCCTGATAAAGCTCCCATATTCACCTGAATCGTGGCTTGTACTTTTTATTGTCGCCCCATTCTTCTACCCGTATATATGGAGCAGTACATGATAGTTAATTAGCTATAAATAAATGGATGGTTTGTAATCTGACTAATGAATAGTATGTGACTAAATGTGTGGTAACACAATGATAGTTTTGGCGTTATCAAATCGATGTATTTACTACTTACGGAACGCTTGGTGTTAGATCCAGTCTTCGCTAAAGTTGGGAAGATATACGGCAGCTTGAATCACCTTACAAGATTAAAAATTGGTTTCTTTCCTATGTTTCGAGGCCAAACAAAGTGAGATATAAAGCTCTTCTACTCTGTCTTCTTAGGGTACAGTTAAATGAGGCTGCTATCTCCAGCTTGCTTCTTAGCCTTGCCAGGCTCTAGGTCCTATTTAGCAGAAGGTCCAGGGGCTTATCCGTAAGCAAGCTCTTACGTTTTCACTCAAACAGAAGATATGATCCTTGCTATTCATGATAGGCTTGTCATATAATAAACAAGGAAAGCAATGGAAGATTTACCAGTCCTTGCTGCAAGTGCTCATCATGAGAAGACTTCTTCAAATCCACTTCAGCAAGATCTGATGCATGGTAGTCTATATATTGATGTCTACCTAGTCTCAATCATAAATTTAATATCGTAATGTTGCCACGATCCATTATATCATAGAATAAAGCTTGAGGTATAGTCTGCTTATTAGATTTAACCTCAGTCTCCAATGAGTAAGTGAAAAAAGCAGTAACTACATCTGTTTCATGAGTGATGATTGTTCATATATTTCTACTTAAAGTGACGAAGACAGAAAGACCTACAGCTTGCGATCCAAATTATTTTGGGGTGCCGGCCATTCATGATAACCCACAATAAGGTGAGTATTAGCAGATATAAAAAGACTCTTAATAGTGCCTTAATATTTCCATGGTGAATGCCGATGTTTGTCTTGTCATAGCTATCGTCATCTATTATCTCATTCATTTGAAGATATATGCAAACCTTAGGTAACTCGGATGTACTCTATGCAACAGTGAACCAATAGTCAAAGTAAGCTGACCTACAAGGTGTTCTATGTTGCGAACCAAACATCTTGGCTTTTGCCTAAAAGAGTCAACTTTGACTAATAAGCAACATCTTCACTTCACCCCATTGGAGAACACGGCAAAGTGTGAGCCATTGTGGCTAAGTTGATGCCCTCGGCATGATATGCCAGAAGTGACTTGGGATCTCGGGATCTTAGAGCAATGTGTCCAATAGTGAAGTTCCAATTACTTAAGACCATAATTACTCTAAGTCCTTGCCCGAGCCCACAACTATATGCATTCTCTTAGGCTAGAGAGCGGGTGTGATTTGTGGGTTTGTCTAATGCCAATGCCGCCCATCTACCTAGGTACTCTATGGCAATATTCTCCCAAGTAACATAGCCGTGCTGTGAAGCGATAGGAGCAACTAGCAAATGACCAATCGGCAGCCACGGCACATAACTCGTATGGTGGACGTGCAGATTTTCCAGGAAAGCACAGTAGGTATCATCTATGTTCATGCAGAATCCCGTGTCCCCCACACACTAAAGAAGTGACGGTGTGGACAAATTCGATGACTTACAATGAATAATGGAAAATGTACCAGGGCCAAGGTCTAGAACATGGGCAAAGTAAAATCTGAGGGTTTCCGAGAATGGCTTGGAGACGGACGCTCATAGGTTAGAGCCGAACCTGCAAGTTGGCATCCTACCATCGAAGCATTGTACATCATGTCATATATACCCACGTGGCAAGGTGGGAGATTACTTAGTCTTGTTGGTTGGCACGGATTTGCTACGCTTGGCCTATCATTCATGGTCGCGTCTGGTTGGCTTACTTACCATCCAGGTGACCCAGAAACTGTATCATTATGGACCGAGCCGGCTGCGAATCTGACGATTATACATTTAAGGTTATTTGTTGGGCACCCGCGCAGGAATTGACCATTGGACATTGATTTCTATGACCGCGAAAATGACTGCTCATTATGTTGATATATTTCGGGGCCAGAACACCAAGTAAGCAACCTTGAATCATTATCATCGAGATTGTTAAGAAGCAAGGCTGAGGCCCTTCACCGCTTGTGAAATTCGATCAACATTCACGTCAACACCCTACTAGACTTCCAGATAAAAAGAAGGGTATATAGGTACCACGAGGATGATGTCACAGGGAAGAATGCACAAAACCAGCTTTGGCATCTTCAAGGGTTTTTTTAGACTACAAGTTGATGAAATAGGTATAATCAATGATCGAATCCGATGGTGGACAATTAAGAGGTGTGACCCAAGGCATGCATGTCAGCATGTGCTGATAAATGTCTGTCGTGTCTCCAAAATAGAAGCGGTATAGATCGTGATAGGACTTGGCACCACTTCGGAAAGGTAGCCTCCCAGAATCGGATCCAATCTGTCGGAAACAGGTCTGTGCGACGTAGAATGTAATATACCTGGTTCACCCGATTTCGGGGAGCCTTGGGATCGGTCTAAGTTATGTATACTCATCCAAGCATCTAGCCATTAACGGATTCGGAAGTGTGCTCTAATAGACTCTGCATTTCCCAGGTACACGGGAATGCAAAAGACACGTATATCAGTCCAACAGCCTGAATTTCATCTCGTTTGAATATGCTATAATTACGAGGCAAAAAGGTATTGTTCCATTTCAGTTCGGTTTACTAGACTGAAGCTTGAGAATATCCCAAAAGGCTGTGTGTTGTTGAGTAATATAGGCGTAATGGACAGTGCTGATTGGGTAGACAAAGTCACGACGCCAAGCCATACGTTTGAATGCTAGCATAGTCATTGGTACCATGATCTGCATCTTCCGTCGGGCATGCTACGTACATACGTCCACAATCTGCATGAGCCGGTCAAAGCGTAACTATGGCAAAAGGGGCAGCTGTTTCTCTTCCGTTCACTCCCGCTAGAGCCGCCTTGGATCATTAACGTCTGAGGACAGGTCAGTTTCCCGTGCCATGATAGCACACGCGGTGCTAATCTAAAGCCGCAGTCTGGACTCTAGCACGGACACGTTAAGACCGTGGCTACGACGTAATAGGCGACAGGTAGCCGCAAATAAGGGAGGCCTGCCGGATGTCAGATATACGGTCATTGGAGGGATCGAGGACAGCCAGCGTTCCATCCATTGGTGATATCAGCTCGGTGATATTGACATAGTTGCAGACCAACCCCAAACGAGCATGTCACTAAACCTCATAATCAGACCAGATTCTATTAATGGCGCCTAGTAGGGATTTCAACAATATTTCACCGCCTCTGATATAATGCGTCGGGCGCTGAGATTCTAGGGAAGAACAGGCGTACGTTGTATTGAGGCGTTGCAGTCAGGCCAGGCCGAGGTGTTACTGACGGCGATCACTCCCAGGCGCACAGTGGTACGGACGAGCGATATAATAGGTGCGCGGAAAGTTATCATATTTTAGAGTCTCAAACCGCCAAGTGTCATACGGCCTATGAATTGGCTAAAATAAAGTATCTAGTACTTGGAAAGAGAAATGCAGAAAGATAATCAGCGTTATCCGACGTCTCCCTATAGACCGAATTACATGAGATTAAGGAAGAGGTTAAGAAAGTACGTAAGCCACCGTGTAATAAGTAGATGTTCGGAGGATTCCTAGGTTGATGGCGGGGCGGAGCGTATAAGGGGTGATACGGGGGAAGGGTGGGACAGACGGCGGATAGATCGCCCCACCTGGATTTCTGGAGACCTGACTGCCCGACATCAAACCACCCTTCTCTCAACCTTCCATCTACGTACGACGACAATATCTCAGGAGACCCCCAAACCCGCCTACCCCCAACCTGCTTGTACATGTCTACCCTTGGTGCATATACAGTACCATGAGCACATCCAGATCACACCAAAGCTCACGTGCGTGCCGATTGCTCAAGCTGATGACGATGGCGATGCAGTGGTGCCTCATCACATTGCTATGTCCGCCATGTCCTCAACGCTTCTCAGCGAGAATGTCGATCTTATCTCATTCGACTGGTCGGGTGACTCCTTTCTCAACTGCCCAAACCTCGACCCAGCGTTACGGTGCCTTTTGGGGGGTGGCGTTTGCGCCTACCAATAGTGCTTCCGGACGGTCTGCTTAGTCTAGTGTAACTCAGGCTTTACACAAGTTGTTGCGATCCTGGTGAGCTGTGAACGCAGATATGTCATGCATTGCCCCGTCACAACTCTTTATTGTGGATCGCGAAGTGTTTCCCGGATTTAACATTCCTTCCTGGATTACTACGATAACCGTCTCCTGTTGACTTGACGATCCTGGCCTCCTGCAAAAGCTGAGTGTAGGTGTCCTGACTCGCCGTACTTCGCCCAGCACCCGTCCTATCATACATATATGCCATCTTGAAACGGTGGCAAATAGACTATGATCAATCAGCTAGATGACTGTACCAACCTAGCTTTTTTAAGCTGCATCCTTCGATACTTATCTAGCTACCTGCTCGAAGAAACGACTTAATTGGTCTATGTTGGTATTCATGGCTTGCAATTGACCGCAGGCGTGGGGTGAGGCAAACAACCAGGGGGGCACACCGCTTCCATGAATGATAGGAAAGAAACTCTATTTCCGGGAGCCTTGCCAGGAAGACAGTCGTAGTCCTTTGGCAGCTTATCCAATGCGAATGCAAGTGACCCGGCAGCTCCTGGCTAACTTATTTTTGAGAGATGCCAGCACTGTCTTCCAGCCAGTAAGTGATCTGTCTACATGGGTGTTTCTACTGCCGCATTGCCATATACAAGCTGTTCCTAGGAACCCCGCGGATCGACCCCCTGATCGAACGCTTTGGTATCAGTTCTGTCTGTCGTCATAGGCGCTTTTCCCTTGAGATACACTATCATACACGTTACCCCGTGGAAAGCCATGGCTGCTTTCGGACGCATGATGGCACGGCTACGTTGGCACCAGCAACCCCTTCGAGACATCTGCGACTAATTCAATATCGTACCATGTGCTGCAGCCGCCCTGCTTGGCTGGGGAACACTTTGGCTATTGGACAATGGCAATGACCTTAAAGCTACCTTTTATATATCCTACAATCATCGACATAGATGAATGTGACCATACTAATGTGG
The DNA here is from genome assembly GCA_022497155.1 of Whalleya microplaca. Classification (NCBI taxonomy): domain Eukaryota; kingdom Fungi; phylum Ascomycota; class Sordariomycetes; order Xylariales; family Xylariaceae; genus Whalleya; species Whalleya microplaca. The sequence goes on along the minus strand of MU385741.1, from coordinate 118,288 downwards.
TAATAGGAATGAGTCAGATACCCCTGGTGACGGTTAGCCTTTCCTTGTCCTCATCCAATTTTGATACAGGTAAGTGCCCTTTATTGCCTAGTCTAATAATTTTACAGGTTTCTCTATGAAGTTCACATATCCCGATGCAGCTCACGGTGCTTACGGTTATATTTAGCATTCACGACGACTACATAGGCCCTAAGCTTTGTATTAACCAGGCCAGTGCAGAAGAACCTGCCAACCCTTCACGTAGACCATTGGCTTGCCAAAGTCAGGCATTTGAAGGACCGACCGTTCAACTTAACGAATCTATCATTGCCCCTGTACCTCATGCGGATTACCTGTATTCTCGTCTTAGCAATTCTATCTAACCTAGGCACAATCTCGGAATCTCTGGATGGCTTTTATGGCAATTCGATCCAGAAACACAGTGCCTAGTCCGGCATCCGTAATTGCATTTCTGCACTATCCGATATGTCTAGAAGATCCTTGTTTATTCAACCTATCAACAGATATTGTGGGCCGTGTAGACTTCCCCCTGCACGATTATTCATTCCTCAACTGTCATATCCCGAGTATGACTGATCCCAGAGGTCGTCCTGACGCCACTAGTCCGAAATCAGGCCACAAGGGAATCCAGATGAATATATATATGAGGCGTTAAAGGAAACCTTTCATAATGCAAATTCCTGGTTTCATATATCTCACGTCCCTGTGGAGAAACCGGCCCCCCTTCAGAGTGAACATTACCTACATCTATCACTTCACTTACGAGAGGCTATCTTTGCTCAGTCCTCTATAACAAGCGAGGCGATTCCATCTCAGAGGATACCCAAGCACTCACTCTGCTCTCTATTCTTGTTGACCTTCGCTTCATACTTCAGGTATCTTGAAGTCCGCTCCCCTGCCACCACTGCTATAGATATTTTAGACCTCCACCATCCCGACCATGGCACCTCATCTTGACGCCCCGTCTCCAGCAGGAAGCTTGGCGACTGACTATAACATACCATTTCGACCTGCGATGTCTTCAGCATTGAGGGCAGGCACTCTAACACCGGCTGAATCACGATCATCACTAAGCAGTTGCTTTGAAGGCGACTCGGTCGAAGGAGACTTCCACATGACACGGCCGTTAGTACCCGGTGTCTATGTGCCTACAGTGTGCTTCTTCCAGCAGAAGACAGAGGATGTTGACATAGATGCCATCGCTCGCCATGCCGTCCGCCTTGCTCATGCCGGCGTACGAGGCCTCGCAACGCAAGGGTCTAATGGCGAGGCCGTGCATCTCACGCATGCCGAGCGTCAACTAGTCACTGCCACCACACGCAAGGCGTTGAACGAAGCCGGCTTCTCGCATATTCCAATCATTGTTGGTTGCGGTACACAGAGTACCCGTGAGACTATTCAATACGTAGGTAGCATCCAGGGTCATCTGTTCCCACCCCCTCTCCCTCCTATTCTAGGAGCCAAGAATTTTCCTATTGAGATGAATTCGGGAGTGAGACATTCCTAGATCTAGTTCATTACTACCCGTGGTTTTTTTTTTTTTTTTTTTAAAAAAAAAATACATCGAAGGAGACAATACTAACTGAAGATACTGTAGTGCCGTGAGGCGTGGGAATCAGGCGGTGACTATGCGCTCGTGTTGCCTCCATCGTATTACGCATCGTTGTTTGCACCCTCATCTAAGACCATCATAGATTATTTTACAGCCGTCGCCAGTGCATCTCCAATACCGATCATCATTTACAATTTCCCAGGAGCTGTTAACGGATTAGACCTATCCTCTGATGTGATCCTCGACTTGGCGCAACATCCAAAGATCGTTGGTGTCAAGCTGACTTGCGGCAATACGGGGAAGTTGAACCGTGTGGCTTCCGCAACGCGGGAACAGTCCAAGAACTACAACCCCTACAAACCCGAATTTCTGGTTCTTGGCGGTTCTGCCGACTTCTCGATTCAATCGTTGATCGCCGGCGGACATGGGGTCCTAGCTGGTCTCGCAAATATCGCACCGAAAGCCTGCATCGAGACCATCGAACTGTACAAGTCCGGCAAGTATGACGAGGCCCAGAAGATACAAGAGACTTTATCGCGAGGCGACTGGACGGCCATCCAAGGCGGCGTAGTTGGTGTGAAGGCAGGAATGCAGGCGTGGATGGGTTACGGCGGCTATGCGAGAAGGTAAGTCGCATTTTTCTTCTGTCGTGATATAGGAGTACAAATTTCCTATTTCGGTATGATCGGGAGTCAATGACTCTTGAAACAACTCTGAGGACACCCGATCATTCGCCCGACTATCTAAGAAGAGCAGATACTGACAAAGGAGCTGCAGTCCTCTGCCAAAGCCAACTGCCGAGCAAATGAAATTGTGGGAAGAAGGTTTCAGGGACCTAGTGTTGCTAGAGAAGTCGTTGTGACAGGTGACTGACACCGGAGGAAGCCGGAATGAAAAAGCACAACCTTAAGCACTACATTCCGGTCGTGATCCGAGAACAGTCTCAGTTAGTTCAAGACGATAGGAAGAGGTGATTCGCGGTCTGCTTTATGGATGCCGGTGTTGCCTCCAAGAGCTACAGGAGAAAAGGTTCATTGCACCATAGATGGTAAGACATAGGAAAAGCGACATGGCGTTATAACAGACCGGCTGGGATACCTCTTGCTGGTTCCACACTTGCATTCCTATTCTGGCCACATGAGTTGTTGTAGGTACGAGGAGATATCACTATCGTTTCTTTCAATGACATCTATCAACAGCCGCAGGCAGCTCTGGGGTTATTGTTACACACTGCGGCCATGACGCTGGTGGAGCCATTTCGCTAACCATTGCTCTTTCTCTTCACCGAATAATAGCAATAATTATGTCATGCATTTCAATACACTATTCAATTCTCAATGGTTTACCCAGCAAACACAGGCATGTGAGAACTTCGTCTATTCGATCGCTTCCGACTCATGTTGCTGATGGCTTGAAATGTTGTAGTCTTTTCTTCTTTTTTCGACTGGCCTCTCAATTTCTTGCCCTAAATCTAGTATATGATGTTGGTTCTACAATGACAGTCGCCGTCCTGACGAACCCTACCTCGCATGGGCTACATCGCGGGATTAGAAACTAACAAAACGAACCAGAACTTGCTTACGTGTTTCATTATTTCAAAGAGAAGTCAGTTGGTTGTGTGTTAATGGTCATGTGATAGTCGCATGTAATATGTAATTAAGGGGTTCCGATCGGATCGTGCCTCCTGCGAGATTGACCACTACATCACCATACATACATACAACCATGCACCTTCAAACATTTACACAATCTGAGCTTGGTCAGCCGAATCGCAAGTACGATCCGAATAACAGTGAAACCTCGTGAACACCTCGCCGTACCAGTTACTATTCCTGCAGTTCCTTATGAATCGTAATGAGATCTACCTCGGGCGATTTACTTGCGGTGAAAAGCGTGTCAAGTCTTTGCCCACTCTCCAACACGTTTATCGGTATATAATATACCCTCTTCCATTCAACTGGGACTACAGAACTTCAGAATCAGTGGTTGAAAGGAACGTATCCGGCTACCTCAGAGCCTAGACCATCACCATTGTAAAGGCTGCTTGATTGTTCATATGGAGCAACATCATGCCACAACCTGCGAGTGTGTTACCTCTATTTGCGTGCCTATTTTCCGACACCGCCTCACACAAGCATATCGTGGAACTGAACAAGGATCTCATGCTGTACGCCGCGTAGCCGATGTGCAGTGAACCCTTACCCGGGTTCCCTCAGCCAATCTAAGGTTAGCCTTAGACGCAGACGTTCAGCTAACTGGGTCCCAAAAGGAGTAGCCGCGCACGAATGCCATGTGGAAGACCATCTTAGTCTTGAAGCACCTGCAGGCTACCGAGCCGAAAACATACACACGAAAATATGGTTGATGGTACACAGGAAATGCTTGCGTTCCGAGTGAACCTCCATACATTCAATATTACCACCGTCGTAGAAACTCTTTTCCTCGCCAACACTTCAGGCGACCAATCATGAACCAAGCCTTGCTCACCATTGCAATCTTGAGTATTGACGCAAGGCAACGCTTTACGATACCCAGAGACATTTTTTGTGTGCTGGTAAGTAATATTGGTCGTTCCTGCCGTACTTCGCTATCTCAGTAAATCATAGGTCCGTTACCGAATGTTACCGCCAGCGTTCTCAAGCTTATCGCATGATCCCTCCGCAGCACAGCCCGCAGATGATGCATGGATGGGTCGCCATGCTCGCTTGTTTGGGCTCTACAATGACACGAGCCCGTATACTTATAGATTTTTCTACAGCTCGGTAACCCAGTGGCAGAGAAGTACCGCGGTCAACGACCTTTCTCCCATATCAAACTCATGCGTAGCTGCTTATAACTAATACATAAGTTCATAGCTGCCTACCATCCTATTTAAGAATATGATAAGTAGACGGTCAAGATGATCTTTCTTAAACTTGCTTACTCTTTGTCTATGATATATGTCTGTTCATTATGTTAATGTATGTAGCTGGAAAGCTCGTTCTATTGGCGGCTATTGCTCCCACCACAACTCTATCGTCCCCACTGAAAGCCAACACTTCAGATGACCCCATACCGGTTGTAGGACTAACCACGGGAATCAAGCCGAGTGGTGAACGACCTCCACGATGGAATGTTAATGAACTACAAGCTAGAGGCGGACCCCTATGGTAAATCGTCGCAAAAATGAATATGAATGAGAGCCTTACTGTGGAGCAGGGATTTGTACATTCAGGGTCTTACTGCATTACAAAGCAAACCAGAAAGCGACGAGCGATCACACTTCAGGGTCTCTGGTATGAAATCTGCTAGGATCAACTTTATTGGTGTGATTGTGCTCTCCTGATACTTTAAAGGCATCCATGGCAGACCGTATGCTTCGTATAATGGAGTCGGAGCGGTTCCAGGGGGCTCAGGTGGTGGGTTCTGCCCGCACGGTGTAAGGCCTTTTGTTATAAGTTTTATTCTCCTGCTTTCCTCAAATAGACACTACTGATGCCGGAAACAAGGAGACACAATTTACTTCATGGCATCGCCCATACGTTGCTCTTTACGAGGTAAGATGTCCAAGTGAAAGATAAGAGCCGGCTCTCATCATGACAGCAACTACTTGGGGCCGAAGTCCAACGCATCGCTTTGACATATACCGGCCGAAATGCTTCGACATACGTCAATGCTGGGAAATTGTTTCGAATACCGTATTGGGACTGGGCTGCGAATCCCGCGTTACCACCATCATGTATACAAAAAAACATCACCGTCAATGGACCAAGAGGACTTCTCACCCTAGCCAATCCACTCTACAGCTACCGGTGGCAGACTTATCCTCTGAACCAAACGCAATTTCCTGGTTCAGGAGACTGGCCAGCAGAGACAACGCGAGGGTCTGACAGCAATAGCGACTTCAGCCCTGATGCGGTCAACGCAAATCTGATAGCAGCAGCGGACCAGTTGAAGGATCAAACTGTGAGAGAAAAGATGTTTGTGAATGTAGTTCTTGCGTCCGCCGGGCTGACACGGCCCAGTACCTCACCCTCACTACCGCCCAGAGTTACGATCAAATGGCTACGATGGCCAGCTCAGGAGTTAGCATCGAAGCACCACATAACCTCATCCACAATTGCGTTGGCGGCGCCTTCTTATCCTTAGATACCACCGGGTTTGATCCGTTGTTGTATGTCTCAACCTTTGATATCATGTCTCTTTTAGACTTGTGCACAGCTTCTGATCCATTAATACATACAGCATGCTCCACCACACCAACCTCGACCGTCTCGTTGCCCTATGGGTGGCTATACACATGAACTATACTCACCAATCCGAGACGTACACGAGCGGCGGTTTGTACGGCACGGCCAAAGGCGACAACATCACAGCAGAGAGCCCGCTGAAGCCTTTCTATCAGGCCGACGGAAAGACCTTCCACACGGGAATCAGCGTGGCCTCGCTCAGGATATTCGGCTACACATACCCCGAGCTCAACGTGTGGGACCTGGATCGGGAGCGAGGACGAAAGACAGTCATAAATCACGTCAACACACTCTACGGAAGCCATTCTGCCGACATGGGGAAAGCTTCCGCTCGAAACGGGAGTACAGAATGGTATGTCGGGCTGCAGGTCGAGCGGTCCGAGTTGCCGCTGCCATGCACAATCGATACCTACATGGGTAACCAGCTTGTCGGGCGAACGGCGCTCCTCGACATGCCCCGACAGGGGCTCGCACACGACGAGGTGCCTCTGCAGCGCGCCATCGGGTATCTCGATGCGAACGCAACGAGCGTAGCCGCAATCGAGGCTATGCTGCAGAAGCAGCTGTGCGTCGAGATTAAGGAGGTACGTCACAATCACTATCTTTGCCTGCAGAATCGCCTATCTCGAGTGGCGATATGGCGTGGCCGCTGGCTGGTGGCTGGCTGGCTAGCTGCATGTGCAACATGTCGTGCTTCGGCCCCCAAAATAGAGAACCCCGTCCCGCTAATATCTGCTCGTTGGTTTTTATCGCACAGGTCGACGGTATCACGGTCAATCTCTCCAGCGTCCCGAGTCTGAAGCTCGATGTCGTGGCTGTGGCCGTGACGCCTCCGGCCAGCGAGTCGGAGTTTCCCCAGTACGGAAACAGGAGTACCTATACCAAGGTGTTCACGGAGCACAATGGCGCTTAGGGGTCCACCATCAAGCCGTAAATTCATTGACAGCGGGTGAGACACTGTTACCTGTTCACAGAACATCGGGTTGCATCACATTACATTATATAGACTTCGCATCTTGGTGTGCTATCCGCGCTGGACTCTGGGGATGAGCTGACGAATAGTCCTTGAAGCCGACGGTGCACTGCTTTCGCTGGGTTTGTTGCTCTTGTGTTAAGATTCGTGGGTTGTTTGGCGGCTCACACTACATCACATCACGTTGGATGCGAGTCGCTAGTGGTGATATCGACTTGTGTGATGCTGTTTGCTTCATTTCAAATCTAGGTGTTTAATATCGATCTAATTCCGATAGGCATCAATAAACAACCATGGTGTCTTCTTTCCAGGCGGCCAAAGGTACATGACGCCCAAGCGTCTTACCAAATATGTTTGCTCAAGGAGGGTATGAAGGATTATCTTCTCTGAAGGCCCTGCCAAAATGCCCACATAGCCCTTGCAAACGTTGTAACGATTGTGACAGCCTCTGAACCTCATTCCAACGTAGACCGCCTTCACAGGCTTTCCGGTAGGATGAAGAGAAAGGGCCTGGAGGGTGCAAAGGAAGGTATCGTGTGGCATACTTGACCAATCCCTCCGCTACTCTGCGAACGGGTCGTATAGGCCAGACCCTCAGAAAGGCCAGCCTCAAGTCTTCGTCATCTCAACATTCCGACCAGTCTGAATGCCAGATACACCGTACAGGCCTTCCTAGCAAGCTAGTGTAAGCCTGAATAAAGCTCCTGTTGCTATAGTACTTCTTCGTCGATAAAATTGGCAGTAGCCTGGTCCATCCGTGACGCGAATAGCCTCTTAGCTTTGTCAGGCTATCTCTCTCGCTCTAAGATCCAACTCTTCGAAGAAGTCGTCTCAGAGCTTGCAAGGCCATAATCATATGTAGTTTGAGAAGGTGTATAACACCGTGTTGCTTATCAAGGGGTTTTGCATAGATTGCTTGTCGAGAGGCCCTGGAAGTTGACAGAGGCAAAGAGCACGAATATTGTGCGACAATAGTTAGGACAGCTTTAAGGCTTCTTTACTATCGATTAGTTAGTGATCCTAGGAAGTAGTTTAGGATTATGAGAGTGCTCACGCTCGTCCAGTTCGAGACTAACCAATTTTATTGATACCGTCGAATACCTATCCACGCTCTAGCACACAATTACTTGGAGTGCGGCCATGGTGTGGATTTGAGGGTTCCGTTAAACATGCTCTGCGAGATACCGCACCATCTCGTTCGGCCACTCAAGCCACGGCTTCCACTGCGAGCCGAGATATGCTGTGATGAGAGATATCAGATGTCTCCCTGCGCCGCCAACTATCCAGAAGTCGCGAAAACGATGGAGTAAGACGCCGTAATACGATAAAATTACAAGAGCCTCCGGGCGCCGTTGGCCAAGAAACTCGGTAAAGTCATGACTAATTAGCAACGGCCAAGTGAAGGTCATATATTTCCCCTTTACCAGTGACGAAGGTTGCTCGCATTGGTCGAGAGCCCATTGCAGGTGTTCAATCGCCTGGATACAATCTGCGCGAAGCCCCTCGGATAAGTCAGATGACCGCAAGATCAGTTCTCGGATTGCGGTGCAATCTTCTCCGTGTCCCTTTGCTTGGGCCACTATATTATCTATAGTCAGTAAAGGTTCTTTTTTTCTAAAATCTTCTTGCTACGAGAATACGCCCAGGTTTCGAACTAGCAGATTATCTTGAGCTTATGAAGACAGAGAGGGCAATGGGGAATCGATGTGCTTACTTTGCGAGCCCCATAGCAGGACAGGCCGCAGCTCAGAAGTCAGGAGTACCGGCCAGTGACCAGAACAAACACTCTTTACACCCCGATGCAACCCTAGGTAGTTGAGAAAGCGGCTCAAGAATGGCTCCAGGGAGTGGTCACGAAATGCGAGCGTATCTGCAAGGATATGCTGCCCCAGAACACTCGAGAACAGAAACATTGGAATACAGGTCTCCTCACTTATGACGGGAGAGGAACCGTTGAAGAGGGCTAAGGCGCGCGTTTGCAGCTTCATTGCCTGATCCACATAGAAGCCGGTCTTTTCAGGAGCGCCTTCGACGCTAAGTTGTCTCGCGGAAAAAGCAAGACACTCATACATCAGGTACGGTGCCGAGAAGGCTGCCTTGACAAAAGCGTTATGGACCTCTTTTGGTGGCATGTCCTCACCGATGTTGGCGAATTCTGCCTCCTGCCTCCTGAAGTTATCAAATAGTTCCAGATGGTTCATATTGATAAAGTCAGCATCCCCAGGATCAGCATTGTGGTTTTGATCGCCGAAGAGGTCGAACGGTTCGGCAAGTATCACTTGCCGAGAAGTATGCTCAGACGGAGGAGTCAGTGACGCATTATCACCGTTTGTGGCCGGGCTGGAAGTTTTTGAATGAGTTGTCTGATGCTCAGAGGCGTTAACAGCATAAGAGCAGACACGTTCAGCCCGAGAACAGTTGATACAATGTGGGTGTTGTTCATCACACTAGACAATATCAGTTAGTTTCAAGCTGCAGAAAATGTCGAGGTGGGTATCCTTGCTCGTATATGGCGGCGTTTGCATTCACTGCAACCTTTCCTGGATTTCTTATGGGGGCGCCTTGATATCATCAGGATGAGACGAGTATTCACAATTAGTATGATAATATACGTCGAAAGCGAGAAGCACCATCAACACTTAACGATTGCTAGTCATTACGCGTTGAAGTTCACCCCTGAGAGGCTCAGCCACCGGTGAACAGTGGAGAACTCCCACTATACGGAGCATGGTTACAGAGATATGAGCTAATCTAGGCACCAACATACATGTAAAGGCCAAATCGGTTAAATGCGTACCCACGGAGTCAGAAACTTTATGTAGTATGAAGATATGATGTTATCTTTGCAGATGTATCTATTAGATTTCTCCTCTGGAGGAGGCAGAAAGCTTTGTAATGAGCCTGTTCATTAGAATTATTCTGTTCTTCCTAATCATCATCTTAGTTATGTAAGGTAAATATTGTCGAAGACGAAAGATACATCAAGTTACGTAAATGGAGAACACTTACAGAAAAGCCAATTGACCACAGATCAAATGGCTTCTGTTTCCAGCGTTTTACTCAAAGCCCCGCGCGAACTTATGCTGATTAGAGAGCATGGTCACCCCAGAAGACAATCCTAGGGGCAGCTTTGAAAACAAGCACTCTCGGCCATAAATGCAGGCCGATTGTCTGGAATATCCCGGGATTATCAAGTAATCTACTCCAAGAACGCATTCAACCGAGTCCGTTGTGATCAGGCCGTCCTCGTTATTGGACATAGTACTCTGATAAATCATTGCCAACCTCTAGGCATAATCAGAATTTTGTTCGTAATAAGTGTGCCATCGATGATTATCGTTATAGTGCCGGCAGCTCTGAAAATGGTTATTATGTAGTAAATAGTCAAGTGAAACCTGTCAGGGCTAGTGTTCGTAGCCTACGTGTACTCCTTCTGCGTGATATTGAAACCCCAATGAACAAGATTCAAGGCCATGGCTAAACCCTCTATCGTGATGTTTTTGAGGTCATCAAGTAAACGTGGAACATCATCTACAAGGTCACTTACAGTGACGGCAACAGAAGCGATGGCGGTAATGCTCTCTGCTGACCCGGACACTTATTATGCAGCGCCTAGGTTTTTTCTTCTGGTTCTTTTATGACAGCGGATGCCTTCAAGCTCGGAACTCCACAAGAAACCATGTCAGATATGTGCCTATATATAAAGACATCAGCATGAGGTACAAGACTAGTGAGTGCAGAGTAATACATCAGATAATAGTGCTAACATATAACCACAAATAGACACGCTTCATACGTGGGTGTCACCTGTTTCCATTTCAAATAGTAGCCCGACCGGTACCAATACTGGCTTAATTCATAAACAATATATATTGTATAGATCGGCATGTATATATGAAACCCACGAGAGTAGAGTGAGAAGCAGGATTTGCGGACGAAGGTTACTTGATGTTAGATATTATTACTTACCTCAAGCACGATATCTTACTTAATTACCACAGAAGTAAGAGATATTCATTATGGCAAAGAGTTAAACATGAGAGCTCACATCCTGACCTACTGTGAGTTCGATCTGTGCTTACTGTTTTTCAATCATTAGATAGGCGCATGAATATTGAAGAATATGCAAAGCCCTTGACCATGCAGTTCAACGTTCACAACTAGCCGCACTCATAATATACTCGGCTAACATCGAATACATCACTGCTCCCCTGCGAATATGGTGAACCGAGTTCCAAAGACACTCAGCTGAGAGGTTCTTATTCTTCTCAATAGTATACAGTGTCTGAATCTATACCATTACAATTCACCGATAATAAATATTGGTTGAATCGAAAACTGGATGAAGTGGCTCCGAGATAGATCTAGGCTAGAGCTCTACATATAGGTGTCGAACCGAGACAATGAGCTCATCGCATCCCCTACACCCAAGCGGCTGCACAAGAGCAATCGCAGAACATAACGATTGCAAATGCATTCGAACAGTAATGCTCAGTTCATCCAGCAAAAACAATGAGAGGCGATACGTAGATAGTTCACACTGATAATCTCAGCACCTGACTCCTCTCACAAGCGTCTCTCAGGCGCCACCCTCTCGCTTCGCGTACTCCTCCTCGATCCTCTCCTCATAGAGCCGATCCGCCTCCAATTCCGCCTCTGTCTTCTCGCGCGTGGTGCCAGCGCCAGTGTCGGCTCCTGCTCCTGCTCCTGTGGCGGTGCCACTGTCTTGCGCTGTTTGCGTCTCGGTTGAGTTGGAGTCGGAGCCGTTGCTCCGCTCTTGGAGGTCCGATGTGGCAATGGGCATGATGTGTAGGTATTTCTCGACAATGGTACAAATGATATGAGTTTGTGGTTACGAAGGTTATGAATCGATGAGAAATTCGTTTGTTCTTGGGTGTCTTTTATGAAGGTTGTGAGTTAGGTAGAACCTTGGCTTATGTAGGTAGTGGCGAAAGGTTGACGAGGTCCGCCACTGCCGTCCAGTGAATGTGGTTCTAAACCCAGTACTCTGATAGGAGGCCTCAACTTCATATTCAAGGTACGTATTATTAACTGATACATAATAATATTTCCAGTACATATGATTCTAGCCAACTTCAGGTATATATGAAAATCGTATATTGAATGCAATCTCCATGACCGGTTAATATGTATAATCCAAAGCAATTTCATTCTGTTTTATGCATTATTATGACATTCGAAGTTGTAGAACTCGCAATAATCAAGGCAAATACATATAGAACTGATAATATACTTTATTATGGCTGGCTTGGTTATTGCTGCTTCACAGAACTAATAAGGATATGCTGGCCCAAATAAAACCCAGAAGACTGGTCCAAACTGAGACCAGCTTCCCATCCACGCCTGAAGTAACAGGAACCACCCCCTGCGCATTACATGAGCCATTTCCACCCACAACCTCAAGCAACACAGCCGCCGCTCTCACAATACCGACCTCCACAGTACCGTTCTCCCCGACCATAAGTACCTCCTCGGTCTCACTACCGATCTTAGCCCCCGTCTTCCCGTCAAAAGTGACGCCCGAGACCGTCACATTGCTCTTCGCATTCGTCCCCGGGCCCGAGAGCCGGGTCACCGAGACGTTGCGCCCGGCGCACCAGGGCGTGGAGACGCGCAGCGCGCGGCGGGGCCTCTCGCCCTCGCTGAACGTCTTCCCGTCCGTCGCGTTGAGCGTGGACGGGTTGCTCAGGCCCTCGGTGCCGTTCCAGACGCCCATGTCGAGGAACACGAGTTTCCTGAGGGACCGCTGCTGCGCTTCGCCGGCGTACACGGCGTAGCCGCTGAGCGTGCTCGAGTTCGCAGCGGGCAGGGCCGCAATAGCTAGCTCCTCCTCATCGTCGTCCTGCCCAGATGGGGCAACCACCTTAGCGACGAAGTAGTGCCCGTACCAATTCGCGCGGATGCCGCCCTGCAACGTCTCATTCTTGAGCTCGTAAGGACCCGGCGTGAAGGCGCTATACTCGCTCTGGGCGCCGAGGTGGAAGTACGTCTTGGCGATGCCGACGGAGGCACCCAGGAGCACGTAATCGACGCCCCACAGCGCGGCGCCGAGCGTGTCGCTGATGCCGCTCTTGCCGCTGCACGAGACGGAGTTCGTCTCGCCCATGACGAACGGCGCGCCGGCCCGGTCCGCGGCCGCGACCTGCGGCACGAACTGCGACACGTTCGTCCACAGCACGCTGTGGTCCGAGAGCAGGTCCAGACGCATGCGCAGCCAGCGCGCCGCGTCGCACGTCGATTGCGGGTACAGGTGGACCGCGTAGCTGCCGATGATGGCGCGGTCTTGCGCGCGCTCGACGATGCCGCCCTCCCCGTTAGCCGTCAGGTTCGCGATGCTGAAGTCGTCGACCTCGTCCTGCTGGTCGGGCACCCAGGGCGGGTCCGCGAAGACGCCCGCTTGGAATTTCGGCGGGTCGTCCGCGGCTTTGTACCAGTCCGAGGCGACGATCTGGCCCGTCAGGTTCCGGAACTGTTCGATGTAGGTCTTGACGCCCCAGGTGGCGTCTCGCCACCCCTTGTTAATGAAGTGGTCGATCTCGTTGCCCAGCTCGAACAGGACCAGTTTCTTACCCAATGCCGCATGGACTGCCTTTGCTTCTGCCACTGCGTTTGCCCACGCCGAGTCGTTGACGGCGAGATTGAGCGTGAAGATCAAGTCGGTGTCTTCCGGGAAGTAGTCCTTCCACGTTTGATACCAATTCGGGGTGACGTTGAACTGCTTTGCGTGAAGGGGGTCTGGTATGGCGACTGAGTCGTTACCCGTTGATAGGGTATCGAACTGGTGAGTTTGGTCGGCCGTGTTTCCGCCAACTCGAATCGGCGGCGGCTTGCCCGTTACGTTGCCGATGATGCTCAGCAAGTTGGCAGCTAGCGGTGTGCCTATGTACGCATTGAGCCATACCGGCTCAATTGAGTATCCGTAGACATCACGAGACAGTCGACGTGTGGTGAGGTTAGCTGGAACGTCAACCTCGGCGTCTTGAGCTATAGCTTGGCCAACAGCTAAGAGCACCGCGAAGATGGTAGAGCGGACCGTCATGTTGGCCACCTAGATGAGTCTAACCTAGCGGTATGAGAATAAAGCAACGCCAGCCTCAGCCTCAGCTAGGAGCGACATCGTCATCTTAATAGAAATAGCATCGGTTACAATCCGTGCCATTTTCTTCACGCCTGACCGGTGAGCAGTTGCTCTTACAAACTAGTCCCTGGATACGAGGTAGGAATGGCATCCCCAGATTGGCTTCTATCCCGAATTGCGGGGAACCGGGTGGACACCCTCGTTGGGGAACTTGGAGAATCCGGGGGAGCTGGAGCCGAGAGTCTGGTGTTGATGCTATGACAAACGCCTAATTGCTGGTCACTCCACGGAAGAAATTAACGTGTGATCGAACTTCATGCCGAAATTGGTGTTATGAGAATGGGGTATGGGGAATGTGGAGCTTCAAGGCAATACCCCTGAGATCCCTTACTGCTCCAAGATCGTCGTCTTCGGCTGCTGAAGAAACTTGAAATCAGGTTCTCTGTGATAGTCATGATATTCTTCGAGAAACTCGTGAAACTAATAAGACCAGTAGGCCCCAAGTAAAAGGCGTTGCTAAACAAATTATCTGCCAATAACAACGACATGCTAATGGATGTCTCAGATTTGTAATGTCTTTGAATTTCAGGGATATATCATGTTCACCATCAACCAACAAGCGGCGCAGTATCCAATGAAGTGGCTCCGAAGAACCATTCATATCAATCCCATTGGCTAGCCCCGTGTCCGCCACACCCCCGAGCCAGACCACCGGGTCCGCACCTTTCAACTACACACTACATCTCCTCACTCACGGCGAAGCATACTTATACCCGTACTTCTCCTTACTCTCATTCAAGAACGCCAACGACTCCTCAGCCGCCTTCTTCTTCTCCGGGTCCGTCTCCCTCGCCTTCAACACCGCCGCGTTAGCGAGCTGACTCTCATTCGGGACGGCAAACCCCTTCCTGACGGCGGGCCTCTCAAGGCAGCGGTCCAGCCAGGCCTGCACATTCGGGAACTGTTTCAGCTCGATCCCGCTGAACTCAGCGACGTTGACCCAACCCAGGAGATTGATATCCACGATACTAAACCTCCCCCTTCCGTCCCCGGCGACGAAGTCGCGCCCCTCAAGCCGCGTATTCAGGACGCCGTACAGGCGCTCGGACTCGCCGACGTAGCGCTGGACGGCGTAGGGCACGCGCTCCCTGGCGAAGCGGAAGAAGTGGTTAGCCTGGCCCTGCATGGGGCCGAGGCCGCCGTGCTGCCACGCGAGCCAGGTCTCCGCGACGGTGTACTCGTCGGTGTCCACCGCAAAACTAAACCGGTGTTCCGGGTCGTAAGTGCGCGTCAGGTAGCCGAGGATGGCGAGGCCCTCGAACACGGCCAGCCCGCCGCGGTCGTGGTCCACGATCGCGGGGATGCGCCCGTTCGGGCACACCGCCGTGAACCAGGGTTCTTTCTGCGTGTTCTTGAGGATGTTGATCGATTGCCACGTGTACTCCGTGCCGTAGGCGGCTTTCAGCTCCTCGAGCAGGATGCTGATCTTGTAGCCGTTGGGGGTGCCTGGATGGGATGTGAGTTCGTGTATTGACTTTTATTTTAGGGCCGCCCGATTTGTATATAGGGTTGAGTATAGGGGCTAGGGGGAGGCCGGCTTACCAAAGGTGAGCAGCTCAATGCCACTCTTGGCAATCAGACCGGTTGGCTCGGACATCTCGACGTCTTGTTCTGGTGTAGGAGTAGTGGAATACGGAGCTTTATGATTCGGGAATAACGTGGAAGATTGGGATGCTGGAAATATGGGATGTCTACTACTGAATATGGGAATGCTACGGATAGGGACGCTTCTTATATGCCGCAGTAAGAAGAGCCGTCTCGGGAAGAGTGACATTTGTCATTTGGAGCAATGAGGCAATAGAAGCTTTACGTACGTATACCTTGCTGCATATAAGTAATCAGAGCGGGGTCATCCTCGATGATGTCGACAGATATAGCACATATGACGGGAGAAAGATAGTCGATACATTATCCATTAGTAAGGTCAATGCCTGTAGGCATCGTCAACATTATTAAGCAGTTTCACGCTGCAGCTAAAGATTGCCCGGCTCCGTCTTAGTGCCGTTTCACTCCCGACGAATATGCTCTAAAACCCGTATTTCGGCCGCGAATTCTGCTTCAAGTAGCCTACGATATTATGTAATACTATAATCTGCAAGGTCAACCCGAAATAATCTAATGTCACCGATACGTAGGTAGTTAAATGTCTGAGCTTTCAGATATGGTTACGACTCGACGACATCCATTATACAATACGTTTCATTCATGGACAACCCGTACGACCGTTCAGATTATACACAAGAATAGTCTCAAGCCAAACAACAAGAAGAACATCTGCTAAACCAAACTTTTCAACAAAGTCGTTTGCATCCTATACCTACGGTTTCCTCATCAAGACGTCAAAAACCGGTCCGTGGAAATCCCATTGAAATTCATAATAGAGAGAAACTATAACCCTAGCTGTTTCCCACACCCCGTTTCCCGTTAATTTTTTCGTCACCCTATTTTGTAGGAAAAAAAGTCCACCTAATCGCCAGTTGTGTGACGTAATGGATCGTATCTCCGATGCGACGTGGGGGATCTAGACAACGTAAGGGGGGGCGTTCATAGCAAGTAAGAATGTAAGAATGCTTTTACCAGTAACCTCCTCGACGATAGTCTTCGCGAGGGTAGCCACCGCCTTCGCGAGCTCCATATCCGCCCTCGCGAGGAGGGAAGTCTCGCGGTGGCCTATCATACGGGCGACCATTAGTATATGGGTCTGGGGGAGGACCGTAGTCACGGCGGTAGGGATCATCATAACGTCCGCGTGGTGGAGGATAGTCATCAATGGGCCCACGCCGTGGCGGGGATCTGTACCGACGGTCGTCGTAGTACTCGCGACGAGGACTTCGGTCACGGTAGTCATCCCGATAGCCGCGGGGACTGTAACCACCTCGTGGAGGACCACGGCGCTCGTAGGGTTCGCCGGGCGGGCCATGGGGACGGCGGAACGAAGGAGAACGAGATCGACCGCCTCGCTCGCGGTGCGGGAAATCCGGTTGAGTCTAGTCATCCTAGGTTAGTACGTAGTTAGGCGACAGCAAAAATGGCTTGGAAAAACCTACATCGGCAATGCAGGTGACGCGCTGGCCCTTGAATTCGCGACCGTCGAGTTTTTCGACAGCACTCTTCAAGTCAGCAGCGGTCTCAAACTCAACAAAGCTGCAAGGGGTTAGAGATCAGTTAGCCAAACGTATACGGACGTGTGGGGTTCGGTTCCTATGGTCACACATACCCTTGGCCATTGCCGTTGCGACCCGTCTCCGAGTAGACGACATCGAGGCTCGACTGCCGAGCAAAGTCTTTGAGGTCCTAAATCCAGATTCCATGTAAGTGGGGGTCCTTGGAGCGGTGTAAATCTACGTGCGGATGAGGCCATTCATCTCCAACTCCAGAAGCAGAACCAGCAGCAAAGGAGTTCGGCCAGACCAATCCAGCCAGGCGGTTACCGTCCAACATGGAAAATCCCGAGGCACCTTGGCCAGCCTTAAGACCTGTCCGCCAGTGTTCGGGAGAGAGGAGCAGCAAGGCTCGACGGTCAATGTGTCATATGTCATACACAAGATGTTGGGCATCAACGTTTCTTGCTGGTAGGGCACCAAGACAGCCTGCCGTACCAAGGAGGAGAAGGGATGTTTTGTATTTTGGAAACCAGAATCCTGGGGCGAATAACGGAAAAACGGGAGTTTAACAGACCTGCCAGCTGGTATCATTGGGAAGTCCAGTAATCTGCATGCGATAGGGAGTGCGACGAGGGCGCGGAGCACTGCGCTCGTGACCTCCGAAACCCTCGCGGTGGCGGGAGCCTCGAGCGAATTGCACAGTCAAGCGTTCGCCCATGAAGTCCGATCCATCTTATCGTCAACACTTATTAGCCAGGGAAACAACGGGAGGGATCAGGAGAGACGACGGCCAGGAACGGTCCATGACGTACGGTAAGCTGGAGCGCAATTTCAAGTTAGCCGGCAAATGCTTATTTTTTTAAGAGTGAGGATTCTGCTTACCAGGAACGACATCGCGCGCATCCATAGGGTCCTTGTACTCGATAAAACCGAAGCCGTTCATGAGCTTGACCTCGGTAATCTCGCCAGTGCCATGGGTCGCAAAGTGGGCTTCGACGTCAGCTTTGGTGGCTGGATGTCCAGGTTAGCAGGTTAGCAGCTACGCGACGGCGATGTCAAGCCAGCTTGGGTCCTGCCGTAGTTGCGACGAACAACAAGCTCCGGCAAGCACTCAATCAAGGGGAAGAAGGTGTATTACCTGTCTTTGGTAGGTTGCCTAGATACAGCCGGGTGGCTGAAACCTCGGTGGAAGCCATAGTTGCAATCGGTTGGTTATACTATTATTTTGTTGGTTTGTTTGTTGCGATCCAAGGCCAAGAGGTGATGAGATGAATGGAGATTAAATCGAGATTGATCCCCAGTCCAGTCCAGTGTTCGCCGTAAGGAACCTAGGGGAGCCCGAGCCTGAAGATTTCGCAAAAACCGTGACAGGCAGAAGGTATCCAAGGCAGGCTGGAGGAGATGCGAAAGGAAGAAGAAAAGTCTTGACGGCCCGGCCTATTGATTGAACGGCGACCGAACAGGATGGAGGAGAAGAAGGAATATCACCGAGAAAGATCAATCGAGTAGAGGTCGTCGCATTGATCGTTGATGCAGACAGATGATGAGGTAGGTAGGTAGGTAGTGAGGGAGGGTGGGGGAATGCTCGAGCAATATCCCCAGGTGCGGCACGGATGGAAAAAAGGAATATTGCTGTGGTTGGGCGGGAGGGAGCAGGTAGCGCTTATATCCCGGCCGCCGATGGAGGTCGTGTAAGTAAATACCAAATGTCAAGGTGCAGGTGGTGGTGCGTTGTATCGAGGTACTGTAATCAAAATCGCCCAATACGAAGGTGCGATTGTATGCTGTACAGCGTCGCTTCCAATGATCAGGTAGGTCGGATGAGAACTGTAGAAAAGTGTGGAGGAGGTGGGAGGAAAAACCTAGCAGCACCTAAGCATGGCATGGCAGATGGGTGCAGATGGGTGCAGATGGGGTCAGCGGTGGGTGTGGAGTCGAGTCCATCCTGTCCATCTGGTTTGGCTCTGGTTGGACTTTTCGAACACCCCTGCACGTGAGGTACATACTCGCAGTACATACATTAGGTACGGAATACATGTACATACGCCTTCGTACAGAAGTTCCGTGCTGCACGGGCCATTCGCATACCCTGGTCGCCTCCTCCACCCTGTCTACCCTCCTCTACAGGCGCCTCTCCCCTCAACGCCTGGCCGCTTCTGCAGGTTCCCGCCACAAGCCTTATCACCACGGCATTGCCTACTGGAAACTACTATAGTGCTATGGAGGCATGTGGGCAGATGGATATGGATTACGTGAGGAAATCAAGTTTGCGGATAGAGCTAGGCCTTTAGACTATAAAAAAGTTGGTCAGTCTCAGTCAGGAGTCACGATAGTAAATCGTATACTGTTTCGAATGAGAAGTCTTAATATATAGCCCTTATTACTATACGAGCATAACATATTTGTGAATTCGAGTTTGTACACTTGATTGGCTTGCTTTGTAAGTTAGACTCTTGGGTGCTAATCCTACACGTACAAGTCTCTACCATGCGATTACTTCATTTCCTTTCTTCCATTACTCTCTGTGATGACGTGGTATCTCTTTTCAACGAAGAAAACAAACGAGGCCGTCTATGCAATACAATACCGATTGGGCATAGAAATAGTCTCCCAAGAACGTCGCATAACGAATAGGTCCTAACGCCGGTGCTATGCTGCGCAAAAGAAAGCTCAACTGCCTATTGCACCCATGCCCGCCAATATCTAACCTTCATTAAACAGAATGTCAACTAGCTCGTCCAATATTGTAAAGACCAGATGTGAACTGTGTATGTAGTTAGTATACTCTCATGTATTATTTATGAAGGAGAGCACTCACTTCAGCCTTGGATTATTGAGTGTGGCAAATATCCTCCGACTGGCAGCCTGAGCATTAAGTCGCCCAACCACATTCCCAGCCAAGTCAGGGACAAGAGTAGCAAGCATGAGACTTGCTTCCCTGCGAGTTTTTGACTTTTCCGATGATGTCCTAGGTTGCTTGTTTCTGTTGAGTTGACCACCGGGCCACATGTTGTCCCTCAACATCCCAATGTATTTGAGAATAGCATCCTCCTGAACTAGCACCTTGAAGTTGTCGCGCACTTTCCGTTCGATGGTACCACCCAGCATCTGGTGCAATACCACAACCACAGCTCGCCCGCGGAGCCAGTTGTTGCCCCGGTTAAGCCCAAACACTTCGAGGAAGATATCGCAGATCGGCTTGATGAAAGGCTCGAGCTCCTTGTTCTCGAACGCATTGAGTTCGGCCTCGGCCTCGGCGGCCGTCATCGAGTCATCGTTCCCGTTGAGCGGGATCGTGCTGATCTGGCTCGTGGCCGCGGCGATGAGGTTCTGCCCCGCGATAGAAAGCTGGTCCAGAACAGGTATGTTGCCCAGGATATCCTCCATGCCATCGGTAACGGAGTCGTATAAGCGGGTCATCATGTCTTTCTTGTCTTCGCGGCTCATCAGGTCCTCCCCCTGCGTGATGACACTCTGCGATAGAAAGGCTCGCAGGTCCCTGCTGCGGCACACGTCGGGCAAAAGGAGGAGCTGGCGGAGGTACTGCTCCAGGGCCTCGCGCCGCTTCTTAAGAAACTCACTTTGGAGCTTCATGACCATCCTCCGCCGGGGGAAGTCGAGGTTCCGTACCGATGGGTACCGCGTCCGCAGTCTCTGATGGAGGTCATGAAACTCGCTGTATCGTCGCGTCACGATCCAAGTTGCCGCCGGCATCTTCTCGCCCGCGTCCCTCTGTACCTCGACCACGTAAAGAGCGAACTCTTTACCGTCTTCCTCGCGGCCCACCTGGATCGACTTGATCCTGATGATGGCACGTCCATATAAGCTGTTGTCGCTTTCCTGGATCACATATTGCCGCCTTTGTAGTTCTTTTCGCCGAAGTTCCCTTTGGAGACTTGCTTTCGACTTTCGCAGAATGCGGAGTTCGGCTGTATTATTGGTCAAGTCTGCTTTCTTTGTCAAGGAGTCTATAACGGCCTCCTGAGCAGCGAGACGGTCAATATCGTTGGTTAGGACAGCGATGGCCTCGGCAAGGCCAAGATCACCAGGCGCAGCTTCGTGCACCTCATCCTCAATATCTCCGTTCTGTTCATCGTTGAAACCCTGGTCGTCTGGGAGGAGCTCGTCTTCGTCCCCAAAGAGATCGTCGTCCATGAAGACTCCGATTCGAGATGCGGCACTAACGAGTCCAAGAGACGCCAGACTGGGCTTTTCAACGTCCTTTCCCCCTTGTAAAGGACGCTGCTGGTCTATTGAGCCCCTAGCCGAGTCATTTTCTTGGGCCGAGAAGATGCTCGAAGCCGCATCATCTTGGCCGAATAAAGACTCGCGCAAATCTTCGGCAGTTTGCGGGCGATCGTCTTCCATAATATTATTAAGAGCCTCCTCCATCGCCTCGACAACCTGGTTATCCGGTACGCTCCTTGCAGGGTCCTGATCAAGAAGACTCTGCACGGAATCCGCCATAGGACTGTTGTTATCCAGGTCATCGTCATCAAATAGCGACGTATTCGGGGTTTCGTCCAACGATCGCCGGTGGCCCATCAACGGATCCGGGGTGACGCTACCGTTTGTAGCCACAGCCTTCAGATCCGTTGCGGACAGACCTCTTCTGACCTGGGCATTGGAGGTATTAAGTCTCGTGCTCAGCTTTGATACAGGCGTTGGTTTTACCATGTACGATTGTGAAGCTCGGTTCAGCGACGGGCCCGTAGATGGACCTGCCTGAGGCGGTTGAGGTAGAGAATTGTTGCTCGACGCCTCCTCGGACGCTAGAGCTTTGTAGAATATGTCTGACTTTTTGAATGCTTGTAGATACTTGGATTGCATATCCTCGAGTACACGACTCTGAATTTTTAGTACGGCCTGGCGTGCCTTGTAGTACTGCGCCGGAGTAGCCGCCTGCCCTGAGTTGAGGAACTCACCGATCACCCGTCGAGATTCGGCCGGAACTCTGAGCTCGGGCCGAGACAAGTAAACCTGATCGATCTGAGCGAGATCGTTGCGATCAGATTCAGACCAGGGGCTCAATGTCGAAGGTAACTGTTCATCATCGAGCCCGTCATCTTCCAGCGGGTTCCGAAAGCCATCTACCACTAGCCAAAACTGCACAAGAGGCATAAGACGTTGTCTATCCATGAATTCCATGAAGTAGGAAAGGCCCGACGTGTCACGCAACAGCTCAACTAAAGATGCGTTTTCTAGCTTGGAGGTTCCGGTATTAGGTGACGGATTGTTTGCCAGCGGCACATGTCGTCTATCGCCGCCCGCGGCTAATTGTTGAACTCTCTGATCTAGCAATCGTTTGCCCATCTCTAGTCGACGTAGGTAGACTTGATCCTGTCCCGGATTCTGGGAGTCTTTCTTCAGTTGGCTTGCCACCTCGCTTCGAAATCGCCTTGCATCCGACAAGTTGTTCAGCTTACGGATCGTACGGATGAACTTCTCAAACCGTCGTTCGCCGTCTCCCGGAGCAAGTCGAGGAAATGCCACCGGCTTCGAGCTCTTCGGGGCCGGCGACGCATGCGTATCTAAGGCGGCTCGGAGCTTGCGAACTGTTGAGCGGTCCTGTAGCATAGTTCGCCCATAGTTCTCCATCAATTGGTTCCAGGCGTCTGGCTCGGATAGTAGTTGTATGATGGGAGACAAGACGGCGCAAGCCACGATTTCGCGGATCAAGTTACACACAACCCGACTGTCCAACATGTTATTAGGGAGTATCTTCGGTAGGATACCAGCCACCAAATGGCGTAGGTGATCCTGCTGTAATAGTTTCGTATCCGAGTAGGCCAACGACGCGGCCGGGTGTAGTTTGCCATCTTTGTACTTCGCTGCTATAGCCAAATCCAGTTCTTCTGATTCTGTGACATCGCGATTCAGCTTGCGACCGCGTACCGCCCTCTCAGCCTCGTGAAAGTCTCGGAAGTGAGCCGTCAATATTGGGATAATCCTGCCTGTCACCACTTCCACCAGGTCCATCTCGAATAGCCGGTCTCGAAGTCTGGCCAGCGCGCATCGTATCGCCTTGTCTACTTCGTTCGTGAAAACCGTGTTCTTGCTAATATTCGAGTACCATGACTTGATAAAGTCTCGTATTATCAAATCGAGCAATTCGTCTAAGGCGCGAGATACGCTGGGAGAGTCGGCGTAGAGAGGTGGCTTGATGTATGTTTGTCGAACTCGCAGGGCCACGGTCTCTTTGCGCCAGGCTTCGGGGCCTGCGAATATGACTCCATTGGGTCGTGACGATCTATTTCGTTCACTATAGGCCGAGCCTCGAGATGTCAGGAGTACGAGGAGCAGACCACTCAGAAGAGTGACAGCGGTGCCGGCTACGAAAGCATGTCCTGCCCATCGTATTGTTGGGAACCAGCTGACTGCATATCCCCAGGCGACGAAGCAGACAATACCGGCGACAGTAACATCTCTCCTCTTCAGAGCCATACTCCATTCAAGGTCGTTTCAATTGCGGCGTCATATTCTGGTCGTGGAGGAGCTATGGCAGTCTGGATGACGACGTTGAAGGCTTATCGATTAAGGTCACAGCAACTGGTCAGGCCAGGTACCTAATCACCGATTATATACACCCGCACGGGCCACTTACTAACCTATTCTATTCTTATAGGTATACATACAGGTAGGTACATTGGGGTGCCTACCTAGCTGCCTAGGTACTAAAGAATGTCATAGTAAGTAATATCTTAATTTCCCAACCATTTCTAACTCCTGTTAGCTTATGCTATTTAGGTTGAGATGGATATGCATCTCATATGTAGTCATGCAGAATTAGGTATAGACTAGGCTGGAGTCCCAATTGTAACAAGCAATGACATGATATAATGACTAAACAGTAACATAGCCTAGGTTGGTTATAAAGCGCTCTAGTCACCAGAAGTCAAGACCACTATAACGATATGACTGCTTCATTGTTACTCACTTTTATGGTCAAGTGAACTCGTGTGTTTTCTTATGTTATATTGGCTTTCATCAAGTAAGAAGACTGCATGTCAATATACTTCTGCCTATATATATCAGCAGGAAAGCCATATAATGGGCACGACGAGAGCAGCCATTTACCCATTGATTAGTTAATTCTCTTATATAACTACCTTCAGCGGGCCTCGAGGGAAGCATGTTTTCTGGCATGCCATCTTTCATGGCCCATGCTTTCTAAAAACTTGCTTTGCACTAGTTGGCAGTTCTGATCTCTAATGAACTCATCACTGAGCGTAAATAGACGTTTTCAAGGCCTACAATCTGCCTATATAAGGCCATGGTTCAAAGCGATCCAGTTCCAGGCCTTCCAGCCTCAACAGATCGGTCTGCTCTGTGCCATATAGAAGTGCTTCAATTATGACAGAAACCTCATCTGGCTTCTTTCATCCCACAGAGGGTCTTCCAAGCGTCGGAACAGGGCAACAAATTTTTGGCCCTGGTGTCTTTCAACTTTCTTACCTTCCTCGGTCTCCGTTCTCATAATTCCCACACAGGTGTCTGCTTCCTGTTCCTCTTCCGGTACCCTCTCGAATGCAGGGTGCGCTTCGAAATGTGCCACCATCCAATCATGAAGGTCTTCCACATCCGTGATAGTATACACGATCCCACCAGGCTTTAGCACGTACGCGTACTCGGAATTGAGCGTTGTAGATACGATCCTGGCCTTGTGCTTGCGGTGCTTGAAGTGTGGATCAGGAAAGCAGATGAACACCTTTGAGAGTTGCCCTTTTCGAAAGAAATTGGGCAGGAACTTCATGGTATTGGCCCGTATACAGCTGATGTTCTGATACAAGTTCTGCTCTGCATTCTGCATCCGGAGGACCCTGATTCGATCTTGGACGAATTCCGTCACTTGCGTGCGGATTTCCATGCCGATGAGCAAGGTGTCTGGCATTGCCGGTGCCAAAGCCACGAGGAGACCTCCAAACCCGCATCCTATATCCGCAACCTCAATGTCTTTCGTAAGCTTCTGTGGCGGCGGCTTTCCTGTTATTGTGGCGCTTTCGACGGTTTGGGAATTCGGGCTCGGCTGTTGGTCTACAACGAAGGCTGGAAAAAATGAAGACCAGTCCATATCGTCTGGTGTCGTTGGACTATGACCAATGAGTATGCGGCATTTACATAACAAGGTGGTAGACGTACTACGTCAGTCGGTGGTCCGAGAAGGGGTTCGCATGAGCCCGTTGGCGGTAGAACTTCTTCCTGGGCATGTTCGGCGTGTCATTTTCTCTTTGGGCCTGGCGGTAGTTTTCCCGCTTTTGCTTCTTATTCGGTGGTCCGGCCATCGTACGAGAGATAAATTGTAGAGGAATTCTCAGTCCTCGAAAATGAACGAGACTTAGTAGCTTAGGCAACTTTTCTTGTGCCTCTGCAGGATCAGGTCAATTTCATGCTGCAAGGTAGTTGGCGATCCCGTCGACTAGAACGACTAGAAGGAAGCTTTGCATGATAGTGGGGCAGTTGGGGTCCGGGTTGAGCACAGACGACGGGGAGGTGGGGGTTATCGATAAGATTTCTATCGGTTGCTGTGGCAACATCGCTCCAAAACTTCGGAAAGGATGATCTCAGTCTTGGGTCAAAGTCTCGATTTGTATTGAGTCAACACCCAATTCAGAACTTTACCAAATCGATACAATTGTCAGAATTGAATGACTTGCCTAACTATCTTCATCCAGCACGCAACTGTGAGCGAGCTTGAACTCGTTCACCTGCACGCAGAGACTCAGCATTCAGAAGCAGCCATGTCATAGTCAACAGCTTTCATCAAAACATATGGCAGCATTCAGGCATACCATCCATTCATAGACCCAGCATTCTTGTTTCACTTCTACTGGCACTAGCTAGCATCATTTCTGCATTCCTGGACATCGGCATCCCATACCTTTCTACCCACAATGGCCTCGATCGAGGATTACCATTTTGCTACGAACCTTGCTCCCAGCACCAGGCGACCGCCCCAACATGAACGGTCCAAGTCCAGCGTCCTGAGGTCATTCATACACCGGAGAACCAACTCAGATGGCACCCCCTTACCACCCACCGACCTTTTAGGCCCACCGAGCCCAACCTTTGAAATCACGCCTCCACAAGGGATGGGCTTCCCCAACTTCTCCCGCCCGGCCGCCCTGGGCGAGATTCAGCAGAATCAGGTCGGCAGTCCCTCCCGAACCCCTAGCAAGCAACAGGACCGACTGGCCGTCCCCGGATCCCCGAGCAAGAACCCGCTCAACTCGCTCTCGCTGAAGTCGGCCGTCGTCAAGGGTACCGACAAGCTGGCCAAGCAGGGCAAGCAGGACGAGCATGCCTCGGAGGCCAAACCGAAGAAGATCAAGTCCGCCACCAACCTCGTAGGGCTGTTAAGCCGCCCGAAGAGCTCGAAAAACTTGCAAAACCTGGCTACCGAGGAGGGAAACCGCCCTAGGAAGGACAAGGAGAACCGCACACCGCCTAGCTCTATAAAACCACAGGAAACGACCCGACCTCCCATTTACGCCCAGTTCTCCAGTGGAGCATTGGAAAAAGATGCTCGACTGGCCTCTAATACGGATGTCTTCATTAGCCCCCCGCCGTCTAGCGGTCGGAAGACAAAGGAGCGGCCCCAATCCTATCATGTCTGCTATACGGCAGCCAAGGTCGACACTGACCAGGCCGGGAGTTCACGATCGGGCTCTAGCAGCGCCAAGGGCTCACCGTCGAAAATACAACGGGGACTTAGAATGTTTGCCAGCGGGACGGGGTCAGTGACAAAGGAGAGGCCGGCGTCTATCCAAGTATCTTCTGAGCTTGTGCTCAACCCGAAGGACATCGACAAGCATCTGGAAGCGATGCTAGATCGACGGAACATCCCCGAACACCAGAGATACAAAATGAGAAACCTAGCTAATACCATCAAAATGGAGTTCATCCGACAAGACTGGGCTGAGAGCCGAGGCGTGAATAATGCCCGGCCTGACAGTCACGATAGTGACACGAGCATGACAGGCATCCAGGAGACTCCAGACGCCAAGGTGAAGAAACCTCGAGGTCGAAGCTTCACGCTCTCGAGGGGCCGCAAGAAGTCGGAGTCGCGTTCGCCATCGAAGAAACAGAAAGGTGACAGTACCTTAGGAAGACATTTCCGGAGCAGATCCACGGACAGCGTGGTCAGTGAACGGCCTTCGTCGGTCGGGTCTAGCTCGGGCGGTGGTCTGCTGTCGAAGATGAAATCGCAGCATGGACCTCTGGATTTCGTGAATTACCTGCGTAAGGTGCAAGTACCAGAGCAGGTGGAAGTTGGCAAGTTGCACAAGCTACGTCTCCTGCTGCGGAACGAAACGGTGACTTGGACCGAGGAGTTCATCCGGCAAGGAGGGATGCAGGAGATCGTGGGCCTACTACACCGCATTATGGATGTTGAATGGAGGTGAGTCTACTAACGATTCTTGATAAGCTTATGGTCACGATACTAAACCTGAACTAGAGAGGAACATGAGGACGCCCTCTTGCACGAGAACCTCCTCTGTCTCAAGGCACTATGCACTACGGCCCTTGCCCTGCAGTACCTACATTCGATCCAAGCCACGCTCTTCCCCGCCGTTCTACACATGCTGTTCGACCCCGAGAAGAAGGGGCCCAGCGAGTTCACGACCCGCGGCATCATCACATCCGTTCTGTTTACCTACATACAATCAGCCCCGCCCCAAGACCGTTACGTGCGCGTCAGAACGGTGCTAGGCCATCTACGCGACCCCGAGCCGAAGGATGACCAGCGGCCCGTAGACTTCGTCATGGGCATGCGCCGAGAACGCCCGTACCGCGTATGGTGCAAGGAGGCCGTGGGCGTGACCAAGGAGGTGTTCTGGATATTCCTGCACCACCTGAACGTAGTCTACCTACCCCGGGAGAAGGAGTCCAAGGGGGAGCCGTCGGGCGTGGACAGCATGACGTACATGCAGCAGCACTTCCCGCAGGAGCGGCCGCCGGTGCCGGCGGCGCCGTACGTGGGCGGGGTGGAGTGGGACGCGACGAACTACCTGGCGTCGCACCTGGACCTGCTGAACGCGATCCTGGCGTGCACGCCGACGGCGGAGGAGCGCAACCGGCTGCGCGGGCTGCTGCAGATCTCCGGCTGGGAGCGCTGCATGGGCGGCAGCCTGCGCCTGTGCAAGGAGAAGTTCTACCCCGGCGTCCACGACGCCCTGCGCACCTGGGCCGCCGCCGCCGCCGAGGACGGCTGGGACGTGCGCGACGTCCGGTACGGGCCGCGCACCGAGCGCGGCAGCCCCGCCAAGAAGCACGCCGGAGGCGGCGGCGGCGGCGGCGGCAAGGGCAAGAAGAAGGAGGACGAGGCTCCGCCCAGGATCGAGATGCCCAAGCTCGACTTCAACCTCGATAACAACGGCGGCGCGAACGGCTCGCCTGCCCCGAACGCGAAAGCGAGTGACAACTGGGTCCTGTAGACGACGAGAGGAAGAGTAAAAATTGCTGCAGCCGTTTTTCGAGCCAAGACTCAGAACTCAGGGGAAGCGGGCTCGGGAAGGGAAGCAGGAGCAGAGACACTAGTGATCAGATTGTATTGCTTACTTGCGTTTGTGGCAGGGGGGGGTATCCAGGGATTGACATAGGTGTTGGCATTTCTTGTCAGTGTATTGGATCCCCTTCATTGGTGTCTGTTTGGGTTTCCGTGGGTCTTTTTTGACATGTCTCGTGATCCGGATCTTTCCTTGTTTTTCTGATCTCTGGGTAATGATGCCTAGCTGGACACGGCGGTATACATACGGTATGGGTTAGAGTCGATCAGGGTACTTACGATGAGGGCATGGCTTAATGAATCAAATGACTTAAGAGAAAAAAAAAACCAAACTGACTGACTCGTTCTCCCTCCCCTTCCCCATATTTGCTGAGCTGTACCCTGTCCAAGCGAGGGTGTCTATCTATCCGGCACGACCAAGCTAACGACTTAGACAGGTGTCTCCGTCGACTCATCCCCCCTGACGATGGCCGTATCTAGTAATGAAGCACATATACAGGGTCTGCTGTCAAGCGGCCGGCTGGGGCCGATGGGGGAGCCATGACAGAACCAATCACCAGGGTGGTCAGGTCCAAATGCGACCTGCAAGCGTGGCCAACGTCAGCACCTTCTCGCGCAGCACCTTGCTCGGCTGCTACATAATCTATCTGACTGGGGAGAACTGGCGTGCCGAAGCAGCTTAATAGTTTGGTGCCTCTCGAAGGGGTCCTTCTTACGTACATATGCGCGCCTCTGCACGAGAGGGACGGAAACATTGGACGAGCAAGAAAACAATACCGACTATATTGCTATGCGTCCTACTCCGTAAAACCTGATCGGCGAGCTCTCAACAGCTCAATCTGGCCGCCACATCACCTAGCATTTCGAGCCTGTGGTCACGATACCCGTATGTTACATATATATCGTGGCACTTGGAGACCTGCGGGCTATGTCGCGACCGCCTCCCAACATTTTGGAGGACGATGGGTATTTTTAGACTGTTGAGCTACGTGGGCATCGAGGAAATGCTCCCGGATGGCTGAGGGCATAGCACGCATTTGCTATGTATGTACCAGTTGAGGCATCATGACAAAAAAACGCACTTGGAGAGAGTTAGTCAATCCCGAGTGTATCCGCACAGGGCCTCGGCAAAAGGACTGACGTGGTTGAAATGTGTGATACGGTCAGTAACGAAGCGAATCCCGTACACATCACGACATGGTCGACGTGCGAACTCGCTCTTGTGCTTTTGCCATGTGAGATTCGGTTTAGGAAAGAGATTGCCCGCTCCCCACGATCCACAATGCCGAACGAACGAGAGTTCTTGGCGAACTATCGGTATGTCGCGAGAAGAATAAAGATTACCTTATCTAAAGTTGTAAGGAGAGAGAGCTTGGATGGCAACCCCCCCGGTATCTATGTAAATGTAGATTCAATCCCGGTCCTAGCCTAGATTCTCCCTAACCTCACCGGTCCGGCCCCACAAGTCGAGCAGCACCCTTGCCGACGCCTACGCGGAGCCGCAGGCGTTTGGTGGACCAATCCCGTGAGCAGGTTGCAGATCTCGCAGATGACAGGCCAAGGGAGGCAACTTAAGCAGGCGGAGAAGAGCATGGTGCGAACCAGGGAATCCCAAGGTCACCACGAGCTCTGCTATCCCAGTAGCCGAGATTAGGACAGGGCAGGTGTATTGGCCGCCGCCCAGAAGTCTGGCGTAGTGAGTAATAGCCTCTGCAGGAGAAGCCCTCTTGGAATCGTCTGCGGCCGCTGATAGGCCCCAGCCAGGTGGAATCCAGCCGGGATGCTGCTGGCCACGCTGCCTCGCAGGACCTCCCACAGCCAATAGCCGGATCGGCGGTCAATCATCGTGTTCCGGACGAGGTGCAGATTGAAGCGCAGGGAGAGACAGACCCCGGAGAATAAAAATAGGCTTTAGAGAAGAGGGGGGGAGACCAAGCGGAGATGGGAACCAAGCAATAGCAGCTACGGGACTTACCGAAAAGCATGGTTGCTGTTAGCCGTAGAAGTATGTATATAGCTCGGAAAGCCGCGAATATGTGTAGATGGGTTAAATCGGAGTTGATCAAGTCGTCGGTAACGATTCTACCTATCAAGCCCTCTCCCAGGTCCCCACGGACGGAGTCGCAAAGTAGACAAAACCTGGTATGGAACCAATCGTACCATTGACAACCTAACTCCAACCCCATCTGCACTCCACTGATGCAGGTCTAAAGGCTCACAGCACAAGCTGAGGCTAGACCGATATGGGAATAGACGACTATACTGACTAGAAAGAAAGCATTAGATAGTACATACATAGGTACTAGCACTATCTGCTGCTAGGTATTAAGGCTTGATGGCTTATAATGTCTGCCACGTCTAAGACTCTTACATATGTCTTTGCGTAGATGCTCCTCTGAGTCCGTGAGTTGGATCTTCGGAGAGGAGACTCGGGTGGCACCCGTGAAAGAAAAGATGCATCCTGAGTCAGTATGAATCAAGGAAGTAGCTGAAACAAAGTCACATTAGCCTCTATGTAGGTCGATCAATCGAGAAACAACGGATACCCAAGAGTTAGGCTAAGTATGTATGTGAACAACTGCCTCTTGACACTTCCGTTTCACTATATATAGGTAGGGAGATGTCTATCACGGGATTGGCTACTCTATCTTCTATCGGGCACCTGGCAAGAGACGGGATGTAACGCACACGCTTCGCTAAGTCTTGAGTCTTCAGGTTAGCAGCAACCCACGTAGAACGCGACTCGCAACTCTCAGGCATAACTGATTATCTTATGGCTCTTGTTCTAGAAGCTTGAGGCTTAGTTACATGTGATAGGAACACGGGTTGGTGCTAGGAATGTCCCCAGGGCACACACGTATAACACAAACTCTGTTGACATCACACTTACTTTAGGTAATAATTGATCAAGCAGCCCAGCTAACTAGGAAAGTATTCGCTTGTACATAATACTGTACATAATACAATAAATAATAAGACCGAGACGAAAGAGGGAAAGAGGAAAAAAAGACACTGGCTACCTAAGCACTATAATCAGTATCCATTCTGATGGAGCTCGCAATGCAGTCAGTCGTAAGACAGACGGATGAGTGAATGAATCCACTCCGCGGTCACAATGTGTCTGTTGTCTTTTTCCCGCCCTTTTATACCCGGTATTTGCTAACTAGTTGAGTGGATAAAGGCCGTAGTGCTAGGAATGCATAATTCGTCTGATAACCGGTTGACTTACACCTTTTGCGTATGTAACGAAGTGTTTGTGTGTCACTGGCTGGTATCATTGACTCTTCTTTGGTTCGCTGACTCTCCTATTTTTACTGACAAGAGCCACATGTAAGCTCCTAGGTTCCTTACTTCATAGGGTAGATAGGGCTCGCGCTACCTGTATCTTGGCGCTGTCTTGGCATGCAGATTCAGACCTGGCCGGCCTGGAATCACCGAACCTACCTAACCTACTAACGTGCCCTTCCTCATCAGCCTGTCGCACACCCGCCCTCCAGTGTAAGTACTGTACTCGTAATAAACCACGTCGCCTATTATTCATCCATCTACGAAGTACTCACTGTCCTCATTATGAGCAGCAGCAGCAGCAGCAGCAGCAGCAGCAGCAGCAGCAGACCCTACCTACATACTACATAGCCCATACCCAATATAACCGAGTCTTTTGGATTTGCCGTGGCATCGCTCATTGAGATAGATAGGTACTTACTTATTGTAACCCGTCATCATCACCTGGGACAAAATAGCTTCGCCGCACATCGCAGTAGACAGACAGACAGAGATCCCGGGCTCCCTTCCTATTGCGCCGTACCACCGTTCAGCCAACAACACCTTGGTTGGTTTCCGGTCCTTGGTCCTTGGGTAGACCACCACCACATCAGACATCAGACACATTATTTTCGATAGGTGCCTCCACATCTGCGCGGTCTTGCAGCGCCCTGTCACCCGCGCCGCCCTGCCACCAATTCCGGCAAGACGAGGGTAACCAGCTATAGGATTAGCGGCCCACATAATCTCTCCCAAGATCTCCATCGTTTCTTTGAGCTTCATGCAAGCCGTGCCGCTCTGAGACCAGCGAAGAGAAACTCAGCTAGCATCATTCGAGCCCTGCCCATTTTTGGCCGTGCCGACAGATCCCGGAGAGGACCATTCGGTTGGAACCTGCTAAGTCCTAGGACTTTGTGTGCACTACCGCCGTGCTGACCAACGTCAAATCTCATCAATAATTAATAAAAAAAACATGTCGATAAAGTAGGTACAGCTTCTTGTTCCTCCTTTCCTCGATCTAAATCCAGCCCTGAATCCTTTATTCTTGCCCCCTACCCTCGTCCCCCTCCCACACCCCCTTACGATCTAAAATGTGATATTCGCCTTGCCCTCCCCAAGAGCCTCGCTCTTCACCCATATCCCCATGTGCAGATACTCCACCAGTGGCGTTCATTCATAACTCATCGTCATCATAATGGACTACGGGCTTCACGATCAACATGCGTCATTACTCCTCAGCCAGAGCAACCGGGTGGAAGAGCCAGAGGAGACTAACGAGGCCAGTTGGGTTATGCTCTCTCGAGCCGGAGAGATCGAGCCCCTACCGCATGAGAGTATTCTATACAAAACAAGAGGTCGGATAGGTCTCAATATAACGGCGCCGAATCAACCACCACCGGGCACGGAGCCCCTTTCCATCAAGAGCGAGAGTGGGACAGCTTATATAACAAACCAGAGAGTGAGTGACGAACGATAATTGTGTGTGCTATTGGGGAAACGAACAACCCCCCGTCTAACATACGAGTTCAGTTGATTTATCTACCTTCCAAATCTACCGAGCAGTTCAAGTCTTTCTCGGCCAAGATATTAAGCTGCCAAGACAGCCGGATGTTCTCGTCTTGGATCGGCCCTTGGTACTGGGAGACATTGGTACGGCCGGTGCCCGACGGCAACATCCCGCCGGAGTTTCCGAGGGTCAACTTAAGGTTGACCTTCAAGGACGGCGGCTCCAGCGAATTTGAGGCCAAGTTCGTGGAACTGAAGGCCCGCCTCCACCACGCGGCGCAGATTGCGGAGGAATCGGGCCAGCGGAATTGGGTCCAGTCCGTCCACGACGAGCAACTGCCCGAGTACAGCGGGCCGCAAGAAGGAGGCGCCTCGAGCCAGGGCGGAGCGGCCCAGAGGGAGGTGGTGCAACGAGCAGACGAGGCAGCTAGGGAACGGCAGGTGAACCAACCGACGCCCGACGAGCCTCCACCGGACTACGATGAAGCGCAAGCTCAGGCGGTCACCGCGCGATTCGACGAGCGTATGCGGGAGGAAGCAGAGAGACAATGAAGCGGTGCGGCCAGTCCGTGTGTTAGGAAAGCTGTATTGCAATCGGCGAGGGCGGTGAAGGATCACTTCGGAATATGATACCCTTATAACTGTCCATTTCAACCCTCATGTGTCCGTTTTGCCTCTACGAGATTGTGTGTTGAGCTAGACACGCCATGGAGCCATCAACTGGATAGGAGGTTATACCAGTAACTACGTCGGTTTGGTTACATGTTTTATGCTGGCGCTGAGAGAAAGTAGCTAGCAAGATGAAGCAATTCACCAGCAATATTTCAGTTACAAGCGGCTGATTAGGATAGCCGAGGTAGAGTTCAAGAACTTGACGACTGCCTCTACGCATTTTTTTGCTTGGAAAAAATCATCGTGATGATATATCTAGATTTCAAATAACCATATCAAGAACTATTGAACATGAAGAACGTTGAATAAGTGCTGCACGCACCAATCCGAGGCGGCTAAGCCGATGATCAGTATCATAAGTACGGAATACAAGCCTCAGGGCTGAAGGGATGGGCCGAGCGTCACGTGATCCGAGCTTTCGAGCCCCGGGCCAATCAAAATGGCTCAATTGCAGATGCTCTATTATTTTTCTCATTCAGTGCCAGCGTTCCGGCAGACAACACCTCATCCACCAACAACTCGTTCACCTCCCGATAACACACGCCATTGGACCCGCGCGCGGTGCATATCCTAATCAAAATGGGCATATGGGATACTATCTCCGACCTCGTCGAGGCGGCTACGCCATGGAGCACTGCTGAGGCTGAAGCAGCCGAAGATCAGGTACGGTTTTAACGCATTCGGGCCCCAGCCAGCATTTCATGATGGATCAGCTCCTGTTATATCTCTTCCATCATATATGGGGATACAGTCATTCCCTTGCTGGGGATAGACCTGATTCTTCGTTGACTACGTCATAGCGAGCAATTTCACTAACCCTTGTCTAGGACGAAGAGAGCACTGAGGAGGGTGAGGAGGAAGAGGAGGAAGAAGAGGACGAGGAAGAACTTGAGGACCCAAAAGAGAAGCTTGAGGAAGGTTCGTTCGATCCCGCTCTCTTCTACGTTCACATTATCGGCGTTACGGCACAAATTCCAATCGCTCATACATATTGCCGAGAACACCCGCCCGTCCGAAGATGTTGAATACTTGATAATAACGTTCATATCACAGCATGCAAGGAGTCCAAGCAATGCGCACCAGCCAAGCACCACTTCGACGAATGCGTCGAGCGAGTCACGAGCGCCGAAGACAGCGAAGAAGGGGCCAAGGAGGACTGCGTTGAAGAATGTGAGTGTTTCGAGTTCGGCATAGTCTCCCCTATTTGCAACCCACGAGACACTTGATAGGGACTGTTTCTATACGCCGGAAAGCTAGCTGACACTGATCTGTGTAGTCTTCCACCTCGCCCACTGCGCCAGCCAATGCGCCGCCCCCAAGCTCTGGT
Organism: Whalleya microplaca; assembly: GCA_022497155.1. Taxonomy (NCBI): domain Eukaryota; kingdom Fungi; phylum Ascomycota; class Sordariomycetes; order Xylariales; family Xylariaceae; genus Whalleya; species Whalleya microplaca. The sequence continues at coordinate 82,996 of MU385741.1, read as the reverse complement.
CCATCCTCAAATGATCGACGCAGACCAGCTTCGAGATTTGCCGGCGTCTGCCATGAGAACTTCTGGAAGAACAGAGCTATGCCGGGGAGGTTCTCGAGGACAGCCTAGTCGTCATCATGCGACCCTGGTTACGTGGAGGTCCTGTAACACAAATTCGCGGCTCAAGTGGACAGCATGCGGCTGGGGTTCCTCGAAACCGCTTGCACCCTGTACCATACATATACATCGCGTTCCCGTCTTTTTCTAAATAGATCTCAGTTCCTAAAAGCTAAGCTCTCCTATCGGGATATATGTCCTCGGGTCCCTTGTGTTATGTGGAACAGCTTTCACATGTGTACAGCATTTGCACGGGAGCGTATTCCCATGTAGAATCACATTCTAGACTACATCATCCTCGGTACATGAATTGGAAAGATAAGAAGTGCCGTCTTGAACACACATCCTTGATCGACTATCTGATAGTCTCTGATATTGCGAAGAGGGGAAGAGGGGTTGTTTTACGACTAAGAACTGACGATGTTTCCTGGATTTCTTGGATCCGTAGCATCTTATAAGTGCAATTATAAGCAAAAGCTCCCGATCAGTTATGACCTCAATAATATAAATATCGCAGTATTCGATATAATAGAACGGCCATGGATGTCTCCCTCATCGTACGACTGCATAGGACGTTTCAAGTCGCGAATAAAGTATGCAAAGTCATAATGAACCCTTATAAGAGGGGTTAATCACATGGGTTCGGCATCCCGTTCATGAAGAGATGAGCCTAGGTAAGTCGGTACATCAACTGCAGCAATACAGACAAGATTGACGATGTAAGAGGAGTTGAGGGTTGCAAATGTCACCCTTGTCCTACGTATATGCGCATGTACATGTGCTTCCAAAGTTCTATGCGTTCCAGCGTGCATTGTGACACGGCGACGGTGGCCCGATATAGTGGTCAGGCCGAGTTTGTGAGCGAATCACGGCTCTTACAGACCGTAACTAGCCCTATAGTAAGAATAGGTACCTCCCACTTCGGTCGACTGCGTCCGGTTCCTTGAAACGATGGACATAATATCAGATAAGGTAGATGCTAGGCTGCATCCTAGTAGCAGCTATAATGGTACTATGTAATGATAGCATCTGCCACACTTACTATTACTCTTATTATTATATGTACAGGGCCTAGGTTAGGCGAGTTCGTTGCACGTAGGTAATAAGGGCAAGACAGGATCCAAGACAGGATCCAAGACAGGACCGAATTGAGAACGATAACGGTTCACAAGTTGGTCCGTTCCAAGGGACATCCCCCCTACTTAAACAATGTCGGTTTTACTGCACACAATCGGTCCATCGGTTACGCGATCTCCACCTGCCACCCTCCGGATGCTTGTCCTTTCGATCTTATCCAATCCGAACCGTGGTACTGTCTCTTTCCCTCCCAGCATTCCATGGTATAATTCCATGGTATAACCAGATCGGGACCCTCCCTACGCACAAGACACTCGGGCATATCGAACTTTACCAATATCTTCTTTCCTTTTGGATCCATCCAACCCCTCTGCGATGCGGGTTTGAGAGTGACGTTCATTACATACCTGTGTGGACTAGGTATTCAAACGACGACAACGACAACGATCACGATAACGACGACGACTGGCTCGCCTTGAAACTTACGAATATATATGCGTATAAATGGACTGAATGTTAGAAGGATCAAGCCACAACGTCTATTACCTACTAGTTCCCAAAACCCGCCCACTCTGAACCTTACATCCAGACGCCCGCCGGACAACCTAAGTTAGGGCAAATCCGCACCGTGCGGGAAAACGGGCATCAAATTTAACCCACCATGGCTAGCAGACGATCTAGCGAAGCCGAAGCAGCTGCGTCGCCAACGAGCACGAGCAGCAATAAGCCGGACGACAAACTCCGGGACGAATATGCGCTGGACCCCGTGGCCACCACCGGCTCATCGAAGGACTCCTCGCGCAAGAAGAAAGACGGCCACCTGCATCTACGCCTGGCCTCCCACGGCGACAGCACCACGCCGGCCATACTGGCGACCGACGGCGCGGACGATGCCGCCTCGGTCGAGGACGGGGACCGCGGCAGCATTGTGTATAAGGTTTACAAGAGGCGGTGGTTCGGCCTTGTGCAGTTGACGCTGCTGAACATCATCGTCAGCTGGGATGTAAGTTGTCGAATTATTCTTCTTCTGTTGTTAGTGGGAAAGGCACGGGACGGGAAGGAATGGGACGGGGATGGATTGGGGGAGGAAGGTAACTAGGCTATTATATATGCTGGTTTTGAGAAGTGTGGTTATGGGATCTACCAATGGCCTTATAGTGCAACCACGCCGTCTGCGGGCCCATCTCGACTGCATGATAGCCTACTTCCTCCAGCCTACCTACCATGTAGCTATCCCGATGATCCAGCCTGCCTACCTAGTCCTTCTACATATATGTACATAGGCATCTCTAGCGGCACCAATTATGTACCCCGAAGCTGACATGCGTCTCTCGCGCGAATATAGTGGCTGACCTTCTCGCCCGTCGCGCAAAACGCCGCGGCGTACTACGGGACGACCGAGTCGGCCATAAACTGGTACTCGACAGCCTTCCTGTTCTCCTTCGTCGTGGTCTGCCCGGCCACGATCTACGCGCTGCACTGGGGGCCCAAGCCGTCGATCATCACCGCCGCGCTCCTCGTGCTCGCGGGGAACTGGATCCGCTACGCGGGCTCGCACTCGCGCGAGGGGGGCCTCTACGGCGTCGTCATGTTCGGGCAGATACTGACCGGGCTCGCGCAGCCGTTCGTCCTCAGCGCGCCGACGAGGTACTCCGATATGTGGTTCACGAACCGGGGGCGCGTGGCCGCCACCGCGCTGCCGAGTCTGGCGAATCCGTTTGGTGCTGCGCTGGGCCAGCTCGTCGTGCCGTTTATGGTTGTGGAGAATGCTGATGTTTCTAATGCCGTGCTCTACGTTGCTATCATCGTACGTGTTCCCCCACCCGCAATATCGATGTCCCACATACAAAGCAACTGTAACTAACTATACCAAACGCCATTAGTCCTCCGTCTGCGCCCTCCCCTCCTTCTTCATCCCAGCCTCACCCCCCACGCCCCCGGGCCCCTCCGGCTCGACCCCCAAGGCCTCCCTCAGCGCCTCCCTCCAACTCCTCAAATCCCTCGAGCTGTGGCTGATCCTGATCCCGTACTCCATATACGTGGGCTTCTTCAACAGCGTGTCCTCGCTGCTCAACCAAATCATGCTCCCCTACGGCTTCAGCGCGGACGAAGCCGGCATCGCCGGCGCGCTCCTGATCCTCGTGGGCCTCGCGAGCAGCGCGATCTCGAGCCCGATCCTGGACCGCACGAAGGCGTTCCTGCTGGCGGTGAAAGTCGCCGTGCCCCTGATCGGCCTCAGCTTCCTGGTCTTCGTCTGGATGCCGGCGACGCGCACCGAGGCCGGGCCCTACGCCGTCCTCAGCCTCCTGGGCGCGTCGTGCTTCGCGCTGGTCCCCATCGCGCTCGAGCTGCTGTGCGAGCTGTCGCACCCGCTCAGCCCCGCCGTCACGTCCACGGTCGCGTGGGCCGGGGGCCAGCTGCTCGGCGGCGTGTTCATCATCATCAGCGACGCGCTCAAGGCGGGCGAGGACGCCGATCCGCCGGAGAATATGGACCGCGCGCTCGTGTTCACCGCCGTGGTGTCGCTCGCCGTTGTGCCGCTGCCGCTTGCGCTGGGGCTGTTCGGGAGGGCGGATAAGTTGGCTATGAAGAGGGTGCGCAGCGATGAACAGCAGACGGGTGGACTGGCTCCGCCTGCGTGAAACGTGTCTATGATATCGGATTCATGGGTCATGATGGGTGAAATGACTTTGGTAGGCTTACGAGGGTCATGCGGGCTGTTTGGTGGGTATCACGATGGGTGGTCTTTATATACCAGCGAAACGCACGTACAACGATTCTTATTCATAGAGGTTCCCCTCATGGGGAGGGAAGGTAGGTAAGGTAAGGAAAGCAAGGGGCGTGTATTGTATCGGCGCCATACATATTTTGTATATATATATACGTCTGTACGGGATCTTCTTCTGTACTTATTATTCTCACACATCGGAAGGCAGGCGAGCAAGCCAGCTCGCTGGGGAACTGTACTGGGGCTTCTTGGTGTTTAGTATACCCACAATGTTATGTCATGCTATGTTACGCTATGCGAATGACTGATTAAATATGCTTATACGATGCCCGATAACTATATACAGTCGAAGTTCCAACATACCTACCCACCCTATAGACAGCCTGTATGAATTATGTATGTATGCATGCGAGCCAACCTAGGTAGTTAGCTGCACGTGTCTTGTGCTTCCCCAAGGGCAGCAACCAATTAACTACTCATGAACTCACACCAACTCACTGACTGCCTCGGCTCACTTACTTATGTATTCAGCCACTTATTCATTCTTTTGACCCCTCCCAAGCGCAGCCTCCCACGCCGTCCGCAGCCTCTCGAGCTCGACCCAGCACCGTCGGCCATCCTCCTCGAACTTCTCTCGGCGCTCCTGCGTCAGGGGCACGGCATCCCACTTGCGGCCCCTGAGCCTATCGGGGTCGTCCCGCTTCAACGCTGCCTCGTCCTCGACCTGGCCGTCCCAGCCCCAGCCCGCGACCTCGGTCCTCCGGGGTGTAGAAGCACCCCAGCGATCGGTGCTGGACCCCCACTTCACGCGCTGGGCGACCAGCGCGTCGAGCTCGTCGGCGGACGCGAGAGCGAGCCACGCCGTCGCGCACGCGCTGATGTACGGCGTCACGGGGTGCCAGGGGGACCCGCAGAGGCGGGACAGGTGCATGGCGCACCAGTACCAGAAGTAGAGGAACCAGTTGAGGGGGAAGAGCGGCGTGCAGACGACGCCTGGATGCGAGAGGTAGAAGCGCGGGCGCACGGGCTTATCGGAGATGGAGGGGGAGCTGAAGTACGGCGCCGAGACGGCCTGCACGCTCGGGAGATCCGAGGTTAGGGAGAGCAGGTCCGTGATCCGCTTGCTGCTCTCGTACGGCGGCTGGTGCTTCGCCGCTTGGAAGTCCGAGAAGGAAAGGTGCTCGGCGTCCGCGTCTACACTGCTAGTCCAGACCACGCGGCCGGGTGCCTCCTTAGACTCACCCGAGCGGCTCAGCAGGGGTAGTAGCTCGTGCGCGAGCACGTAGTGTCCGAAGAGGTTGGCGCAGAAGACCTCGGCGAGCGGGGGTGGTGTCGTCTTTGCATCGTGCACACCGGCATCGGCAAGTAGCTTCTGTGAATCCAGCACGGCGGCGGGCAGCGCGGTCTTGAACGCCGGGAAGGTAGTGCTCTGCAGGACCCCCACGGTGAGCAGCTGGCGCGCGAACCCCAGCCAGTCGATCCCCGACCAGCCGCCGATGCCAGCATTGAACAGCACGGCGTCGAGCCGCGGGATGCGCACATCTGCGATCTGGCCAGTCGGATCGCTCAGTGTGCTGTTGACTAGCCGGTCCGCGGCTTCGTAGATCGAGCCCAGACTGCACAGGTCGAGCTGCAGACTTAGCACGTGGACGCGGGCGATGGCAGTCTGGGGATCGTAGTTGGGGCCCGCGCGGGCTCGCAGCTTCGTCGAGGTGCGGGCGGCTTTCTCGAGGTGCGAGCGCAGGGCGTGGGCGGTCTCGCGCGACTTCGTGACTGAGCGGGTGGTCGGTATGAGGATCAGGTGGGAGGAGAGAGAGCGCGAGGCGAGGAACTCGTCGATCATTCGTTGGCCAATGCCGAGTCCGACACCACTGGATTCCCATCGTTTAGCTCGGTGTAGCAGCTAATGGTCATGGACTCCCCCAAGAATAGACCTTCTCTCTAAAGAAAAAAGGGAGAAGTCGTCGCATACCTATTGGCCCCTGTCAGTAGGACGAAGTACTGTTCATGGCTCGCGGCGCCTGTCCATGGCGGAGACGCCATAGTCGGTGGTTGAGAACAGGAGGCGCTTGGTGATGTGGAAGGTTCCGATTCAAAGCTACAAATTCCGGTATGATAAGTAGCAGAAAGAAGCCGTCAAGATGTCCTCACATTGACGTGTGCATGGTGGCACCGTAGCATACAAATACGTATTAGGAGGTAGGCACATGCACCACCAGGCACTGAATTTAGTATGCCGATCCGAAAGCACAGTCGCATTGGGGCGGTGAAACTGGGCGGAAATTTGTATAAGTGCATACATTAGTGGCATGATACCTTCTTAAGTGCAATACGGGAAACGGGAAACATATTGTCACATGCAACACGTTGTTTCCGTCTCGGCGTCGCCCTAGATTTTGTCTGCGTCAATTCAGAACAACTTAAGAGGTATTTTGAAGCATTTGTAACGGTTAGAGTTGTCAATGGTTTAAGTACCTGTCAGAAAATGTCATTTCGATAGCTGACAGTTCCTGACCCCTCCATCCCGCAACGGTAAAACATGTGTCAAAACGCCGCTTACAATTGGTCCCATCCTGGCGGTATTTTCATCAATGAGAACTCAGCACATATCCATATATGTGTTATGAGAAAACCACATGTACAAGGTTATCATGTGGCAATGCGGACCTCAGCCCAAGCAAGCAGGTAAGAAGATGTCTATCATCACACTACATACAGGCCATAACGACAGGCCAAGAAAGGTAGCATTGCCGAGGCTGTGTTTATGTAAATATGGTAGGTGGTGAGGTCTGATGAGGTGTGAGGTGTGATGCTTATGGCGAGATGGTAATCTAACTAAATGTCGAAATTTAGACTTTATTAATATGCGTATTTCTGTAGACGGCAAGAGCCTCGGAGTATTGGATCGTCAGGAACTCTTTCCATGCAGCTGGGCTGAAACGTCATCTCCGAACCCATCGATGCCAATTTCCATCCCCGTCTTACATATGACATATGTACTTGCCTTACGCTTACTCGCCTTAAAACTCGCTCTTTCTTTCTTACGTAGTAAACGGACATACAGACATACAGACAGACAAAATATAATAACGCTTCTGCTGCTGCATATCAAGCAAGCCACCTGCATCCCGATCCATCCTTATTGTTCGTTCGCTTGTCCCATTTGCATACGCGTAATCGTATACACATCGCCATCGTGAAACCCGCACCTCGGTACACCACACTTTTTATCCATCTTGGCTGACTCTATTGTGTACATCCGAGCCACCCTTTTTTTACCTGCTCGTTTCTTCTTCTGCTTTCCCGCATACTACCCCTAAGCCTCACAATCATGAGCAAAATGCCAGTCGACATGAGCATCACTTGGCTCACCCATACCTTCCGGTCTGGGTTGTTCCCGGCCGAGATCTGGAGTGTTATAAGCTGGATCGCCTTCGCATTTGTGCGTATTAATACACTCTATTAGCCTCAGTCCTACAAAGTTCAACTAACTGACTGACCATCATTCAGAAATTAATAAGCCTCGCCTTCGCTGTGCCCATTCTTGGCCTAATCATTTTCGATTTCTGCCTTTGGGTATGGCGATTGAACCGACCGCACCCTGATGACGATCCACGACCGCACAAGGTCGCACACACATCTACCGCCCATAAAACGAGGCCAGCTCCGTCAGCAAACAGCGCCAGCTCTGCGACACCCTTCGCGCAGGACCCAGCCTCAACTCAGAGACGTACGGCCTACTCGAGGCATACAGGCCACTGATGAGTAGACTACGAGTTGACTACACAATGTACGATCCAGGATACGCTTCAGGAATCCTATACCATAATAGCATTATACTTTTGTATTTTGTATTTTGACTTCAACTCTATGTCATTTTTACGAGAGCACCTTGAGCAAATCGCTTGTCACCCCCATCGCCGTCACCTCGCCGCCCGCGCCCGCGCCCTGGATGATAAGCGGGTTGCTTCCATATCGCTTCGTGTAGAAACTGATGATGTTGTCGCTTCCCTTGAGTGCCGCGATCGGATGCGACTTGTCGAACTTCTCCAGTCCAACCTTGACAGCCTTGGTAGCCACATCGATACTACCTATAAACCGTATGACCTTGCCTTCCTTCTGCGCCGCCGCTTTGGTTTCCTTCATCTGAGAGTCGAACTCGGGCAGTCTCTGGAGGAACTCGTCGCCGCTCGAGACGGACTCCAGCTCCTTCGGGATCAGACTCTGTACCGGGAACGAAGTGGGCGACTCGACGGGCAGACCCGCCAGTCGCGCAAGAATGGTCAGCTTCCGCGCCACATCTAGACCGTTCAGGTCGTCCCGAGGATCAGGTTCCGTGTAGCCTAGCTCTTTCGCTTTCTTGACTTCGGCGGACCACTGGCCACCAGCACCCTCGACCGGCGCAAACGAGTTGAAGAGGAACGACATGGTGCCGCTAAACACGCCCTCGATCTTGGTCACCTCGTCTCCAGTATCTACTAGGTCCTTCAGGGTCGAAATGACGGGAAGGCCCGCGCCGACCGAGGACTCGTGGTATACCTTCGCTCCTGACGTAGCAGCCGCCGAAAAGATGTCTTGCCACAGCTTGTACGAGCCCGAGAAAGCCTTCTTGTTCGGGGTGATGACATTGATGCCACGGCTCAGGAACAGCGGATAGCTATCTGCCACATCTTGGGAGCTGGTGTTGTCGACAAGGACGACCTTCGTAGGCGCTCCAGCCAAGTAATCCACCAGCTTTGATAAGCTCAGAGGTGCCACGGTCGAGGCAGAGAGCTCTTGCAGGACGTTCTCGGTCTGGAGGGAGTAATCGGGCTTGAAGAGGGCCTTCTTGCTGGTGGAGATGTAGCAGAGTCCAAGCTTCGGGTTCGGTCGTCGGACAGACAGTGCCTCGAGCTGGGAAAGGAAGCATTTGCCCACCCCTCCTGCGCCTATTCAGTCGTGAATAAATAATAAATTAGTCAATCATGATACCTCTCAAACTTAGCAATTGCTATGATAGATCTTACTTACCTATGACGGCGATGTAGACCTGACTGCTGGCAGACATGATTGTTGTAAGAGGTTCCTTATCTCCAATTCTGGTGTGAATGAATGAATGTCGCATGTAAGTGGTCAATGAATTGATGCGCTGAATTTCCAAGTTACAAGACTTGCTGGGACGTGGGGTAAATTTGCTGCTTATTCATGACCGATCGCGGGGCACTTCAGGTACTGTAAATTGATTGACTGTCTCAAACTCAAATTCATTTATAACCAAACCGCTTCAACTCCCACCACCTCAACCTGACCTGACCTGACCTGATTCAGTCTTTTGCTGTGTCCTTACCAAGTGGCCGTTTCATCCAAGATGCCCCAGGATCCAAACCTCTACGGGCAACGTCCCACCAAGAAGCAAAAGAAGGAGATCCCCTTATCGAGCTCGCTCACCTTCACCTCGCAACTGACCTCCCTCCTCTCAACCCCCTCGACATCCTCCTCCCCTTCCGCCTCCGCCTCCCCCGGGCGCGCCCGGCCTTCCAAGACGAAAGACGACATCTTCAACGTCAGGGCGAAGCGAAAGGCCACCAGCTCATCCAAACCTAACCATGATGACGAGAGGCCCTCGCTCGCGCTCAAGGACCCCCGCGGCACCGAGGACGAGAAGCACGACCTCGCGCGCACGCGCCGCAAGATGGAGGAGAAGGCCCGCCTGTACGCGGCCATGAAGCGCGGGGACTACATCGCGCCGGAGAACGAGGCGGCGCCGCTCGTGGACTTCGACCGGAAGTGGGCCGAGAAACATCCTACCTCCTCCTCCCCCTCCCACCCAGACCACATTTCAAGCTCAGGAAGTGACAACGATTCCGACTCCGACGGTGGGGAGGAGATAGTAGAATACAAAGACGAATTCGGCCGCACGCGCACCGGCACCCGCGCCTCCCTATCCCGCCACCAACGCTCAGCAGCGCGCAGCGCCCTCGGCGCCGCCGAACTAGAGCGCATGGCGGCGCGTCCCATCAAAGCCCCCGAGCGCCTGATCTACGGCGACGCGATCCAGACCTCCGCCTTCGACCCGTCCCTCTCCACCACCGAGGCCATGGCCGCCTTAAGTTCGAAGCGGGATCGCTCGCCCACGCCGCCGCCCGACGCGCACTTCGACGGCGGCGCCGAGATCCGGACCAAGGGCGTGGGGTTTTATCAATTTAGCAAGGATGAGGGGGTGCGCAGGCAGGAGATGGAGAGTTTGGAGCGGGAGAGGGGGGAGACGGTGCGGGTAAGGGAGGAGAGGAAGGGGGAGAGGGAGAGGAGGAAGCGGGAGATTGAGGAGAGGAGGCGGCGGATTGGGAGGGTTAGGGCGGAGAGGATGGCGGAGAGGTTTTTGGAGGGGCTTGCGGGTGAGATGGGGACGGTGGTCCCGTCATCAGCAGCAGGCACGGGTAGTAATGAAGGGGAGAAAGAGAAGGAGAAGGAGAAGGAGAAGGAGAAGATAAAGGCGGAGCCCCTCGAGGAAGAGAAGAAGTCTCCATCGTGATACGGGTTGTCTGTATACTTGCAGTTCTCTTGGTAGGGAGCGTATAGTACGTTTGAGAAGAGGTCTAGCTAGGCTTCATGAAGATACCCCTTTCACGCCTTCATTCCTTGTAAACTTGTCCCGACGTTCCTTATATGTGCCTACTTGCTATAGCTAATTCGCCTCCTCACGCCAAGGAACGGATTCATGGCACTTATTCTAGAATGTAGAGATTAGTCTATATAGCTTGGTATTATCATGTATGATCGACCCCCTGATCGTCAGAATTTGGGGAGGCAACTTCCTACTACGTAGTGGTAGAGCCTAAGTCTCAGGGCTTTAAATAACTATACTTTCTGTTCAAAAACAGGTTTTACGCATCGCAGTGCCGGTGCTTAATACTGAGCGAACAGTATAAGAGTCTCAAGTCGTGGTACTCCAAAGAAAGCCTATAGTCTATTATACACGCCTACAAGCTTGTTTGGGAGCGTGGACATGAATGATAAAAATATCATTGTACACGCCATGGAGTGACCTCGGGTTGGTTATTACAGGCGAAGTCTTGCTTATATTGTTTTTTCTCCAGATCGTGGCCTTATACCCATGAAGAGGTCTACGGGGCTGATCTTTCCCTCTTCATGTGCTATTGTTGAATACATCATAATAGGCACACACACATAGAGACCTACCTATATGCCTCTACCAGAATTCAAATCACAGTATAACCGATATCACACAAACCTCAATTCATAATGTGGTGTACCCTGGTGCCATTTGCAAGCCGCTATAGACATCTATCGTAGCTCTAGTACAAATTACAATCGATTGCAATGCAATGCCATTGCAACACATCCTTCATTCGTTCAACTCGCTGTTCGGAGCCCTAAGCACGATCCATAGATAGTTTGTTCATCATAAACCTCCCATCTCCTCCCTGCCCTGCCTCCCTAGATTTTACTTGGACTCTCTCCTTCAAATCGTGACATACATGGTGTTCGTCTTCCAACCCCAAATAAACACGTATGTGAAATCGTTCCATGGCCTCAGTGGACCAAGTGAGTACCGCAACCGACGCGAACGAGGAGACGACCTTCGACCTGACCTCCAACCTCTCGACCTCCTCTACAGAGAGCATTTCTCTCTGTCTGCATGTATGACCAAGTAGATACACGATGGGCAGCTGTGATATAGACACAGAACAACTGTTGCGCCCCGGAATAAGCTAGATAAATAGATAGAAGTAGATCGATCCAAAAAATATTGTGTCCCAAACGCCCAGTGGTAGTAACCGCCAAAGTTACTGAATAGATAGAAAAATAGAGTTCGATACCGCACTTTTGAAGAAAATAGAAAAAAGGATTACCCGGCCAATGATATGTAAAACGTGAGTCCCGCCAAGCCAGCCAGTTAGCCCACCTGAACGCCTGGAAAACGATGAATATGTACAAAAACGCCCATCTGCCCCCTTCCGGAAAGAGGAGAGGGCAGGCATATGCTATTTATACACACCTTCCGGCGTTCAGGTGAGCCACCACATGCAGCCGCAGTCGCTCATGTCGTTGGCGAGCTTGGCGCTGTGGCTGCTGCGGATGCCGAGGTACTCCTCGATGATGCTGCGTCGCAGGCGTTCCGGCTCGAACGCGGCCGCGTCCTCCTCCTCCTCTTCCTCGAAGAGCAGGACCTCGATCGGGTCGCCGTTCGCGTCCAGGGCGGGGCGCGGGTCCTTATACTCGTCTATGATCTCGTACTGGCGACACACGGGCACGACGTTGGCGAATCCGGGCACGCGGCGCTCCTCGACTTTGAGGACGCGCGGGTACACGGACAGCGGGTTAGGCGGCATGGGGTTGTCCTTGTCGAACCAACTCGACAGGGACGAGGTTGGTGTGATGGAGGTTGTCGTCACGGAAGGAGCCTCGGTGATCGGCGTGGTGTAATGGTCCTTGGGGCCGTCGTGGGAGACTTGCGAAGGTTTGAACTCGTCCCTGAGGGCGAGGCGCTTCACAGGGTCCGTAGTCGATGCGCCTGCCGCCTCCGTGGGCGAGGCAGTCGCCGCGCTGACCCCGTTGTCGCCGGAAGAGCTGGTTGTAGCAATACCGTTCGACTCAACGGGGTGACTGAAGCTGCTGTTCTGACCGGCATAGATGAAAGTTTCCAGGAACGTACCGTCCCATCGACAGATCCACGGCTTGTCCCCGACCTGGGCCACGCTCTTGCGCTTAAAGTCGCCACCAAAAAACATGCGAGGGTCTTTATGACTTCTCTTTTTGGCTGTGGCTGTGGCCGTCGTCGAGGCAGTCGTGCTGGGTGTTAGAAAAGGCTCAGGGAGAATGACTGTTTTGTTATAGGGAATCTCAAAGTTCCATGCCGGACCTCGGGACGACTCATATACGTCCGTGACGAGCCTGAGCTTCACATCGGTCAGATCGGGCGGTTGCATGCCGTACGAATATACGCCCTTCTTCAGCGTGTATGTATCGTTATACGAGAATGCAAAGGTGTAGTCGGAGATGTTCGGTTCCCCTGCCAGCCTCCGAATCGTCATGGACAGCTGGGCAAATATGAGATTACAATTCCATGCTTGAGCCTGTGTTGTGTCGTTGAAGCACGTATTTGGTGCGCGCGTATTCATCAGGGGCATGGCATACATGCCTTCTGGTAGAGGTGGTAATTCTGCAGGTAGAGTAGCTACAGGCTGAGTATCCCAATTACTCGGAGTTACCGCTGGTGAGGGAGGCCTGGTAACGACATTAGCATCATTAGCCCCAACATGATAAAAATATCAGACATCCTTACCCATCTTGCTGCGGTCTCTTTCTGAAATTATGACTAAACACTGTGCCGATAACAGCTCCAAGAATTATCCCCATCATGAGGAGGACGACGATGGCCAGGACAATAGCCCAGCATGGAACAACACCCATGACTTTCCTCCTCGCCATCGTTCTCCAACTTCTTGGCTGGGCTTCTGCTTTCTCGTCCGTGACGGGTAAAGCGGCAGCAGCGCTGATCTCGCGCTGGCTAGCATCCGATGTAAAACTCCGTACGGATTGTCGTGACTGGGGCGAGTTCGCAATACTTAGGTCCTCGGTCGATGCAAACTCCGGGTTCCTCGTGGCCATGCCAATTCCGCCAGCGCCGGGGATGGCCAGCATCGGCTGGGCTTGCCTCGGCTGGGGCGTTTCCAGACCTAGAGCTTTCCGATTGTAGGTCTCCTCGGGATATCTCGTGTAAGGAGGCAGCTGCTCGGTATGTCCGTCGGGTCCGATCAGATCTGCCGCTTCTTCCCCTTCCGGCCCAATCCTCCGCTGATAATTGTCCGCCGCCCCTGGGAAACCAACATTAATATCGTTCTGCGCCGGGCGATTCGCCATCCCATCCGCCTCCGCCACGGTGTTCTGCGGATACATGCCGTACGGATGCGTCGGCCCGCGCGGGCCATTGTACGACCGCTCGGAAATTGGCACGGTCGACGTGGTTGCTAGACTGGCCGTTCGTGCGAGCCGAACATTTTGCGGGTACATCTGATAGGGGAACGACGGACCCGACGGACCCTCGTACGGCGTCACGGGGTCGACGAATGGCGACTCCGTCGACGCACTCGAGGATCTGCTCGGTTCCGTTTCATCAGCAGAATCGCTCGTCGTCGACGAGCCATCGTGTCGCAAGGTTAGAGATTCGCGCGGCCAGTGCGGTTTTGAGGTGCTCGACGGCCGCGGCGGTGGCACGCGTGCAGAAATAGGGTCTATGGACGACACGGACGGCCTGGAGACGTGATTCTGTGATAGTTCCATTGGCCGAAACCCATCTGCAACTCCCATCGACAGATCGTAGTCATCATCGTCGCCTTGGGCACTGGACAGCCTCCTCGACGTCCTGAGGGAGGCAGTGCGGTCCAATTCGGACGATTTGTTGTCAGTATTGCTCATGACGGCTGCTGCTGGCGATCAGGGGTTTTTTGCTATTTCAGGGAGATGAGATGAATTGATGAGTTGAGTGCGCTGTGCAGCACTAGGGGCACGACCGACGACCTCGACCCCAAATGGTCATCGAGACAGTGATCCCCAGACGTTCCAATCTATACAATGCTGTTGTTCTATCGGGCGCCGTCGCGTCGTGTAGTCGTGTTGTCGTGGTGGCCCGGTCGGTCGATGGTATGTTCAATTGCAAGTTGTTCGTTTTGTACAGGTGAAGTTGAGTCCGACGAGTAGGAGTCGACTGTGTATTCCCAGTGGCTGTAACGGCACAGGCTACGGCACAGGACCCCCGGTTAGTTCAGCGCTACCAGACAAGTCCAGGGCCCAGGGGGAAGAAGTGCCTGGACGCTAGCGGGTTTCGGACTTTGAGAAGGGGTAGAGAAGAAGGGGGGGGCAAGCCTAGACGAGCCAGGCTAAAGGTCTTACATAGTACATACATACATGTAACTTACTTTACATATATAAGTGAGGTAAGGTATTGGCGAGTTATACACTTTCTTGGGGTGAATTATGTATGATGTATGTTGTATGTATGCTACGGCAGCAGAAGTTCTTGTTTGGGCTTCTTTTCTTTTTCTTGTTCCTGTTCTTGTCCCCGCTACTACACGTGCGGATTACATGTATGGATTACAATTATGAGAGGGAATGAAAAGATTGGGTTCGGGCGTCGATCACTTGGTCTCGCCCAATTCGTCTTCGATGCTTATTACACTCTGACAATCTGAGCAAATACCGCCGACTGCACCATTCGATCGCTTGGCGATGGCACTTTAGGTTATCGATGCTTGCAAAGGAATTGACACATGAACACACACATGGACACACACACACATGAACACATGAACGAACACATATACATACATACATGGATACAGAGAGTGTGTGAGAGAGCGAGAGCGCAAAGGGGGGGGATTCCGGCAGCCAGCCAGCACTACCTACTCCTCTCAGCTCTCTGGTTCAAATGTTGTTCTCAGCAGTCGATCGTGTCATTTCAATGTGGAATGTAATTCACCATGATCATGTAAAATGGCATCAGTCCACTTTAAGCCTAGGTAAAATGGGCCGTATTTTCACGGTACTATGGTAATATGTGCTGTTAACACAGATTCGCTCGCAACCCACTCTGCCACTTGAGCCTATTCAATATGGGGAGGTCTAAACAAGATCCCTCCCGGACGACATTAAAAAAACACGAGAAGAGAAAAAGAGGGGGAATGGATAGATCTTGTTGTCCAATACTGGCAATACAGCCGGACGAGCCAGGTTTGCCGTGCCAGACAAAGTGGAGCGAAGAAGGCTATTGTGGTGGTCGAGAGGGTGGTCCAGAGTGGTGTTCACTGTTCAGCACGTTCAGGACTCTCGGATCCTGGAGTTTCGTGTTGTATCATTCGTCCGGGTCTTCCCACCAAGGCGGCCTGCCCTGGTTTAACTTAAACTCTGCTGGGGACTATTATAATTTATGGCTGCTAGTGGTAGTAGTTAATATTGCGAAGAAATGGGCGAAATGCAGTGAAATTCCACACCTGGATGGGGCCCGCGAATCGGCACTTGCTCTCTAGTATATCTCTAGTAAATACTAGTGAGAGATCCTTGGTATGGTACTTGCTGCGAGTGCAGATTATGCTCTCGATGAAAGATCGCCGGCCTGCAGGTGATGAAAGCAGGAACACAGTCCCATGGGAGGAAGTGCGTTATGTATGTACACTGCGTATGTACAATATAAAAATATTGAATAATATTGACTGATATATATGTACACTTGAGATCGAATCCAAGGTAAATGATCTGAATACTTCTTTTTCTCGAAGACAAGATACAACCAGATACGGCTTCCGTCGTCCCTCGTATCGAGTTGGTTGGTAGGTTGGGTATGGTTCGGTTGGAAACTTGCACAAAAGCAAAACCGCCACCGCTGCGGGTCCGACGAGACCAGCATTCGCTTGTATCATATTTTATGCACACAGAAATAGGGTGCAGCGGGGAGAGTGCTGGAGTGGTGCAGGTGAGCAGGTTTATTTAGTGAGTTATAACCTACCTCCCCTTGTTTACTTACTGTACATGCTATGTCGAGTCCAAACCACCGTACATAACCATAGTACTAGCTGGGAAAGAAAACCGAGCGGGTAAAGTACCCTTGAAGACTCTCCAGCATATCGAAAACATGTGTATCATATCATGATGCTCACCGTGAGTACTCATTATTTGACGATTGTCGTATAATCTCCAACATGCCTTGGCTTTGCAAGTCGTCGACATTGTCAGCTTCGTCTACATGCCACCTACGCCCTTTGCACAATCGGCATAATCGAGTATCTCAAAGTAAACAAGAGATATGCGCGGGCTGAACAACTGGGACGGGACCGAGTCAGTTTTAACTTTTAAGCTTGGTTCGTTTTCCGGTGTGATGTAATTTTCGGGGAGCAACAAGAAGCTTTTAGGTTGTGAGAACGGTTCTCGGCTGCACTAGCGATATGGCCTCAGCAACTAAAGTCTCACAACTGCCAGACTATGGGCACCAAAAATAGATTTAATGATTTAGTGATATGCTAATCACTAATAATCTCATCACAGCACGTTTTGGAAACCGGCACGGCGGCGTTGGCTTTACTAGGTCGACACCTACAGACTCCCTACAAGAAGAAGCCCATCGTATATAGGTACCTACCACCTGGCATGACCTGTTTGAAGGCACTGCCGTTTGTTCCGGCAGTTTTCATTATGACAACATCTGCAATTAATAAATAATACACCCGAAGACTGTTCCATTGGTTCGTTCCATCGCAGGGCCAAGCTTCTCTTTCTAGCTAGCCCACTCAATAAACCCCTTCAACATGAACTTCACTCGAGGTCTGGACCTTGCCAGGCTTGCCTTGAGTTCAAACGTGCGACTGAGAACCCGATAGTGGCGAGCTTATAAACTACAATTCTGGAGCTTTGACCCCATATGCGTACAGATCTGTAGTGTGCCGATAGATCAGAAAGATCAGAAAGCTTCAGCTTGGCCACGGACCACTACATCAGATAATAAGACGGGCATTTCTTTGCTGATTGATCAATTCTTTGGCCGACTTTGTGGGGACCAGCCTGTGGTGGGTAACCCCGAAGGCACATGGTGCAATGTGGTACAGCAGAATGTTGTGAACTCTCCCGGGTTCATCCTGAAATAATCTTCAGTTGAAATCGCCATAATCGTCTCAATTTCATCCAAACAGGACGGTTCTAAGCGCCGATTGCCCGGCAAGTTTTCAAAAGTCGTATGTAAGACTTAACACGTCTGTTCTGACATCGGCGTCTCAAAATCCACCATCGGATTTATAAGACTGAGAATGAGAATGAAAATGAAAATGACCCACGATGAACCGTCGACATCGAGCACAGTGACGCCCTTTGGAAGAGAGATGCGCCGTGCTCACTTTAACTTCGCACCTTCGTATACTCCATTAAATCATGGCTCCTTCGGGGCCTTCCCTTCACGTGTTCGGGACTACCAGCAGGAGCTACAACGCAAGACTGAGGCGCGGCCAGACACGTTCATCCGTTTCTCCTATCCCAGACTCCTGCGGGAAGCAAGGGATTCCGTCGCTCCACTGTTGGGGGCAGAGACCGATGAGGTGGTCTTCGTGCCAAACGCACTTACCGCGTTCAACACCATCTTGCGGAATCTGTCGTATAAAGACGGCGACGTCATCCTGTACTTCAGCACGATATATGACGCATGCCTGAAGACCATACAGTCTCTCGAGGAGACGACTGCAGTCAAGAGTTACTGCATGCAGCTCACCTATCCGGTTGAAGATGCGGAGATTGTCGCCGCCTTCCGCGCAGCCGTCCTCGCGATCCGGCAGCAGGGTAGGACAGTGAAGTTGGCCGTATTTGATACCGTACTCACATTCCCGGGCGTCCGCTTCCCCTGGGAAGCTCTAGTGTCTGCTTGTAAGGAATATAGTATTACTAGCTGCATAGATGGTGCGCACGGGATTGGTCATATCGATCTACGTCATCTTTCTCAAGTCGAACCTGATTTCTTCTTCAGCAACTGCTACAAGTGAGCTTGCCCGTTTCCTACTGTTCGCTCTGTGTGTCCCGTCGATTCCCATAGAATGTCTGCGGCTGAGTCTGGATAGGTGGCTCATGGTACCGCGTGGGTGCGCCGTTTTGTACGTGCCTTATCGTAACCAGTCGTGGATTAAGACAACTTTGCCAACCGCAGAAGGCTACCTGCCTGGTGCCCAACGGGAGGTAGTACCCGGGACACGTTATTTTGTCCACTTGTTCGAAAAGGTGTCCACTGTAGATACTACGCCATACATCTGTGTTATAGAGGCGCTGAGGTTCAGGCGCGATGTTTGCGGTGGCGAAGAGCATGCGCGCAGTTATTGCCAGACTGTCGCAAGAGGGGGTGGCGAGTTGATGGCAGCAATCATGGGCACGCAGGTCCTCGAGAACAGCACAGGAACCCTTGGAGAGTGTTGCTTCACGAACGTAAGGCTGCCTCTGGAGATTGAGCCTATCGGAGCACCGATAGAAGACCGATGGGAGCACAAGCACAAGCCCGCAGGCAAGAGGATCCCCGCGGGGGAAGCACACGCGATAGCTGACTGGATAACTAAGACGAGCGTGGATGAGTTTGACACATTCATAGCGACGAGATTTTATGCCGGTGCGTTCTGGATCAGAATCTCCGGCCAGGTCTACCTAGAGCGAGCCGATTTTGAATGGGCTGCCCATGTACTCCTTGAGCTTTGCAGCAGGGTAAAAGGTGAGCAAGAGAAAGCTTGATTGGACGAGGTCGTGATCTTCGTCATACATATGTGCAATGTCAGATATCACAATCTTGCATTATTGGCACTCAAGCCTTCTTGCTCATACAAGCCTGTCAAGGTACAGCTACGTTGATGACTGGCTCCAATTGACCCGTCAACCTGCCAGTTGGAGACGCCTAAACCCTGGCCATGCTTAGGCGTGGGATGAAGGTATAGGTGAGCTTCACTTCGTGTATGTATGTATCTGGAAGAGACGTGGCTTGCATATACCCCCCATCACTGGATTAGCACAGCCAAATTTTACCGTATAATTCGAGCTCTATTCCAAAAGCCGGTAGAGCGTGGAAGCCGCATGTTTTCACCAACCTCTACCAATCAATATCACCGGAACGGAGCCGGCCAGGCAATAGTCCTCGGTATGCTTAGCTGAAACCATACCTAGGTATAATCGGTCTAGCGAATCCGACACCTATAGGCCCCGGAATCTCGACTAATACCTAGGCACTTGGACCCTCTTCTCTTCTGCTAATATGTAGCTGCTATTCTCCACTCTGTCCTAAATACTATAGGTAGGATACAATGCCGTTGATGCCCAAATGCAGGCTAGATGGGAGCGTGTTTCCATACAACGAGGACGAGTTGATGTTCTGCCTAGCAACCGGGCGATGAGGCTCTTACAACGCCAGACTCACAACTACACATTGGTTTCAGATCTCAGCATGCCACCAACTGCCTCCGGACCCCCGTCTCGACCTTCCCTTCCAAACGGGGCGATAGTGGCTGCTGCTCTGGGGATGCTTCCTATCATTGGTGGACGTAGTTATCTGCAGCCAAGCGGCGAGCACCCACGAAGAAATGGGGCAAACAGAGTCTGACTGGCTTACTGGTTGCAGGAGGGGATGAGGCTGCCTCGGCCGCAGACCGCAAGAACTGCCATTGACCACTGACGCACCCTCTCTATTCGGCTGACCTTGAAACTTACGTAGTTACTATATGCAGTTGGCTGCAAATTCCCATCGAATCGATAGCTGTATTATCAGGGTATCCTACCCCACCATTATTCCATGTGTTGGCTCAGCTAGGCGTGTATACTAGTGATGCATGCATCATGACTGACAGGGGGAGGTGTTGCCCGAGCACACAGCAACCGGGCACATAAGCTCTTTGCCCTGCCTGGCAGTGCTGGAAGCCGTCGAGGGTGGCATGCGCACCATCTTGGAAGTATATAATAGTGTTTACGTCGCCCCAGTTGTCTAGGACAATAGGCCTCACCCCAACCTCCCTCCTTTGCCTCGTTTTCACATACTCGTGGCGTCCCAATAGGCTGTCACGATCTCATCTTGATCCAAGTCGATCTGAAGATCACCACAGGGACAACCCTGGTTTCATCACATTTCAGGGCTGAGGCAAGAAGTGCTGTCCGCCCCATTCCCAAGCTCAAGCAGTGCCGTCTTTAGAAGTATAAAGGCAGCTTAGATCCATCCCACCCTCGTTATAATGGCCCACCACGGATCCCCGCGACCCAACGGGTACATCTCTGGCTCCGATACCTCTTCCCAATATTCGGACGAATCGATCGATTCCTGGTCCTCGGTATGGTCATCTTCGCCATCCGAGGCGTTCGTCTACCGCGATGACCCGTACGGGTGGGACGGCATCCAAGGCGCCGTCACCCGCCACGCAGACGACAGAGACGACTGGCGCAAGCGGTTCGCGGCGCACATCCTGAGCGGGCCCTTCGCCCAGA
The DNA here is from genome assembly GCA_022497155.1 of Whalleya microplaca. NCBI lineage: Eukaryota > Fungi > Ascomycota > Sordariomycetes > Xylariales > Xylariaceae > Whalleya > Whalleya microplaca. The sequence goes on along the minus strand of MU385741.1, from coordinate 62,118 downwards.
GGAGGAACGGCCGTCGCTCGAGGCGCCGCTCCACCGGCTCACGCGGCAGTCCTCCTCCCATCGGCATAGTGGGCGGCCTGGGCGGCAGGCCGCCCTTCCAGCCTCAGCCTCCTCCTCCACCCCAATTCCATCAGCAACGGCCCCCCAGCGCCCAGTCGTACGGAGAACAGTTTATTCACGATGAGTTCCAGGGGCACGGTCCGCCTCCTCCCCCGCCGATGCATCATAACATGGGACCGCCGCCGCCGCCGCCACAGGGGTTCGACGCAGGCTTTATTCAGCTGGGCGGACAGCAGGGTGGCGGACCGATGCCACCGCAGCCACCTCCGGACCCATACTGGGGTCACCAGCAACCGGGCGGACAAACAGAATTTTATGACTAAAAGAAGGGTTATAAGATCAGCGAGCCTTTTTGGCAATATATCTGTGCAGACTGATTGATGGGCTTTTTATTTTCCATCTCCCCTGTGTGTCTATTAATGGGAAAACTTAGGTCGATAGCTTGGTGTTTGGCGTTGACGATATGGATATGACGAACGGCGTACGGGGTCTGGGATTTCTGAGCACACGTTTGACGAGGCGGGTAAAAGGAAAAATGGTCGCCGAGACAGTCGTTCATATCATGATACCCATGAGCGAAAAGCACCTCCGGTATCAAGGGTGCACCATTTCTCACATACTACAGTATTATGTTGTGTTTTTACTGTTTTCACTGTTACTAGTTCTGTTTCTACTGCTACTTTCAGAGTACTCTTCAGTCTATAGGATCGTGGAGCTACAGAACACGAATTCATGACGATATTGACATCAACCAATTTATGTTCAATTTTTTTCATTGCGAGGTTTGCAGTTGAAGAATGGCGATCGGCATACAACCAGGCTGAATAGTTCCCGATCGGCCGGTCGTAATAGATCATCCTAACCAGCGGCGCCCACTCGTTCGTGGGATTAGAGCATCACAACAGCCACACTGCATGGCACGGAAAGAGATCCCGCCACCACCGCAGGAAAAGCCACAAGCAAACTCTGCAACGTCAGCCAGTTGACGGCACATTGCAGCCAGTCCCAGTCCCCACATATGCACGAGGAATAATATCGGAAGAAGATCAGTCGGCAGATTTGAGTCATCACGGTGGCTTCATGCCACATGCTGATGCTGATGCTATGATACTTGAGACTTCATACCTATCCATATTTCCACGTGCAGGCCTGCCGTTGAGGATATTCTGTCATTGGCCGAGCCTCCAAAATCAATCCGGCATGACGAAAAGCAAACCAGAAAGGGACCCTGATGTCTCGGCTGAGGGCGATATTACATGGCGAAAAACCCGGCCGGCGAGACCGTCTGGGTTACATTGCTGATGAAGTTTAAACTGATGAGGCTAAATCTCTGTATTGAGTTACGACATATGTAATCTGTACAAACATACTGACCCCCTCTCTTCTTACATGGACATAAATGCGCAGTACATATGTACAGTACAGCTGGACTTGGACTTGGCACCGCCTATCAGACATCTACAGAGTTAGTTCGCGGTCCACTCTAATTCAGCCTCTCTCCCTCCCCGCAAACAAGGCAAAGCGTGGATGCATACTACTTTATTACACCGCCCACAAAGTGGTTCCCTCACGACAAGACACAACACCACCCACCCGGTCTTATCACTACTGCGACTTCTATTAGTCACCCAACCATGCAGGCCTAAGGCACTCCCATGCCGATATCAACCTAGGTATCGCCGCAGTACCTATCATTGGCCGCCATTACGATTCGGCTTCGGCTCGCGCGAGCTTTGTGCCTCACCTACTAGGCAGCAGTACAGTAGTTGAGGCAACAGCAGGGCAAGTTTGGTAGTAGGAGTTTCGCCGTTCGCCGTTTGACCATCAATGTCTTTGAGCTTGATCTAACCCCACAAGCAACAATCTACACCTGAAACAGGTCGTTGGCACGCCCGGCACGTAGTTTCTATAGCGGATTTGTCGTACCCCAGTTTGAGCATTAGTCACTGCGGTCATCATATCCGTACGACTAAAGTACGCAAGCAGAAGGTAGAATCTTACTACCTGCCAACACCAGCACAGTCATACGGACATTCTAGTTTGACAGACCCAATCACAAAGGCCTGCCATGGCAGAACACAGCCTGAAAATCTCAACTTGCGGTCAAAATTGACCAATGAAAACATGTTTGCGAAGGCCAAGAATTTATACCCTTTGCTGCCTTATGGCGTTAAGCACTTCACACAGCATGCCGAGTGGTAGACGGAGAGATGCCTACGGAGTATACTGGGAATGCGACAGAGAGAGAGCGAATCCGAGAACGACTAGATACCCCTGTCATATTATACTAGATCATGTCTAGCATATGCCGTCTACATGACTGATGTGGCATAGTCTTGATGAATACACTGGATAAGGCTGTGGTCATGTAGCAGGCTGCATTGTGTAGCATCAGACAAACAATGTCCTACCGTTGGTTGCCTCCAGAGCCTCCATGCCCAGTTGAAGTATATATATGAAGCCTTTCTTCTGTTATGCGTGTGAGATCAAACCAACCTACCTCTCTTGCTTACCCCAGCTCCAGGCACAATCCAGCCTTCTTTTCCCCACGATTAGGTGATCACATACCTACCTTAAATTGACCGCTCTGGTGTCGTAGTATTCTACAAGTCAGATATTTTAGCAGGCTTCTTTCACTGTATATATTCTTCTTTTGCTCGTCCGTCATGGCGAACCCCCTGGTGTCGGCCGGTATCGGCGCTGAGAGTATACCCAACTCCGGGAATGAATCCATGCCGCAGTCGCCTCACCTGGTGCTGCTGGACTATTTCTTCCCCGGGTTTTCGATGTTCGCGGGTGCGATCCAAAAGTACCTACACATTGACCTGACCCTCTACATCCCCATCGTGCTCCTCGGCGGCGCCGTGGTACTGGTCTGGAAGTACGCGAGCTCGTACTTCTGGGAGCAGCTCGAGGAGCACTTCATGTCCGTGGTCGACATCCGGATCGACGACGAGATCTACAATATCCTGATGGGATGGGTGGCGGCGCAGAAGTTTGCGCGCGGCGCTCGCCGCTTCGTGGCCAATACCAACCTGAAGTCGCGCTCTTGGTCTTTATGGGTGTGGGATTATGACGATGATGATGATGATGAAGATAGTAACGGCGGAAGAGCGAATAAAAATGAGAAGGCTCTCTCCTACACGCCATCTTTTGGCACGCATTACTTCTGGTACCGAGGCCGCATACTGTTGTTCCAGAGGAAGGCCAACCGGGAGCAGAACTCGTTCATGCAGGTCAGCGAGCGCGAGGAGATCTCGATCTCGTGCTTCGGCCGCAACCCCTGGATCCTCAAGGAGCTCCTGCAGGAGGCCCGTGAGATGTACACGCGGAAGGACGAGCAGAAGACGCTAATCTACCGCGGCGCCGTCCGGTTTGGCTCGGACCCCAGCTGGCAGCGGTGTATGGCACGCGCTACTCGCCCCTTTTCTACGGTCATCCTGAATGAGAAGACGAAGAAGGAACTCATCGACGACGTGACGGACTATCTCAACCCGGTGACGCAGCGCTGGTATGCCAACAGGGGTATCCCGTACCGCCGCGGCTACCTGCTCTACGGGCCCCCGGGCACGGGGAAGTCCTCGCTCAGTCTCGCACTGGCCGGCTTCTTCAAGATGCGCATCTACATCGTCAGCCTGACCTCGATCACGAACGAAGAGACGCTCGCCTCACTGTTCGCCGACCTCCCCCGCCAGTGCGTCGTCCTCCTCGAGGACATCGACACGGCCGGTCTCACCAACACGCGCGAGGAGAACCCGACCCCGAAGGCGAGCAACAAATCGAACGACATGGTTCCGGGCCAGCTCACGAACGGCAACGGCAACGACAACAACCGGATCGGCGGCCTGTCGCTGTCGGCGCTGCTCAACATCCTGGACGGCGTGGCGTCGCAGGAGGGCCGCGTGTTGATCATGACGACGAACCACCTGGAGAACCTGGACAAGGCGCTGATCCGCCCCGGGCGGGCCGACATGATCGTGGAGTTCGGGCTAGCCGACGAGGGCATGACCTCGTCCATCTTCCGCGCGATCTACGCGCACCTCGAGGGCGACGACGGCGTGCAGCCCGCCAAGGAGCGCCTGCTCGACGCCGACGCCCGGCAGGCTCTCGCGGACGAGAAGGCGAAGAAGCGGGCGGCCGAGGACGCGCGCATCGACGTGCTCGCGGAGGAGTTCGCGGCGAAGGTGCCGGCGCACGAGTTCAGCCCGGCCGAGCTGCAGGGCTACCTGATGAAGCACAAGCGCAACGCGCAGGCGGCCATCGATAACGTGGGGGACTTCATCGAGCAGACGCGGAAGGACCGCAAGGAGAAGGAGCTCAAGCTGGCGGAGGAGAAGCGCAAGAAGGCCGAGGAGGAGGCCACGAAGAAGGCGGAGAAGGAGAAGGAGGAGGCGGAGAAGGCGGAGAAAGAAAAGAAGGATAAGCAGGAGGCAGAGAAGGATAAGAAGGATGCGGAGAAGGATGAGAAGAGTGCGGAGGAGCCTAAGAAGACTGATGCTGATGAGAAGGCATCGGGTACGAACTCGTCAACTGATACCGTACCATCAAAGATAGACTCAACGGAAACCAAAGCGCCCACAGAAGAGAAGCTCCTGGTGAAGACGAAGGACGAATCGGGCCACGTGCGGCACGATTCGGGATACGCAACACCGGTGAGCGGCGACCCGTGAAATTTCAGTGGATGAAAAAAATGAGGGTATCACGGCCCCAATTAATTCACCTACTACATACATTCATCGTGGGGCCACGGACTGGACCGATGGAGTTGGAAATCATGTCATGACGGTTTCCCGTTGAGCTGACTTGCATGAGGCGGCGTTAGGTACCGGCGTTGTTGTAGACAGCCACACCGCTCTGATATTATATATGGGCAGGGAAGTGAGGGTGTCGAGTTGCCAAGTTACACGTATACATACATACATACCTGGATAGAAGAGAACCTTAGAGGAATAGGCAATGCCGAAATGGGTTTCATTTAGAATCGAAGCATTTCATATGAAAATGAATTAGATGAATTTTGCAAACCGTTGTGCTATTCGGAGTTTGTTTTATTATATATTTTTATACGTTATTTGGGTATGGTTTTTCAAACTGCCATTACCTGCCGGCCTCCTGGCGCTAACCATTATTAGTCGTATCTAGCTGTACCCAATAATTCCCTTTTTAGCCTTGATTGTTACACAACCCATCAACTGTCAACATTAGACAACTGTTATTCGATAAGCCCGAATAGGCAAACCACTTATCTTATTCTCAGCACAGCCTATGTGGTTATCATAGTGATCATTTGTATGTTCATTGCATTTCAGCTAAAGCACCGTATAATTGCTGCAGCCCCACAAACTTGAAGCTTGTTTTCAGACTGGAGCCGTGTTTATGCGAATGTGATATAGAGAGCTACGATAAGCCGAGATGGCAGTGCAGGTGTGCTCAACAAACGTTCCTGCAGGATTATATGTAGATCACCGGTACGGTACTTAAAGCAGGCTAGGTAGTAGCCGATGGTGAGCTGCACTGCACCGGTTCGGTAACGAGGCTGCCGTGCGGCAAGTAAGCCAATCCGATGGGACGGTGGTCAGGCTGTCGAATGCCAGGTAATATGTATATAATATCACAGTGGGAGATGGCGGTTTATTTTGATGGGACGCTAATGGCGAATGGGACTCGACGGTTGGTTAACCAGGTGATACAGACACGAGCAGAGCGGCGCTGAAGAAGCTGTCTTAAGATCTAGGTGTCTCGATATGGTAAGATATTAGGTCCGCTGCTCGCTCGGGATCGGGAATTTCCTGAAGCAGAATACCGATTACAATTATTAAGCTTGCGGCCGCCAACCCTCTCTCTTCCCCATAGGACGACTGAGACAACGGTTGGCGTGTGTCACGATTAAGCTTCTCTGGTATCACAAGCCTTACCGTCTTATCTATAAGTGTTCATCTTATCCCTTTAGTCTCTGCCTAGGTCGTCACCTCCCATACATACTTTTATTAGAGACCTCTACTTTTAATAAATATATATACATATATACGAGACCCCTAGGAACTAGACTTATTAAACAACAGTTGAGAATTTCGATAAAAAAGGGCACAATCGCTTGTTAGTCGTTAGTCTCGTGACCAGCAGCTATAGTTGCCCGAATAGGCGGTTAAAGCAACCTGTGAGTGTTACACCTGCTGCCCCTCTTGCCCCTCTGCCCCTCTGCCCCTCTCTCGTCCCAAGGAACAGAGGAAACCCCTGCTGGGCCTGCCAACTCTAGCGCTGCTGCATTTCCCCTTCTAGATCACCCACCGAAGCCCACCATCACACACACGATCCCAAGCACACAGGCACACCAAGCACACAACCCAAGCACACCAAGCTCGAATGAACCAAAGTCTATTATCCTAGGTTAGGTAGGACTCCAACACATGCAACCACCTTGCAAATTGCAACCTCTGATTTCCTGGACACACAACAAAAATTGCCTGCCTACCCCTGTCTATTTATTACACAATTGGCGGTGAATCAACGTTCATAATCCTTCCCGCTACCCACTCCCACAGATGAATTGATACCATACATACACACACATATCTACATAGAGACGAACAATTTCTCTTCTCCCCCCCCCTTTACAGCAACAAACTTCGTCTCAACTGCTTCAGACTCGACATATTGTGGTTTGGCACCATGGCCTCTCGTCCCCAGAACATCGGCATCAAGGCCATTGAACTCTACTCTCCCACTCAGGTGAGTTTTATGCTGCCCTAGTCTCGAGTCTACCTAGGAGCTACCCGTCTCCGATTTTCGCATTTCACATTTCGCATTCTCGTCTTGCCCCTCGGCAGACCCCTGAACTGGAAACCTCCCGAGTCCCAACTGACACTTTTTTCTGCCCCGCAGTATGTCGAGCAGGCCGAACTCGAGAAGTTTGACAATGTGAGCACTGGCAAGTACACAATTGGTCTTGGTCAGACCAAGATGACCTTTTGCGACGACCGAGAGGGTTAGTAGTTTTGTTGCCGTCGCCCGTGTTTCCCTCCCGCAAGCAGCAGCTAAAAAAATAAAAATTTGGGGTAGATATCTACTCTTTCGCCTTGACCGCCACCTCCAAGCTGCTCAAGAACTACAACATCGATCCCAAGACCATTGGTCGCCTGGAGGTCGGTACCGAGACCATCCTCGACAAGTCGAAGTCGGTCAAGACCGTGTTGATGCAGTTGTTCGGCGAGAACACCAACATCGAAGGTGTCGACACCGTCAATGCCTGCTACGGCGGTACCAATGCCGTCTTCAACACGCTCAACTGGATCGAGTCCTCCGCCTGGGACGGTCGCGATGCTATTGTCGTAGCTGGCGACATTGCGCTGTACGCCAAGGGCAACGCCAGACCGACGGGCGGTGCTGGATGCGTGGCCCTGCTGGTTGGCCCTAACGCTCCTATCGTCATCGAGCCCGGTCTACGTGGAACCTACATGCAGCACGTGTACGATTTCTACAAGCCCGACCTCACCAGCGAGTACCCGTACGTTGACGGGCACTACTCCGTTAACTGCTACACTGAGGCCCTGGACGCCGCCTACCGCGCGTACTGCAAGCGTGAGGCTCAGCTACAGAGCCCGGCGGGCAACGGCCACGCCAACGGCAACGGAGCGGCGGCCGGCAGCAAGGCTACCCTCGACCGTTTCGACTACATGGCCTTCCACTCCCCGACTTGCAAGGTCGTGCAGAAGTCCTATGCGCGCCTCCTGTACCACGACTACCTGAACGACCCGGACAGCTCTGCCTTTACCGAGGTCCCCGGCGATATTCGAGACATGGACTACAAGAAGTCTCTGTCCGACAAGGTCGTCGAGAAGACCTTCATGGGCCTCACCAAGAAGCGCTACAACGAGCGCGTCTCGCCGGCCATCCAGATTGCTACCAACTGCGGCAACATGTACTGTGCCAGTCTGTGGAGCGGTCTCGCTAGCATCATTGGAAACGTCGACAGTGCTACGCTACAAGGAAAGCGTATTGGTCTGTTCAGCTACGGCTCCGGTCTGGCGGCGAGTTTCTTCTCCGCTCGCATCAACGGCAGCACCGAAGAAATCTCCAAGATCCTAGACATCCCCAACAAGTTGGCTGCGCGACGCTCGGTCTCTCCCGAGACATACGAAGCTGTAAGTCACGGAAGATACCCCCAATCATTGGTCGACTACTGAAACTAACCCCTCATTTCTAGTTCTGCGAATTGCGGCATAAGGCTCACCTGCAAAAGGGGTTCAAGCCCCAGGGAGATGTGTCGACCCTGGCCAGCGGCACCTACTACTTGGAGCACGTGGACGACATGTTCAAGCGACACTACGCCATCAAGGAATAAATTTGAGTGAGAAAGCGAGCGAGCGAGAACATTTGCTATGCGATCTGCATTCGAAATAGACCGGGGGGTGTGCCATTTCATCGTGGCGCGGCTAGACGCATCTGACTATTTCCATTAGTCACTAGACATTCGACCTCATTTTTAACGCCGCATGAAAGCAAGCAAAAGAGGAGAGGTCACACTATATACAACACGGGAGTACGAACTGGCCACGATGACATAGAAGATCCACTAATTAGCTTTGATGAGGTGACGAAGCAGCAGAACTCGTCTTGTATATACCAGGGAGCTTCCTTCCTGTCGTGGCTGTATGAAGAAATGCATGATATAGATGAAAAATATACAATTTATTAGATCTCGGTCCGAAACCGGCTGACTACTTCGATCTCAGATTTTGTGAACTGCCAATGCAACCCGCCGCGGACTGCCCATGCCTTATTCACCCCTAGTGCCGCTTAGAGACCGAGGGTAGTAGGCTACCGGGCCATTACTATTACATATGATGAGAACGTCCGGAGTTCGTTGCCAGTGCTGCTTGCCCCTACTACCACCACCATGTGGCCGGTCTCTCATGTCTTTCATATTCTGTATTCGCTATATCCAGAGTGCCAGATATGTACGCAATACGTGTTCGACTCCAACCAGGCACGGGACATACTCACAACTACGTATCGTGGACCCGCCCTCACGTCGCCAGGTCCAATCCAACGCCGTGGCCTCGCCATTCGACCAAGGCCGCACCTCGCGACGGCGAGAGCTGCGGCAGCAGCCAAGCGTCCGGTCCGTCTCACGTGTGTGATTGGATCTCGAGACTAAGTTAGGTACCTGCCTATACGCACCTAACTTGTCTGTGGGTCCGCGTTGGACTGCAATGCGTTGTATTGACGTGCCCAAGCTTTCTTTCGACTTTCTGCGCCATCAGCCCATACTATGTATGTACTTCTTGACTATGTGTGATTGTGTGATGATATACTATAGCAGACGCTTGTCGCGATCCGTCCGTTAGGTAGGTATTCTATAACGCCGTCTAATGCAGGACGTGGCCGCGAATCGGAGGAGTAGATTTGTGGGTCGGTGCGCCGCGCCGTGCTAGTGAGGTAGGTTGTTGAGGTGGTTTATTAGGGGAAGGGGGGGTTGGAATAGTAAGTAGGTAATTGGGTGTGATAACTTGGTTTTCCGTGGGATAACCATGGAATCTGACTTATGCCCGGATTATTCGTCTAATTCTATAGTCTCCGTCTCTGGATAGGCAGTTGGTGGTACATAGATACATACAATACAATAGGAAGTGGTGCTCTATACACAAGCCAATGGGTATAATACGCCTTGCAGTGATTATGTATTTGGTGCTGATGCTCACTCATGTCGTTGCCAGTAAAGCCACCCTTCTATGTATACTCAAGCCAAGCCATATCTACGCCAGCTTATCCTTCCCCGCGGCGCCGCCCCTCCACTTCCACGTCGCGCGGCGGTGGAGGAAGTAATCGCGGCTCTTAATCCCCTTCCAGATGCCGTAGAGCCCGCCGACGGGCCACAGCGCCTTCACGCGGGCCTTCCAGCCACCCGGGGGCTCCTCCCGCACCTTGACCTTGTCGTACACGCTCGGCAGCGCCGTGGCCCGGTACTTGCGCCGCAGCGCCTCGTACCACGAGCGGTTGCCGTAGACGTCCCAGAACTCGGACGCGGCGTAGTACGTGTGCGCGTACAGCCACTTCATGCCGCCGAGCGCGTCGACGCGGGCCTCGAAGGCGCGGTTCGCGCGCACGAACTCGGCCCGGTCCTGCGGGCCCCAGCCCCAGACGCCGAAGTTCAGGAGCTCTCCTGAACTTTCCCCATCTTTGTTGGTGGCGGTGGTGGTGTTCGTGGACCGGCGCACGTGCGGGTGGAAGCTGGGCCCCGGGGGCGTCTTCAGCGGACACAGCCACAGCGGCCACACGCCCAGCTGCGAGGACGTGTAGTCGACGAAGGCCTCGGCCGACTCGTACGGGATGCCGACGTCCTGGACGAAGAAGCGCGCGCTCTCGCCGCTGCCGTGCAGCGCGCGGTACAGCATGCGCGTGTGCAGGAAGTCGTCCAGGAACCAGCGGAAGAAGCGCGAGAAGGGGACCAAGGGGAAGTAGTCGAACGCCGCCTGCCCGACCCAGAAGCCGCCGCGGTCGTACCGGAAGAGGTACTCGGCTAGCGGGATGTACTCGGTGGCGGTGCCCTCGGCCCCTGATTTGTCGGCGTTGGAAGCAGCCGCGGATGAGGGCAGCGCCTGAGTGCGCTCCCGCACGTGCATGTAATACCACGGATCCCAGGCGTGGCTGAACGTCTGGACCGCCTCGCCCTGCGGGGGCGGCTCGTCCGTCATCTGCCCCGTGACAATCACGCCGTGCGTCTTGGAGAACAGGATGCCGTCGACGTAGTCGTTCTCCTTGCGCGCGCACTCCTCGCGCACGACCCTGACGGCCTCGGCCACGCTGTTCGTCCGCCGGTAGGTGGTGCGCACGAAGCGCTTGGCCTCGACGAGCTTCAGCTCCAGCAACGTGGTGACGCCGAGCGTGCCGACGGCGCCGCGCGCGCCATTGAACAGATCCGCGTAGGCGCCCTCGTCAGGCTTCGCAAGCACGACCTCGCCGTCGGGGAGCACGATCTCGACGGCGGCGACGTTCTCGTCGAAGTAGCCGTGCCTGAAGCTGGAGCTCTCGCCGCCGGTGCCGGCGAAGCCGCCGCCGGCCGTGATGCCGGGAAACTCCATGACGACGGGCGGCACGAGGCCGTGCGGCAGCGTGCTCTCGACGAGCCGGTCCATCGGCACGTTGGGCTCGACGAGCGCCGTCCGCCGCTTGGCGTCGACCTCGAGCACGTGCGCCAGCGCGCTGATGTCGACCAGGCGCGCCCCGGACTTCTGGTGCGCCGGCCGTGTCGAGTTCGTGCTCCCGTGGAAGATCCGGTACGGCTCCGAGCGCTCGAAGTAGGCGCGCACCGTGGACGCTATGAGCCGCACCGCCTGTCTGTGGCGCTCCATCTTGCTTCTTCTTTTGGGGTGAATTAGCTGTAGATGCACTCTTTCCCGCCCTTAGTAAGCGTGCAATGTCAGCCGGGCACAGCCCTTCGAGTGATGCTAGTGCAGCGTCGTTGAAGCGTGTGGTGCTGCCCTCTACGGGCCCGCTGATGCTCTCGTGATTTGAAGTGTCGTCTTTGATTTTTTCGAGAGCTAAGCTACAGGTACATGTACATACCAAGCTGCCAGGATGCGGGTGAGCTAGCTGTCTTGGCTCTAATTTGCTAGGTGGGTAGGCTTACTCTTGAGCAGATTGCTAGCCTGTAACTACTGCAACCCACTGGCAATGGGTCAAGAGAGGCATCAATACAATACAATATTGTACATACGTACGAGGTAGGACAACAGGTTGAGGTTTGCTGACATATCATTACAGCATCAGCGTTGACAATGCCGCTTACCTGAGCGACGGTCACCTTGGTTTGTGCTACAACAGTTTCTCGAAACATGAGATTATAATTCGCTTATTGCTACCAGAGGGTATCGACCGTTCCTACTGTATATACCCGACGCCCGCTTGGAATGAACGAATATTGTCTCTTCCTAATACACAAATGTTGACTCGTCATTGTGATTATGAATAGTGTATATTTGACGGCCATTTTAGCATGTGTCCCGACTTCGAGATCCCGAAAGATGAAAGACTCATATAGGCGCAGCTCCCATTGTGGAATTACAGCTTCGCCTGCAAATCAGAAGGGGGTCCCTTCTGTCCTATTATCTGTAATGCCATATCCCTTACGTCCTTCTCGGTAAACGGCGTCAGGCTCTTGACGTCGATTTCCACCTCTTGGAGTGTCTTCGCCTTGATCGAGGTAAAACTCGGTTTGATCTTCTTTGGATCCTCGCAGACGGCTGTGATGAACTTGGTCCAACCCTCTATACACCGTCTCGACTCTGCAGTCTTGGGCACTAAAGCCGCGAACACGTGCGGCATTCCCTGGTATTCTTCAAATACCACCGGCACGCCATCCCGCGCGAGTCTCGAGACCAGATACTTCTGCTCGTCAGCCAGAACTTCCCAGCCACAACATACATAGATCGGCGGCGCCCCCTCCCAACTCTTGCTGAACTGTAAACTGGCTAATGGATGCAGCAAGAACGCGTCGTCCACATAGAGGTGTCTTCGTGGAGGGTTAGCTGGCCATACGGTGTCTGGCGGCGGTGGCGGACTTGACAGTAACTTAAATGGTGGAAGGTAATCCCATTTCTGGTTTTTAGTCCACGATGGCATACTCTGGAGTATGTCCGGCCAGGGAGAATTAACAGCGAGTCCCGCTGGGAGTGGCACTTCCCGCTCTTCACCAAACCATCTGATTTTGCGGTTTTGCCGTCGTATTTCTAGTAGCACTTGAAGGAGTGATAGACAGAGGTTACCCCCGGCGCTAGAAGATTCATCTTAGCTGCTTGTCTTCGGACGCGAAATTCTCAATATCTCACCTGTCACCGCCGAACACAATATCCTTGGGTGCTACGGCTTCATGCACAGCGCCAGGTGGCGGATATAGAAGGGTGAGGTACGACACTAAACCGTCTAGCAATGCGGATGGAAACGGGTGTTGGGGAGCGAGTCTATATCGGACCGAGTGAACACGGCCACCAGTCAGCTTCGCCAGCTTTTTCGTTAACGGCCTATGCGTGGCCGGATCACAGAGGTAATAGGCGCCGCCGTGAAAATACAATACGGTGGTCGAGCTCGTACATTCCTTCATTAGCTCTCGGTATTTCCGCTCCTCTAAAATCTCCGGTAGCGTTGACTTCGGGGTTGCGGCAGCCCGATACCCCGTCCACTCGGCTTCGACGGGAACTATAGCTGGCTCTACCAAGGGCGCCTCTTCCTTGGGATCTTTCGTGGCATCAATGGCGGCCATCAAGGCATCTAGGACGCCTCGTTCAGGCGGATTCTCGGTCACCACCTTACTGACCCATATCCTTCCCTTGACGCCGGGATCGTGGAGAGTCATAGCCTGCGCCGTCAAGATTGACTGTGGTTTTGCATGACGGAGCATGGATCTCATGACGGAGATCGTCACGTCACTCTTCATGTCTAAGTATTTGGCTGATTCTGACATGTGGAGGGCATGGAGCAAGATGACTCGGATCATCAGAGGGACCTTTGGTATCAACGTCCAAAGGAGGTTTGGCTGAGCCGTCTTGTCCTGACTAGACTGGCTTTTCTTGTCGGCGGTATCCATGACGACAGCACGATATGAGAAAATTGCTGGAGGTAATTTGTAGTTGAGCAAAAGAAGCGTATGCCCAGAAGCTGGGGGTTACATTAAACGGCGTTCTCCCTCTTCTGTTACTGTACCTCGGCTGCGGGAATATTCAAGGATTATAGGAGTCTGGTGATGTAATTGAAAATAGTCTAATAATAAAAAACCAAAAGACCGATCGTTCAGTTAGATTCGGATTGTATGGCTTCTAGTATAACTACTAGAAAATAAAGAAGAAAATTATCCAAATTCTATCCTGCCTATTTGTTCCTTATTCATTTAAATACATCCGTAAACATGGCTGCATATTTCAGGTCTATGGATCATCAAAATGCTAGGAGCTTCAAACGGGGCAAAACCCTCCAATCCATCCAATGAGAACCTCGGCAACTCAATGGGTTTAGGCTATCCGACCAATGACACATAGTCAAGCCTTGTGGTCTTAAGCTTCTCAGTGTATACTTACCCCTGTAAAATGCGCATGAAACAGAATGATTCATACCTGGAGCTTAAGTTATCCACAGCCACACCCCTATAAGTTAACCTTTAACTTCACGATACCATATATCAGGTGTATATAAATATAAGGCATGGAATGGTTTATTATAGTTGTATTTTATGATAAGGAGATATAATGAGCAGGACGAAATATAGATACCTGATAATAGAGACTAGAAATAGTTGTAGCTAAGAGTTATATACTTGTGGCGATGTGGCTATGTGGCTTTGTAGTAACGTATAATCTGTAAGACATGGCCGATTTGAATAGTGCTGATTTATACATGAATAAGATGGAATAAACCATTTTCATTTTATTCCTCGTGTAACATTGGCTTTAACTATTGCAAACTCGTGGGGCTGTGAGGGTATCGGTCGAAATGCTCTTTGACGAGCTACAAGGGTAAACAATTTTCGAAACGTTGGGAGAGGCTGGGAAATGAAATGGCGTTGCAGCGCACTCTGCAATGGGAATTCTCATCGGATGGAACCCTTCAGACAGCCTGCTAGATAATGCCGCCTCTGAAAAGCTTTTCGGTTATGCTCGATGAGATCCCCAGTTGAAACTCGGAGCTCACAGCGTGACCCGGAACATCTCATATTCATTCACATCTACTTATCTACTGTGAACTATATCCGTACTACCATATCTAGTAAGAATATAGATGAGCGATTCAATTTTCCAGAATTCTCAACCTGATCAACATACAATTAATTCAGGTCAACCTTTGAATGTTGTGAACAGTGAAGCAAATTCAAGACGTACTAGTTTCACTAGGTGTATATGCATCTTGAATTGTACGAGTCTCTCCAAACAAAGTATGCACAGCTATGTAACGTTCTATTCGATCTTGCTCAGTCACATTAGAGAAAGATTTTAGATATCACATGCAAAATAGGAAATTTAATTTGTAATCATTAGCCCAGAGCCTGTGTTTTCGAACGGGCGAGTAATTGAAAACGAATTGATGAGGCTCGATATAAGATTTTTAGCTATGTTGGGTATGATTTAGAGGTACAAAGGGAAGATGCTTGCGTATAATATGCTCGTTTCATTACACCGTTGGGATTGCCCGACTTTGGGCGTGTCTCAAGACGTTCCTAATGTATACCCCCATCTGATCATGCTATCCCTACCTAAAGTGCTCATGGAAGAAGTCAGGACTATACATATTCCAAGGTCCGCGTGAGTCATCTTCCGTCGCTACTACTTTTACGTTAGAATCCCGTCCTGGACCAAAATTGACGTCAAACACTGGTCATGTCTTAAGAACTGCTGCCAGCCTCCTGTGCGTCGCTAGACTTGCTCGCGGCCATCTGCCAAGCAGGAATTGACGCCCTACCAGATGGTGCGCCGACGCCGAAAGGGCTGGGTCGACCGCCGATAGATGGTATGTAGGAGTCCTGCCTGGTCGTTTTTGGGGAGATGTCGTCCTGGGCCGCCTCTGCGTTCTCCTTCACGGCCGTGTCGATCGCCGGACTCGCGGGACCAGGAGTGCCCGGAGCCGCATTATTAGTCGCGGATCGAAGAAACCCATTGGCGCTGCTGGAGGTGGATTGGCTACTACTCGGATTCATCCTCTGGCCGACTAGGGACTTCAAGCTCCTGACTTCGTTGCTGATCTCCTTCAGTCGGTTGTCCGTGAACTCCTTGTTTGCTGTCATGGACTTAGGGATGACGCCCTTCAAGGACCTCATTTCCTCTCGTAACCTGTCCGTCTCGTCCTCTTGCCGTTTCCCAACGGATTTCGTGTCTTTCATAAATGTCTCCAGCTCTTCGAGCACCTTGTCGAGCTTCTCGGTGCGTTCCTTCTCCGAGGACTTCAACGCTTCGGTGTCCTTGACTAGCTGCTCGATGGTTGCGAACGCTTTGTCGAACTGCTCGTCTACCAGTGACTTGTCTTGATCTAGCTTTTCTGGAGTTGGCGGTGACACCAAGGGGTATAGATAGCGCTACTATCGAGTTAGTCTCCTGAAACAAAGGTGCACTGAGTAGCCGTCGCACCTTGGTCATAAAATACAGGCCGTATCCAACGCCTCCCATCACCGTCGCCATGATGAACCAATCCCGCCAGTCTCTCTTAGGCGGCTCAGGCGGCGGCGCTTGCCATCCGTAGGGTTGAGATTGGTATTGGCCCTGATATGGCTGTTGCTGGATGGGTCCGGACGCGGTTTGTGATGGCGGAGCTGAGGTAGCAACTGGCCCGGGCGACGTGCCGGTACGCGAGAACGCCGCATCGATTTCTTCCTGCGTCAGGTTCTTGGAGCGGAGGAAGGATAACTTGTTCTCGACGGGCGACGACACGACATTCGGGTCTTGCAGGACTGGTGCGGGTTCGTTAATAACACAACTAAATACTTTCGGAGGGGACTAGGAGGCGTACAAGAGACCGCAGAGGCCACGATGTCCTCGCGGATTGCCATGTTCGCGGGTTCAGGCTCAATAGACTGTCATCGCAGCATAGATGGTTGGGTTCCTGAAGCATTCGACGTCTGTTATGAATGAAAGGAAGCGGTTGCGCCACGACAAGCGATCGACCTGCGCTAAGTACCTGTAATGACGAACCCCGGCTTAGAAGATATGGAGGTCGGGGATTGGACCGAGGCACGCAGATATCCACAACTGCCACACGGGTCAAGCGTTATCAGCACGTGATTTCTTATTAGTAAGCTCGATACCTAGCTACCTTACGAAGTACCTATGTACCTTACCTAAGCAGGTACCGTATAGCTACCCCTGAACTTGGGTGGCTGCACTCTAATATCAGCCAAGGTCCGACATTGTGGCGCCTCTAAGGTAAGTCACAAGTGGAATTACCTTGCCTTCCGCCTCCATCTTGCGAACCCAGTGCAGTAGTAGAAAGTAGGCCTCCCAGAAAGAATTAAGCGTGGCATAATATGCGTCCGCATTTACGAAATACTCTCCGCATCCCGTGAAGGATCCGTCGAGCCCCGGGCCAACGAATACAAGCTTCTCGAAAATAAGAGTCTTCCAAAGCCACTAGCTGGGGGTCTTCTGGCAGACACGAATATTGATCCCCAGCATCGTGCTAGATGCCTATACATCCGCAAGAGTGTCTCTGTCCACTTCAATTGAACATGTGTTGATGTACAGTGGCACCTCCACCATCCACGACACAGACGCTGAGTTCTCAGTCTTATAGAAGGCACGGCCAATCAACTTCTGGGCCTTCTCGATTGATATGCCGTATTCGGCATCGAATTCCAGAAAGTCGTCCGCTGGCTCTTCCTTGGTTGCAGGCTCTTTATTGTACTGCGGTTGACCCAGTTCCTCCGTGGACGTTTCGAGGAGGAAATCGATCAGAGCACGGGTGAATGCATCACTGCGTGGCTGATATTCGATGTGTGACTTATGTACCTCTATAAGGGCATCCAGTTGCTCACCGGTAACCCACGGCCCTTGAGTTTCGTCAGGGAGCACGTCGTGGCCGGGGCATTCGTCCCACGTCTTGAGTTCTGACCAGGGTGTTGTCAGCCTCGGGTCCCCAGCCTGCCTACGGCAAATCCGTCAACAGCGGGTAGACGACTTACCAAACCACAAATCCTTGAGCACATTGTATACCAAGCGCGAGCCCGAAGTCTTTCCCATGAAGCACGCCACCAACGACTCATATTTTGTTGTATCTCGCATGAGCTCCTAAATTGTAGGTCCGAGATATCTCCCCAGGCAGTCCAGTAGAAGACTCATTATATCAATCCGATGTCTCGACTCCGAGATGTCGTCCTGCGCCTTCGCGGAGCTCTCTTGTAGGGACTCCTCCGTAGTGTCGGTTTGTAGGAGCTCCTTCGAGGGGTTCACTTGTAGAGACTCCTCCGAGGACCTTACCGGTAAAGTCTCCTCCAAAGGATTAGCATGTAGCCGCTCCTCCGAAGGGTTGATATGTAGGGACTCTTCCGATGGGTTGGCCTGTGAAGACGCCATTATGAAGCAGTATCGTTGATGAAGATGAGGTTGTAGATACAGAAATTGCCTGGGTGACATTGTTATTAATTGCGATGAATGGATATTGTGGCTGTTGGGAAGTGATACTATCTGTTTACTCAGGTTATAACCTTTGGTCACTTGGGCGGAAGGTTCTATTAAGGCAGTATTGCTTAAAAGGGGAATTGTGCCATTGTAAATATAATAAAAATTCTCCACAGTGCCTAAATGTCTTAAAGCAGGCGGTTTCGAAGTGATTCACTATAGCTTTTTATTCACTGAATATCTACTAAGGTTAGTCTATAATATTATATTCACCGGACATATAGTGTAGCAAGAACTGATAGTAATATATACTGATTATATATGTATACTGATTATATACGTATACTGATTATATACGTATGCTAATTGTATTGTCAGTTTTATATTAGTAATGCTGCGGTGGTTTGCTGTATCGGCCAAGGAAAAGGGAGAAAGGCTTAATGGGACCGCAGTAGACCCAGTTACATCTTTCATAAATATATACTAAAATTTGAACATTAGTTACCAGGACTTTTTTTCAAATAGCATGAATATATTCGTGTCGTTAGTATCGATATCTCAGTCAGAGATGTACAAGGGTAGCTTGTAAGAAGTTACAATAGGCACAGTGGCTAAGAGGACGAATATCCCCAACTATAGTGACTGGCCGAACGGAGAGAAATAGTTGAGGTTTAATAGGGTGTTGGCCAGGAGCCGGTGGTTACCCTAAGCAACGGTTGATGCCATTTTTACACACATACACACATGCCTAACACTGAATGTTGCCCGCTCGATTGCCACTGTACCTTTTGAGACCTTCCCACAACACAATTTACCTTTCTTCACCTACCATGAAAGAATGCAACACATTTCCGAAATGTGGAGCGGTCAACAAAGAAACAACAGGAATGGTCGACGACGTCGCCAAAGTCGGGTTCCCTCGGTCTCGACGGACGATGTGACAAGCGCCTTCGCACGCGATACGCCCTTCCCAGCCCATGAGCAAACCATGAGTCTGGGGCCCTATATGGGTCATCAGCCATCGCCGGCTCCTTATTTCGAACGGGGAGCACCACCGCCGCCTCCCGCCAGTTTGCCCCAGACGCACTTCTTCGGTAATCCCCATACTTACGTAGGTCAACCGTCGGCGCCGCAACCGTTCCCAGGCCCTAGACCATCCCAGCCAGCTGCTCACAGAGAGCCGCAGCGCGGTCGACGCGCCTCCAAGTGGACGCAGCAGCGCGGTGGCAGACCCAATAACGTATCGACGAAGTCAACATTCTTGGCACCCTCAGATAGTCAACCCTGCCGTAACTGTGGGCGTACCGGCCATCAGGCTTGGGACTGCATCAAGGCCGGCCCGGACGGGTTCATGGCTCGCGTCACCTGTCCGCTCTGCAACGCCGACAACCACTACTACGCCAACTGCTGGGAAAGACGCCGGCTGGACGACGACGCCAGACGCAAGATGGACTACCGGCTCAATGTGGACCATCGAGCCAACAGATGTCCAGCCAAGACTGGATTGAGTTGGTATCACATATGGGTCGCGGCTGGTTCTCCGGCCGTTCCGCTACCGCATACGCCGGGCTTTGTTCTGGACCAGTCTCGGAGACGTGCCTACCCCGACTGGAAAACGTTCGAGTACACTGGCATCCTGACTGTCGACGTGAGCAAGATGCCCAAGGATCCTGCAACTTCTGCTGACGCCCTTATCAAAAAGGAGCTGTCGTTAGCCCCCGACCAGTTCCGCTTCAGAATCCCGTCTAGACGGCCCCGTCGCTTTAGATCGCGGTCTCCACGTCATAAGCAGGAACAGACGGGCATCAAGAGGGAGCGGTCGCCGATGCGTCTCATCGGATAGCCAGGCCCATCAGACGGCACCCCGGGCATCAAGCCAGACGAGACACGCTAATAGCCATAGTCAGAGAATCGGAGTAGGATGGAAGAAACGGGGTTTCAGTAGTAGTAACTGTCAAGAGTACAGTGGCAGACTGGCTGATCAGACCCCAATAAGTTCTTACCATTTGCCTACATGAGACGAAAATTGACTATCTGTATTGTGTCCGCTTTGTTTTATTTTGCGTGCTTGTTACCTTCCCATAGAGAACGACTTTGATAATCCATCGCCAGCCTTCGTTTGATCTCTCTCTCTCCTTCCCACTCCCTTTTCTCCCTTTCTATCAATCTACGAATCTTTTTGGAGGCAGTGGCCCAGCGCATATCAGTCTCATATGTAATCACATATCCCATTTCAACAAGCCCCCAGTTATACAAAGTCAAAGTTTGCCTCTGGTCACTTCCTTGATGATATTCAGAGCCGTGGCTGAGTTCATACTCACTTTAGCAGTGTTGCCTTTTCATATCTCGAGAAGGGTGACGAATTTTTGAGACACTTCCTCGTCCCATCTCTCTCTCAGAAAGCCTCACAGAAGTATTGAATATTTCTCGAGATGGCCATTTCTAAACCCATAACTTTTAGTTACTTCCGCAGTGCCCGGAGACTGCTCGGCGTAGATCCCAGCTTGGCCAATATTTTGCTCCCATATAGCATGAAAGGCCTATCTACAGACAAGTCTCCCTTGTGGGAACAATAAAGCCTATAATATGTCTTCGGCCTCGCAACCTCTAATAGTCCACCAGCTCTTAGTATAGCAGACTAATTACATATAAAGCTCAAAACGACGCGAACTTGCCCTTTCCTATCATTCTCGTCTCGCAAGTCCTCACCCTCTGAAAGTCTACTAATGGAAGGACGACATATAGTTAGGCCGTTGTCACGTATGGGAATATGCCTCAAGCCTGGGAGTCCAGCTGTGCATGGCCGAGTGATTGACCTCGATGCTGAACGTACAACTACCTATATCGCGTATATCTGTACATAAACCCCACAAATTTCCCATTTACTAACCTCTTGCATCCCGGAAACTTATAGTAGAACTACGTAAACCCGTAGCTAAACGTACTAGGCAAGAACTGCATTCGAAATATAATAGATAAGCCAGGCTAGGACGCCCAAAGAGGATCAACTTCAACCCCCGGACCTATGGCGATGGGCTTATATCACACAATTCACCTCCAAGCTAAAGACATTCAAATGATTCCCTGTGGCATTCGAATTATAACACCACATGCACACTTTGCACCGTAGCCGGTTTATTCATCTATACCAAGGCTCTGTCTGTCTGCCAGCGCCCGGAAGTCAATCTAACTGCCGTAATTCAGCGCAGGACCGCATACTAACTCACTTCCTCAACCCACTTCACCAGAGGTAAACACACTGTAAAGCAATTCTCTCCGTGGATGTTTTACTACCTCCCTGGCCAGAAGCCAATGCACCGAACTTTTCCTCGAAATCCCTGAACTCCTATGCGGGAAGGAGAAAGCGGCATACATCGATCTAGACATCTTGGATGTAGCCGGGTATGCTGTATGCATCTATATGCCTGCCTGTCTGTCTTTCTGTCATGCGTTCACGCGACATGTCCTCATCTCTTCGCTCAGGTTAATCACCAACTCGCCAAGCCCTTGGAGCGGTCGAAGCCGCCGCGCAGCTGGCTATCACGCTTGACGACCCGGCCCTGGAGGATGGTGTAGCGGACGAGGTTCTCGCAGTCCTCGGGGCGGACGCGCGCAAGCCAGATGCACTGGCCGGCCCCGACATCCTCGATCTCAGCCTGCAGATCTTCATTACCCTCCCCATCACCCTCGCCCTCACCCTCCACCGGCGCCGCCTTCTGCGCAACCGGATCCTTGATCTTGAGCTCCTCGCCCTGCGCCAGCGAACCGCGATCGACGTCGTCGATGCCGAAGGCGTTCGGGCGGCGGTAGATCAGCATATTGGCGGAGTACTTGTGCCCGCCGACGTGGTTGACGAAGTAGATGCCGACGCCGCCGGGCCGCTCGTCGTCGAGGTCGCGGTCGAGCCCCAGCGGGCGCAGGTGGCGCTCGAGCTCCTTGCGGATCAGCGGCGCGCTCTGGCCGCAGCGCGCGTCGCGCGTGCGGTGCGAGCACAGGAGGACTAGCGCGCGGTGCGGGCAGGCGCGCGCGACCATCTCGCGGGCGCCCGGGCGGTGCGCGGGGAGCGTCGCAGGGAGGGAGATGGACGCCAGCGGGTCACCCGTCGTCGGCGCCCGCGAGATGTACTTGGAGATCAGCGTCGGCACGGCGCCGGGGGTCACGTTCGAGACGATCGTGAAGGCCGGCAGCACAAGCACCGTCGTCGGCTCCGAGTAGTCTGTCGTGTTGGACGGCGTGGGCATGTTAGAGGCCGAGAGCATGAGTTTCTGTGCGTCACGCGTCGCGTTAGTACGCAATACCTAGATGGCACATGGTGACGCCGTAGACCATGATATACGTACCCCGTTGCTGGGCTTGCTGGCGCTGTCAAAGGCCTCCATGACGCTGCCGCGCTCGTCCTCGACCTTCCGGCTCCAGTCGGACTTGCTGGTGGCCACGAGGACGTGGGTGCTCCAGGGCTTGACGCGGCCGTACAGCGCGTGCGACTCCTCGACCTTGAAGTGGCGCGGGTACTTGACGGTGCAGCTGTCGCAGTCGCGCGTGCAGGCCTCGCCGTCGACGTCCGGGGTCGTTTGCGGGAAGAGCCCACCGCCGCCAGAGCGCTTGGAAGAACCACCGCTGCCGCTTGGATCGCCCGCGACCGCCCTCCTGGCGCCGCCGAAAAACGACATCAGTCCCGACGCCATTCCGTGTTTGCTCCCGTGCCTGTGGTGAGAAGAGGAGGAACCGGACGGCATGGTGGAAAGAAAAAGAAAGGAGAAAGAGGAGGACCGGGTTCTTATCTGATCCTCTTATAAGTCAGCTGCCAAGCTTGCCGTGGCCGAGAAGGGCAAGTCAGTGTGGAGGCGGGGAGCGGGTCGTGGGCGATGGCGCAACAACTGACAGGATTGATAATCTCAGGGATGATAGGTAGGAGGTCGTAATAGGAGAATAAACGGCACGTGTCGTGTCCTGATCGGATAGGAACAAGGTATGGCGGCGTGGGAATTACACCAACTGCGGAGAAGACGACGGAAGGGAAGAATAAAAGACACCCGAACTGATCACTTGCACGCTCGCTTGTTGTAACACCCACTCACTACCTTGGCCCAGATCTATGTAATGGATAATGCTATAAATTCAAACTCGTAACGAACAAACAGGAAAAATAAAGGAGGTTCTATTTGGCATAGTCTGACGGCCGGCCACAGTCGCCTATTAATACTTGTCTCGGTCCTAGTCGTCTCAGGCTCGGACAATCAATAGAAGCGCCGTTCGGTGGTAAGAGGTTGTCCTTGCGGGAGGGCCTCGGAGGCCGAGACCGTGTGGGTCTCGTGCACTAATGCATCTTCCTCGGTGGGCCTGCATCCCATCCATTGGACATGCTTACACGGAATACATCCACGCATATACAAACCTCACAAACGAGATGACCTTGGACACGTATATACAAGACTATTATTATCTACATTGGAACTAGCACTATATTCTGTATGTAAGCACACATATGCATGGTCATACTGCTCTTAAAGTGGATGATCTGTTCTTCACACTACATAGGCAAAGACACTGATAGGCTGAATATTAATGTACATAGTATAGCGTATGTAGCACTTGAGCTTATCAGATCCTCCCTCTCACTAATTGGTAAGCCACAGGCGGTGACTGGCTACGACCCCTGCCAAGCGCCCCATTGGAGGTAAATCCTCAATTCCAAGCCACCCTGCCAAGCTCATAAGGCTGACTGACTTTGCCGGCAACCGGTGTTACCTTCCCCTTCTATATAGTATATCGTCAACATATCTAGATATCTTCAGCATCATGAGATAGTGTAGTTAGAAGAAGCAACTACATTAGATTATTTTCATGAGACGATACGTGATACTTCATTATATTGACACACTGTAAGCATTCTCCACCACCGTCTGAAAGCTATGCAATGCAATCATGACCACACATGCATAACCCACTCAGACAGACGATCGCTATCCAGACACCCGAATATTCATTTCCTCTAGGTTTCTCCTACCGGAAAAAAAACAGGAAACCCTTGTATGAGACTGTCCTAAAGGTAAAAAAATCCACAATGAAACCCTTATTAAAAAAAACTTCCTCATGCACCCTCATTCACTGGTCTCGCCGTCGGACGACTGTCCACTCTTGCGTCTCCTCCGCTGTCCTCGCTGCCGCATTGCTGCCCTGATCTTGTTGCTGGCTTCGTCGAAGCCTGCGCTCGAATCTAGAGTAGTGAACTTGGAGATGGGAAACGCCGCTCCACCGAACGCGCCACCGCTGCTATTACTTCTACTTCTCGACCTGGATGACGGCCGCGTGGCAAATATGCCCACCTTGCCGATGTTGCTGAACGATTCGTTCCGTGGGATCGCCCGGCTAGACCGCGTGAGGGTGCGCCGCATCGTAGGCGATTCAGGAGGCGTAGCTTCCGTCGTCTCACTATCACGCCGGGCTGCCTCCTTCGGCAAACCAAATGCACCATCCTCGCGGAACGGATCAGCCACCAGGCGCGTTTTCTCGAAGTCCTCGTACATATCCGGTCCAAGGTCGTTGATCACTGAGACTACCTTCTCGGCTAGTACCGCTCTGCGCTCACGCAGATTATGGATGCTGTAACCAGATGTTGGGCTAATACACAGGACAAGTGGCCGGAGCGATTTGAAGATATCCATGCCGACCTCGCCAAAGCGAAGAGCCGCGAAGGTAATGGCAGGGAAGACGATCCAGCCGCAGACGAACATCGACCACCACGGCACCCATTCTGGCACGTAACCCCAGAGGTGATCTTGGTATACCTTGATCGCGAGCAGGACCGAATACAGGTTGTAGAGTACGGGTGCGAAAGCCATGGCGACGAGGAGTTTCCATGTTGCCATGACGTCGCGTCCTTGAATCTTGACAGAAGAGCCTGCCAGAGCCTCCTTCGCTTTCTTGTGGCTGATGATCTTGGTGGCGACGAAGACCGGGGCGAAGAGAAAGAGACCGGGAACCACACCGATGGAGAGGACAAGGAGCTTAGCAACTCTGTATAGTAGCGTAAATATGACAGTCGGGAGTGTCATCTTCGCGTAGGCAACCTGGTGATCCTTAATGTTTAGGTAGTGAAGCTGCTTGTTGTAGTCCTTGACGTTTTGCATCACGTCGATGATGCGTGGGTCACTCTTGAACTTGGAGAATCCTACAGCCAGTCTCCTGTTGAGTTCCACCACCATGGGCAGGGGCAGTTTCTTGCCCGTGTTGTAGAGTCGTCGCGCCGCTTGGATGCACATGAGCGTATCGTAATCTGGTGCGGACACGGTGACGGCGCTCAGGGCCTGGTGAACCATGTCGAGGGTCTGGCCGATCGCATCTCTCCTCTCGTTGTTCTTGTACTTCTCTACTATTTCCCGAGGAATCTGGAAGGGTGCTCCAAATTCGACCACAGCCCTCGATCGGAACTTGTGGGCATGGAAATAGTTCATCCCGACGGGAACGATCTGCAGGCCACAGTCCGGGTCCTCTGCCAGGGTCCCCAGTGCCATGATGGCCACACCCGCTTTCAGGGGCAGCAGTTCCGTCCTGTCGTGGCTACCACCTTCGGGAAAGATTCCGATACAGCCGCCAGACCGCAGACGGGTGAAGACCGCCTTGTAGACCTCGGTCTGGTCGATGTGGGGCGCCAGCTTGAACTTGGTACCCTGGTAGCCATCTTTTGGTCCCGTGAGCTCCTTGTTGGTGAAGTTTCCCTGCTCGTCGATGTCGTCTCGGCCAGTGAGCTGCGACAACGAGACCTTCCCCTTAAATGGTCTCTTGACGCGGATCTCCTCGGGACCGATGATCTTCGATATGTCGACCGAGCTGCCAGACTGGCCCTTCACGGAGGGCAAGAAGATCATGCCGCCCACTTCGGCTTCCTTCTCGAAATCGGTGCCGACGCCTCGTATGAGAGTCGGATCATTGATGGGATCCGGCAGATAGACAACGCCCTTTGCCGGCTTGGCCTTATCCTGTGCTCGCCCGACGGGGACAGAACCCGTCTGGCGAGAGCCCCATCCGATGAAACCGTGTACAGACTTCTCGGCAATCAGAAGGCCGACACGTCGGTTCGATTCATTTTTCAGGGTGCGTTGCAGGACGAGGCCGTCGACGAATTGGTTGGCATGCGGCGCGGCGACGAACAGGACGGGACCGGTCCGTGGCACGCGCCATGCGCCTCGTGGATGGACCTCGCGAAAGAACAGATCGACAAGGACGGAGAAGGTGTGTAAGAAGGCATCGTATTTCCATTCGGACATAGGATAGAGTTCTTTTCCTTTGGGCGTTTTTGCTTCGGCATTGGCGTTCGGGGATGCCACCCCATTGGTTTTCTGTTCGTCGGCCATGGTCGTGTGAGGGAGGAATCAAGAGGCGCCGGTTGTGGATGCAGAGATACAGAGATAGAGGGTCATTCCATTTGCTCCGGGTCGATAGCTATCGTCCTAGATCGATAGATCGAAGCTGCGGGGTTAATTGACGACGTCGCGCGAGTGAATATTGACAGGTCAGACGCAAACTACAGAAGTAGTTCGTAGGTTCGTGGGTATTTATTGTGATTGGAAATTGTGGATGATGGAATAATAAAGAAGAAAAGACGGGCAGACAGGCTCGGAACAGAGATTTGGCTAACCCAGCAAGGCAGCTATGACGGGCCTAGACGCATAGCAATCGTGAGCGTCATTTCACGAGGAAAATGATGGTTGGATGGCGAGCTAGAGGCGTAAACGTAGATCTCGCTCGAATGGGCAGCAGGAAAACTCGATCACACGCTGCACGCTAACATAATAAAAAGCTGTTTGGCAGCCAAACAGCCAAACAGAGGCCAGACGGAACCCCAAAGATAGAGATACGTACCCGAGATATGCCGCCGCTTTTGGCGGGAACTGGACGGAGGTGTGGCTGGAGTTCATGACCATAAAGCTTGGCATAATTCTCTAAGGCTACATATTCAACTATGGCTTTCTATGCTCATACCGCAATGCCTATCTGAACATACATACCTACATACAACATTTCAAGCAGCATTCGATCGACTTCCTTTGAATGTGTACAGGTTTTAACTAGGTTCATGCTTTGAAGTTCGAATTGAGATGACTCGTCTGAGAGTTTCATCTGAGCTTACACTTTCTCTTTAACCATGAAACCCCTGACCATCGGAATTTGAGTTGCACCGACCATTGTAAGGGTTTTCTCTCAATTATCTCTTCGTTGCTCTCGCCAGAAAGTGAACACTACTAGTGTTCCTGTTGGTTGGCTGATATATATATATATATATACAACTATGTAGGTAGTGAAGCAGTTTCCCCTACTATTTACGGCTTTCTTATGGGCATAAGGCTTCAGAGACCACATCTATATCCCACAAACCAACCCCGTAGATATGCAAACTTAAACTTATCCGAAGTTACCCGTTCATTTGATATTCCATTCGGATCTCATAAGCCGAGGACGAGCTACATTTGCAATACCATCGTTACGAGTTGCTGAGTTCTCCTTGACGGCATACGACAACGGTATGAGATATTTACTTTAACAAGCTAGCTGAGCCTTGTGATTTGAAAGCTCCAGTGAATAAAGTCCCTGCTTCATCGATAAGCAGGGAGCCTGTGTCAAACTTAATGGCTAGTCTGTTATCGGGATTGTTTTTCTTTCAATGTTGTAGACTTTATAGGTATCCAACACACACGGTGATAAACATTCCTGAATATATAAATATATACCAGATAGCAGGAGATAACCTACGGGGTGTGCGGCTCAAGCTAATTGAGATGGGCTTAGTTTGACGTCCTCCTAGTTGACCTTACTCCATCGTACCATTCTTATTGTATACACTATCGAACCAGATATATTCATATTATCTTAGACGCCTAGCCTGGCTCTTTAGTGCTGAGTGTGGCTGATATTTACTTGTATTCGCCGTGGCGCTAAGCTGGTCATCACAGAGCCTCTAGGCTTTAGAGTACATTCGAGTATTGATACTCATTGTAGTAGAACACGACCTAATAGCTGAACTCTCCCTTCTTGAGAAGCTGAATAGTTCTTATATCAAAAGAATCCACGTAGCTCTCCTTTAAGTACTACATAGTAATGATATATTATCCCCGGCGTCGGCTGCTCCCGAGAGCTTGGCGAGACGGCTCCTATGTTCCCCGGAAGTTCGGATATCGGCTTTTGAGACTGTCAGATTTCTGGATGGTAGGTATACCGAGAAACTGCCACGTATACATTCCGTATTTCTTAGCTATTGGGATTGGCTCGAGTGTTGAAACTCTGGCTAGGTGTAGCTTATCTCAGATTCCGAGTTGTCTAGAGTGTGTCTGTTGTAAGCATTGGTTATGGTACATGTAGCAATAGGTATCGTAGCTGGGATATTCATCAAGTGTGGGTTAGTTCCGCTGAGAGTGTGTCAGACTGAGGTCCAACTTCATTAGTTAAACTGAAGACCTATTAAAGCTTGATATGTATACGATATTTGCAAGTAGTATACTTCATGACTATAGTAATCTGGCTGCCTGTATGACTATCGATTTTATGCGTTCATTCACATCTGGCTGCCTCCGAAGCATGTTCAAGAGCGGCAAGGGCGCTAAACCTGATTTATTTTGCGCCTCAAGAAGTGGAAACGTATGTACAACCGATGGAACCGTTGTGCACGATACCTTCATGCAGGCCGCCACATCGCATCTGGAGACCCAGCCTTCTGACGCCACAGCAGCAAGAAAGAGAAGAGAAGGCGAATCTCCCGTTTGGCAACAGCCTTTCGGCATACAGCTTCAACATAATGATTACACACTAGACGTACCTCCCCGAGACAAACAAGCCATGAATCCTTTCCCAACAGAATGGTCCGGCCATAAGGAGAAGCTATTCGGGACCTTGTTGGGTGAGCACTGTACCTCCGGCGACTAGATTAAAAAAATGCCATCCATACCTACATATCCCGTACAATCCGTACGGAAGCGTCGTCATGACATGCAGATAGAGACCTACATATGTCACGGAAATAATCCCCTAGCGACTAGTTATCGATGCATGGATGCATGTACCTACGTGCTTGAGCCTCGGTGCTACGCGAACCTGCTCCCCGGACATACGGCCGGTAGGATACCAGCAGTAAACCTTCCGGTGTTCCGCGGAACATACGATATCAGCCTGCCTGTAGGGAAATCGCTTCGCCGCCGGCAATGGACTTCGGGAGAGCTGCGAATCACTTCATTATTTTCCTTTACACATGCTTCTGCTATACGAAGACACCCTCGCGGTTCATCCGAATGCCTTCATGTAGTCGTAGAATGATATGATTTCACAAGCTTTCAAGGCTATATAATGCGATTGGCCCTTGAAATAACGTTGTTTTGCGCTATGGATCGATATGGATCATAAGTCTGTGTAAGGTTGCATGTCTTGACATCTCTATACATCTTCAAATATCACTCAAGGAGGAAGAAGTATAGTAGAAATATTTATCTCATAAAATCATGAATTAGCTAGTACTATACACTAGCTCCTTTCTGCTAAGAGCACAAAGCCACTTCTGAATAGTTACGCCGACATTAATAATAATCCTGGGGTTTGTTGACCTCTACGTCCGTAGACCATAGACTGCCTATCACAAGCTACCCCTTCCCCTTCCCCTTCCCCTTCCTCCGCCTCCTCTCCTCAGGCACCGAGACGCTGCCCTCCAGTATCTCGCCCTCCTCGACCTTGCCCTCGGCCTCGAGCTCCTTCAACTTCTCCTGGCCCGAGATAAACATCGTCAAATCATGATTCTGGTCCTTTAGATCCGCATTCTCCACCTTGAGCCCCTCGACCTGCGCGCGCAGGCCCTCGAGCTCGCGCCCGTTGTGCTCGATGCGCCCCATCAGGCCCTCAGACACCTTCTTCTCCTCCTGCAGGCTGCGGCCGAGCCCCCGCGCGAGCTCGGTCGACTTCGCCGCCCGCGCGCGCTCGCGCGCCAGGTCGCGCTCGAGGGCGGGGATGGTGTCGGTGCGCAGCGCGCAGTGCTCGTCTTTCAGCGCGCGCAGCTCCGCCAGGGCCTCGGCGGCTTGGGAGGCGGCGGACTCGGCGACGGCGGAGGCCTGGGCGGCCTTGTCGGCCGCCTTCGAGAGCATCTCCTCGAAGTACACGCGCTGGCTCTCCAGCTGGCTCGTCAGCAGGTGCGTGTACTCGATGCCAATGCTGTCGAGCTTGGCGCGCGGCACCACGTCCTGTTGGTCCTCGTAGTCGCCGTGGCCGACGGGTCGCTGCCCGGGTAGTTCGACGACTTTGCCGTCGCCTTTGTCCCGGATCAGGCGGTGTACCCACATGTCCCCCGCGTAGTCCCAGACGTGCTGGGTGTCTAGTTCGAGGGAGAACGTGTGAGCCGTGTCCTTCCAGTGCTCCTTGGCATGGCCCCCTTTGTACCGCCCGCAGCCCACGTTGCCGCAGATGAGACATATCCAGAGGTCATCGGGCGAGTCGCAGACTGAGCATAAGTTGGAAATATGCGAGCCAAACGGCTGGGTGAATGGGTTCCCCGGATCATACGGCGTGGTGGGGTGCGAGCTGGACGAGGAGGAGTACTGGTTGTTGCTGCCGCCAACCGACAATGTTGGGTTGGTGTGCCGGCAGACTGGACAACCCGATCCCGTCCACTTTTGGAGGCATGAGCAATGGAAGACGTGTTGGCACGGAATGGTCAGTAGGCCGGTCGTGTCGTCCATACGCTCGAGGCAGACGGGACATGTAGGTAGCTCGACCAGGTTCGGCGTCGGCGGTGGAAATGGCTTGAGCGAGCCGGAGGTAGTCGAAGCAGAAGGTGTGAAAGGGTCTTGACTTAGATCCGGGAAGCTCCCGTTGGGGCGCGAGGGCGTTTCGAAGGTGATCGATTTGATGAAAGCGACGTTACACGTCTCCGGCTGCATGAAATTAGCATTCTGTACACTATTGCCTGTAGGGCTCGGGGCACTAGATAGTCTTACCTCAATATCGTTGAATACCTTGCCGTCGAACTCGCTCCTGAAAAGCTGTGCCTGCTTGGAGTCACGGAACTTCATGAGCACGAGATATCTGTTCATCCGGCCGGTCATAACCATGCGGTAATGGCTGATATGCTCCCTCCACCTCTCACCTACAAAGCCGAGGAAATCGCTTGGTGATAGATAGCTTGGCACGGCGGGTATGCAGAGTGTCGTGCAGTCGACTTGCGCTCCACCTTGCTCCTCCTCGCCCACGGTGGACGTATCGGGCAACACCGCGAGTTCGGGACTCTCCTGTTCCTCGCGGTACAGGTGGACGATACCCCAACCTAGCTCCGTGTGTTTCGAGGTCGCCAACGGGACGTATTTGGCTTTCGTGGCCTTGCCAGCATTTCCCGTAGAAGGGCCGACGGCGCCGGACATGGTGTAGCTCGTACTCGCCTGCATGTCGCTGTGGCGCTCGTAGTTATCCATGTCGATACTCTCTACGCTGAGCTGCCCGAATCGCCAGTCCTTTGTTGCCGTAAGCGGGTTCAGCGCGGCAGAGTGCTGGGGAGGTGGAAAGCTGAGTGTTCGCTGTCGATTCTGTCTCTCGCTCAGTCGTATGATATTGCGGTCGTCTCGGGCCTCTGCTGGTCTAGGAGTGCCGCAGTCGATGACGCTGGGGTCAGCCTTGGGCTGCTGTATGCTTGGTTGGGGATTCTTCTTCTGCTGCTGGTCTTGGGGTCTCTTTGCAGTCTGATTCGAGAAGGTGGACTGCCTTCGAGGATGCGATGGTATGTTATCGAAGATATTGGATGTCTTCTCAGGTACCCAGACCTGGCCGTCGTGAATTACCGAGGCCTTCCCACTTTGCGGGCGTGTCGGAGTTGGCGTCGGGTACGTCTCGAATTTAAGATGATAGTAGTACGAAGGCATAGCCTACAACTCTTGAAAACAGATGTTATTCAGCAACCCTCGGTGAGCATGTCTTGAATGTCGTGTGCCAACGCTGATATGGCAAAATGATATTGTGTACTCTGTACTAAGGAGGTAATAGAATTTCTAGTTCTTGTTGTTTGTGGAAATGATGAGCAACCTTCATGGTGAAGGCATACAGGAAAAATAGGCTGGCAGTATTATCACCTTATATACCTTCAGAACTCCGATATAAAGGATACTGGACAATGTAAAGTTTAGAATCTGCCAGTGCCTCACAGAATTTCAAGTGCGCTAAGTTACCCTGGCTTGGGGTTCGCCGCGGCTTATGTAGCTAACCCCCCACTACACGGTACTATGTACTCCTTCCTATGCGGGGTTATCATCATACCACGTTTAGTCCGAGTCTAGTATCGAATATCACACTTATTCTATCTCGTTCACATGAGTCACAGCAGTCAAAATAGAGAAGCAAATAGTTATGTGCATATGAATTACTTTGTATTCATCGCAGACATCGAATTGACGTTGCCTATGTATAGACCATTATGGGGTGACTATGAATGCAAGTATCAACCAGATGACCCTTATCCGAGGGCCAAACCATTAACGCCAGTTCGTGTGAGGGGTATCGTCATCGTCCATCGGTATGGAGGCATTTACTGGCCACCACGAAGACGCAGGACCAAGTGCAGAGTCGACTCCTTCTGGATGTTGTAGTCACTCAAGGTACGACCATCCTCAAGCTGCTTACCAGCGAAGATAAGACGTTGTTGATCCGGGGGAATGCCCTCCTTGTCCTGGATCTTGCTCTTCACATTGTCGATGGTGTCTGATGATTCCACCTCCAATGTGATAGTCTTTCCGGTCAAGGTCTTGACGAAGATCTGCATACCACCACGAAGTCGGAGAACCAAGTGAAGAGTAGATTCTTTTTGGATGTTGTAGTCGCTCAGGGTTCGGCCATCCTCCAACTGCTTACCGGCAAAGATGAGTCGCTGTTGGTCCGGGGGGATACCCTCCTTATCTTGGATCTTCGACTTAACGTTGTCGATAGTATCCGATGACTCAACTTCGAGGGTGATGGTCTTGCCGGTCAGGGTCTTCACGAAGATCTGCATACCACCACGGAGACGGAGCACGAGGTGGAGAGTAGACTCCTTCTGGATGTTGTAGTCGGACAGAGTTCGGCCGTCCTCCAGCTGCTTACCAGCAAAGATCAAGCGCTGTTGGTCTGGGGGGATGCCTTCCTTGTCCTGGATCTTCGACTTGACATTGTCAATAGTGTCGGAGGACTCGACCTCGAGGGTAATGGTCTTTCCGGTCAGGGTCTTGACGACTGCGTAGATTGTTAGTATGATGTGGAGATAGACGAGTATCAGCGATGATGTAACTTACAGATCTGCATGCCACCACGCAGACGGAGGACCAGGTGGAGGGTGCTCTCCTTCTGGATGTTGTAGTCAGAGAGGGTGCGGCCATCCTCCAACTGCTTGCCAGCGAAGATCAGGCGCTGTTGGTCCGGGGGAATACCCTCCTTGTCCTGGATCTTGGACTTGACGTTGTCGATGGTGTCGGAGGACTCGACCTCAAGAGTAATGGTCTTGCCCGTGAGAGTCTTGACGAAGATCTGCATCTTGTCGGTGTTGAGGACGAAGCAGTGATGATGGAGTAGAGAAGAGACGCTTTGTTGATGATGGTTAGCCCGAAGGGAGATGGATGGACAAACAGAAAGATGCTGTCGTGGGTGCGGCTTGTGGGGAGATGTGTGAAAGAGAAGAAGGAAGAGAAGTCAAATGCCGGCAGGGTCGGGGTAGAAATAGGTCAGACGGGTGCAGGCAGGAGGCAGGTAGGGGAGGCGCAGTATTGGCTGTGGAAGGCTTGAGAAAGAGAAGGAGTGAATGTGGGGGTTTGTGCCTTGTGGCCAATTAGGTTTCGGAAGTGCGGGCATGATTCATCAGCATCGGGTGCAGCTCAGGTTCTGACAGGGCAACCTCAAGCAAACCAACCGGTTGGTTTGGTGGGCTGGCCTGCCAAAAACCACTGGACTGATAGCGGGGGAACCCACCAGAAGGGGCTAGGCCCCACTACCAACACCTACATAGGTCGTACGTACCTAATAAGGCACGTAACAATGGAAGGCTGGCACCTGGATGTACATGTGCATGTGTACTAGGTATGTATGTACTTACCTGAGGGGCAAAACTGCTTGACAATCGAAGGTTGATTTTTATTATTCACTCATCCGCAGCTACTAGAAAGTGGCGTCAGGTCTGTATTGCGATGGCGAAGAGAAGATCAAAAGGATTCTTATTGGTCCGCAATGATGAAATCCACAGATGAAAACTCGAATGCTGAAGAAGATACTGAAGATACTCCTGTTATCTTGGGGGATGTAGTACGTACTACCTATGTAGTAGCTTCATCCAGTTGGTGTCATGTGGCTGATGTTGGTGGAGGGATTCGCTGGTTGAGATAAGGGATTACAGGCGATGTGGGTATGCGTACCTAGGTAGGTAGTCCAGTGTCCGGGCAGCATTGATGAGACAGTGTCGGTTTGACCATAAAACCCGATTCATGCAATCAGCATCTTATGGACTTTCAGCTATAGATCTGTACTATTACGTTGAGTGAATACATGTATGTACGCATAGATTCACTGAATGCCTTCTAACCTGCATTTACTTCATGGCATGTACCTACATACATACCATCCAGAGGCGTCCGGCTTCCTCGGCAGCACTTAAGGCTGTGTCGGTACTATCCGGGTTGCCAACAAACCTGCGGTTCCGTACGATGCCCCTTTTCGAGATCAGCTTCTCCGGGAGTTTACTAGACACTATCGTATTCAGCCCGCCGATCTCCTAACCAGAGATAATAGATATATCTCTTAACCCTTTTCTTTGTTTAGACTTCTTCTCCCCTGATACCAACACCAAAATATTCCCTCTTCGTGATTGCCTCAACGTACGATACCAACTGGCTGCGGGGTGTTTTCAACTACGCTAATCAATAGGGCCCTGCCAATATTGAAAGATCGACGTCATACTGGCGGGTTGTCCAGCTTACATCCCAGCAAGTGGCTGAAGCCGGCAAACGGACCTTGAAATATCAGACCATTGAATCCCATAAAGTGAATGCGAATGCGATGCTTCGTGGACAGCAATAGTAGCGAGAGATCTTACCCAAGTGAAATCTCTTCCGCAACTCATACGGGATGTCATATTATACATCATAGACTTATATAAGAAGCGACGTTAACCTCGCTTCATGCGCTGCTGTTAGTCAGGCTCATTCATCAGTATGTAAGTACTACATGATACTCATGGATGGATGAGTGAGCATTGACGGTCTGACTCCTTATCCTACGGCCGCATAAAAATGACAAAAGGTCATCTCACGAGGTATGAGACATTTCGCTCGGGAAATACTGCCAGCACGATGCCTCGTAAGCCATGCAATCAATGCATTCCCTTATCTAAAGAGAGATTAATCACGACACCACCACGATACAGCGAGTGTGTGCAACCTAAGGTCACACTTGTATCACCAGCGAAAATGGTGATGGTCATCCTTCCAGGGCAGATGCATGCAACGCCGATGACCTATTCTTGTCGATAACGTCGCATTCATGTCTCAGAGACTCCCATACAAGCCAAACAATGCGTTTTTCCTTTTCCGAGGCGCTTCGGCGGAAATCACGCATCCTCTAGACGAATTAGAAGAAAATTAGGTAACCTCGAACGTAGCAGGATGAGGTGTCCATCTAGTCTCATGAAGGCTAGCAAATTTCGCGAATTGGACAGAAGCTTCGTAAAATTTGGTATGTACTGACATCGCCAATATATCCAAGAGAGCACTCCCAAGAGGGCACAACAAATCACCCTCAATCAAGATGGCGTAGATTCTTCATGTAACCATTCCCAAATTCACTACAAGCTCTATCTAGACCGTCTTAGATATATCAGACACTTGATTATGATCATGTACGCGTTTTGCGTTCTTTGTACGAGGAAAACCTCCCCCCACCACCTGTGATCACTACTTCTTTCCGTATCCTGAAAACGTCAATCCATAAAACGCTTTTGGCGCGTGAGCGTTAACTGGTAAAAAATGATAAAATAAAATCCCAAGTCATACAGTCGTTGAATTCAGCCGTTAAAAAGTATTCATAAGGTCGGAGCAACATGACGTTTAAATATCGATGCATTTCATGGTGACATGGGGCGTGAACATCTCATGCGTCGCGTGGCGATGACCAGCCAAAGAAGTGAGAGTATGAGAAGAAGAAGGTATGTTGGGTGGTTCGACGGGTGGTCGTGGTAGAAGGTCATGATGGAAAGATCATATCCTCAAATAACGCCATCGCTAAATGTTTCCAGCAATCTGAACAAATGAAACACAAAAACAAAAGGAAAACAGATTGGAGAGACGGCATATCGTCAATTGCTGGAATTTCCAATTTGAGCTCGATCATCTCCACATCGACATCCAGGTCTCTTCCTAGTTGGCCTTGATGACGAGTTTCGACAAGAACTTGTTGGATAAGGAATCGAAGTCGTATCTGTCAAACTTTGACTGATTTCTCGTCCGGAGATAGGACTCTGTTTTTACGTTAGCTAATTAAGGCACTAAATATTGAAAAGAGGGTCTATATTTTATCTTACCATGCTTGACCACGTG
Source organism: Whalleya microplaca (assembly GCA_022497155.1). Taxonomy (NCBI): domain Eukaryota; kingdom Fungi; phylum Ascomycota; class Sordariomycetes; order Xylariales; family Xylariaceae; genus Whalleya; species Whalleya microplaca. Next base: position 25,403 of record MU385741.1, on the reverse strand, counting down.
TTGTCGCACTTCGGTCATGGCCTCGCAAACGGCAGGGTTGTTGTTCAACAGGTGGCCGTGTCGCTGGCTGTCCCAGTCGATCAGAGCCGGAAGCTTCTGAGAGATGGCGTGGAAAAGGCCAGTGATAACGCCGACAGGAGTAGATTCCATGTCATTGCAGAACTTCTCCACCGCTAGCGGGTCAGGTACCCGGTAGTGGCAGTCGAATTGCATCTCCTCCCATACGGCCAATAAGACAGAGGCCAGCATGAAGATGGTGGGCCAGTTCTTGAGGCGGTCACCACTGTATACGCTCGAGTAAAGCGCGGAAAGCTCCTCCAAGATGTCCTTCTGCAGCTCGCGCCACATGTCCGCCATAGCACACTTAATCTGGAAGTTGATCATGACAGGCGCGACATACTTTCCGAAGTACTTAGAGTCCTCGTCGTCGATTTGGCCGTCCATGGGCTGTTCCGAGCCTTGCTGTTCAACTAGCGTGATATGCATGGTCAAGTTGTAAGCTAGAACGAGCTTGAGCGCCTTGCGGATGACCGGTAGCTTCTCCTTGGTGTAAAACCGATAGGCGGTCTTGAGAATCTCCGTAATGAAGGGGGTGCCCTCGAAGTGATCGTCAATGAAGTTCTCAAACCCGTTCTCGATATGCTTATCCAGGTACTCGGCCAGAGCATCCATATCAATGCCAGCCTCGCCGACGTCAAGTCTCTCGGTCTTGAGCTCGAATTCGATGGGCTCCTGATCCGCCTGGAACGACTCAACCCAGTCAACCTGGAAGCAGCTGTCGTCCGCGACATATACCTCGCGGACCCTGACGGGCAGGCAGAAACCATAACCATGCGTAATCCACATCAGCGTCTCTTTTGGTGCGAATCCCTTGACGTTGTATACAGAGATGTTGCGGTTAAGATGGCGCTCGTAGTCGGCCTTCCAATCCTTCATGAAGTAACCAATATCCTTAATGTCAATACGAGTGCAAGGGACCTGCCACAGTCGAGCATGCGAAGGCTGGCAACCACCGCAGGGCTCGCCTTTGTCACAAGTTTTCTTGAGGAACTTGCATCGAAGACAAGCCCGCAGTTTTCTGATCTCGCTGGCCTGCTTCCGCTGCTCGGGCAGAAGAGGACCCTTCCGTCGCCCAACCTTCTTCTCAACCGAACCGTCCTTCTTTCCATTCGACGTCCTCCGGATGACAGACTTCGTAGACTTAGAAATGGGGCTCTTCTTGGGGCCCGAGTTCCGGCGGGACGTGGTGTTGTGGGGCGGGGAGGCCACTCCGGATCCGCTCGCGGGGCTAGGACGGCCGGAGGTCGACGACTTGATGGGCACCGGGGCTACGGCAGCAGCGGGACTGATGGTTTCATGGACATGGTGGTGGTGGTTCTCGCCGCCGTGGAAGCAATTCCGATGGTTAGATGGATCCGAGTAGGTATCGGATTCCGGCGAGAACGGGGAATATTGGAACGAGACGTCCTCGTAGCTGCTGCTGCTGAACTCGCCGCCATGCTGGCCGCTGCCGTCCGAATGAGAAGCATCAGAATTCGTCCTCAGATGTAGCGTCTGGCCCGGGTTGAATATCGCTGCGGAATTGTGGGCTTGGGCCTGGGCCTGCTGGTAGGACTCATAGTTCTGGTACATGTCGACCTGAGTCCAGCCGTTATCACTGGATCCGGGTAACGACAACACTTCTAGGTAGGTTCCCGTCGGGGACTGGCTGCCCATGCTTCCAAATCTTGGGAGTCCGTCGGACGGAAATTGCAACGATGTTCCAAAGTCTTGCCAGTTTCCCATTCCCATGCCTTCCCACTGCTGCTGCATAGAACGACCGTCGTCGATCGGCGAGACGTTGCTGAAGCCTTGCTCCATAGGCATCCCAGATTCCAGCGCGCCCTGCGGGGGTGCGGGCAGATATTCGATCGCGTTGGTCTGAAAGCTCGCGGCAAAGGGGTTGAAGGGTATCAGAGTGTTACTCTCCTGCATAAACTGGCCAAGGTCCTGAACGGGCGGGTGTTGTTGCTGGTGTTGCAGCAGGGTCCAGTCAGTCAGGAGCGGCGGAGACTGGGTCTGAGGGGCCGTGGCCTGGAAAGGCGAAGGTTGTAACGGGCTCGCACTCGGTTGTGAGGGTGAGTGATGCGACTGCGTCTGCGACTGCGACTGGGACTCGGCTGGCGAGGAGACGCTGCTGGCGTTTGGATTTTGGGGAGCTGCCATATCCAGAGGCATTGGCCAGGCGCCCGGGGCACGAGTTGGAGCCATGGACGTAGCCGAGATGGCGGGATTGGTGCTCGGTGCAGTAGTGGTGTACGGATAACGGTCCCGCTGGTCGAAAGAAGTCAGGTCCAACAGCGCATCCCCCCCGGCGGCGTTGAATTCGAGGGTCATTGTTGTCAGAAGTCAGAAAAAGGGAAGAATATTCGTCTGGGGGATTGGAGGAGACTGGCGCTAGTATTATTGACAAGCAGAACAGACACCGCTCTTTCGTGAAATTCCCTCGGGGCGCTGGTGGACGGCCTGTAGGGGAGGGAAAGGAGAGAGACGGGATGTCTGGATGTGGAGGAGGTAAGATTCTGCGGTGGATGGTCGAGTGAGATCGAGGGTATCGATGGAAGACGCCCTTGCGAGGCGAGGAAGTAGAGCCATGAGCTTGTGCGAGGACACACTGGAAACTGGCGGTGAGGAGAGCGACGTTGGCGTTCCCGGCTCCACCTGCAAGCTGCAGCTGGCCCGCCAATCAGGGAAGATGAGTCCTGCAAGAATCGTGGGACGACGAGACCGGTTTTGACCAGGGTTTTGGGGAGGAGGGGGGGCTGGCGGGCTGGCACGAGTCCAATGACCAGCCGCGCCTTTACTATGTATGTACTACTGCAAGTACTGCGAGTACTACTGCACTGTCTACGTAGATATATATATACATAGCTATCTGCTGTAGGATGCAGCAGGATGTGGGTAGCATTCTAGCAGCCAGTACGTAGCATCTTGGGTATGTACATACATACATATACGTAGCACCGCGCTAAGTCGTCTGGAGTCAGTTGGCACTGTGACGGGTACGCACAGCGGGCAGGCGGCAGCGGGGCAGGACTGATGGGAAGAGAAAAACTCAATTGGATTGACTGGTTTTGACTGGTTTTGACTGGATTGACACGCCCAACGTTAGACCTTAGGGCAGAATTCCACCACTTGCCAGGCAGTCTCTACCCGCCTGGCTCCTCCTGTATTGCATGTATGTATTGCATGTATTGCATTGTACATTAGCGCTGCCTGGGTACATCGTCTGATTCCCGGCTCTAGCAGACTTGCACTATATTTCCCCCCTAGCTTGTTTTCGCACAGCGAGATGCCCCGTATCGATAGCGGGGTTTGAGACTTCATGTTGCCAGCCTACCTGGCCTGCCACTGCCAGCCAGCCTGCCTCCTCACATCATGGCAGCCAGGGCAGCATGGATCTTCATCTTCAGTGCACATCTCCAACGACGCCATCCATTCATTCTACGTTGTATGAATGCGTACGTATGTAGTATGTTCTCATACCCCTTCCATCCCATCACATTATCACATATTAAGCACACAATTGTACATCATCTGCTACTATGTAATTTGCTGGGTGGTCTGAATTCAGCTTACTTGCATTAAACAAGGGCTGTCTGTCTGTCTATCAGCCCCCCCTTCCGCTGTTCCCTTACAGACAGACAGATTAAACTGTATCATCCTAAGTCAAGCAATGTTCCATCCATTCTGGGCACGACAACGACAACAAACAAAACAACAGCAGTAGTCCAAGGCAACTACAATTATCTATTTTAGTTAGAGCTTGGATTCTCCAGGCCGTTCCTCGTTGATCAGTAGGAAGGCCAGCCGGTCCAATAGTGTGTCGTTGTGGGGGCCCCGGTTGTGGTGCTTTTCCCAATCTACAGCAAAATCTGGATATGGATCGAGTCGTGTTCGGGCGAAGAGAATTCATCAATTGAAAATTACACAACCAAGAAGCCGAACTCCGCGAGTTATACGACGGCGCTGGCAGGCTGGACGGTCGGCCGTCGCTGGGGAAAAAATGTACGCAAAGTTCCATGCCAGTATCCATGCTGTCTCCTTTACTGTGCATGTCACCCTGCCGTCAGCAGCATCAGAGCATGCAATAATATGGTGATACCCTTCGAACATCAGCCACTGAGACCTCCGGATCTTCATATCGTGCCCGTCCAATCCAACCCTCTTGTCCAACCACGCCATCACCCATAAATCAACTCAGATGCCCATCTCATCTTATGCTGATGGTGTCTGGGTGTGTCAATGTCGTACTTAAAGTATTAAGACCCTTTTGCCTTATTTACAGCAGGACGATGAGACAGAAGGAGCCTCAATGTCTTGGATGACTGACCATGAGACCGCCTTAGGTCGCCTCCAGATTCTAGTCGCGTGGGTGGATCGATCTGCGGGTGCCACCTCACTCGGCACCCTCAACAATACCTAGCCGGCATGGGGGAATTGTCCAAGAGATTTTATGTGCGTGAGAGGCGAGGACTATTCGCTTCCTCCACCTGTGCTACCACGAACACGTCCCCTTGAAAAGCCGCGCTATTTATCACCTCACGACACCATCGCTGGGCCGCCTGGTCGCATTCGGTAGAACTGTGGAGGGCTCATTCTAGCATAAGCCCCGAGTTGTAATCCGCACACGTAGTGTAGTGACCGATAAGATATATTGTTGTCTCCCATGAAAGTGCATCTTACTAACCTACAGACCAAAGTCCGTCTAGGACTTCTCCACGCTTATCTCCTACCCTGCCGTTCACACAGGGTCCATACATGTAGCCTCATAATCAATGGCGTTTTCCGCATTCTTTCTGTCCGACACAGCTTCACATAGCCTGATAGCCAGATAGCTTAACGGATAGGTAGCACCCATTGGACCCTGATATTGATGGTTAACTAGACCGAATAGACTAAACTTCCAAAAACGACAATTGCTCATCATGATGAACCGCATCTTGACGATCCAGCCACATTCGACGATTACTTGCAGCACTACTGACCAGTAACCACGCCATCAGTTAGCCTCAAGGTACATGGTGCACCCAGTTAGGTATGGCGCAGATAGTCTGTCACTGTGCGAAGACCAATATTGTTGTTCGCATAATTCAACGCATACGGTTAGACGGACAAGTAAGATAGCAGGTAGGTAGACGTGTTTGCCCCGGCGCTGAAGGGATATGGATATGGTGGGGAACGAGGTTGGCATCGTGGAAAAACACGAAGGGGTTGGCCAGGACTTGACACACTGTCCAAATTCGCCTGCCAGCACGTAAGTCGACGTACAGAGCATACCTAGGTATACTTGAAGATTCTAATATTATCATTGGTATGGTAGTTCGTAATGAGTGGAAGGATATCGAGATATCCCAAGCTTACCATTACAAGGTCTAAGACACCCCCGGATTTGATTTGACGAGGGGTCGTCATTTTTGCCTACAGGTACGGAGTACCGAACACACACCCTGACATCTTTTTGTTCAACGTTGTGTGCACGTCTCATTTTAGGGCTCCGCCACGTCAAGTTCGGTATAGTGCTTCCCACTTCCGCAAGGCGACAAGCCAGCGGGCTTGCCGGCTTGTACATACGTATGTAGGTATGTATGTATCACTCAAAGCATCACCCGACATCACGGTCAGTCTCAGATATTCTAGACCACTTTGACACAACCCTCCTGAGTTTAATTACCAGGTCTGAATCCTGACGATCTGAAGTCTCATGAGAATTGGGGCTACTTGTTAGACGCACCAATCGTTAAAAGCCACCTTTAGAATTCGTGCTCTCTCGGAGACAGTTCGCCTAGCTCATATGTGAAATCAGCTTCGCAGTCACTCAGCCCCGAAATAGTATATTATGGCCAACAACATCGCATCAAACTCGGCTGAAGCATGTGAGATTCACATATAGGTCATAGCAGCCTGCCAGCCCTGGGTTGGAGTAACGGTTTCGTCTTCTCTAGACAAAGTAATGTCGAAGCCTTCAAAATGACCAACACGATGAAATCGCTGGCAGTATCTTCTATGTCACTTGGTAAAATAATGCTGTTATAATAGGAAATAAACAGTCGTGGAAACCAGTTGCTCAATTAGAATTTTTTTTTTCTTTCATTGATCTTGTCCTGTGTCTCAATTAAGAAGGGCAATATTATAAATCCATTATACATGAACAAAGGCTTGTGCAGCAGCAAGTAGGAGTCAATCTGCATGATATTCGGCAGGCTACGTTTCGGTGAGAATAATAGTCTACAACGCCTGGGTACTTGGCTTAGCAGATGATGCTGTGCTGAGCACGTCTATGTTATCCTATCGAGTAAGTGGGCATAATATGGATGTCCCGTGCCATATTCAGCTGTCACTGGCGATTCCAAGTGAGCGTGAAATGTGCATTAGTGACGGGGATGACCACTCCCAGAACAGATCGTCCTAGGACCTATGGCCTTATGGTCCCTACTTAATTTACTACACATTCAAGAATTGCCTGACATCAGCGATAATGAAAGCGTTACCGAAAAATCTTGAAAATACTCAAAACCATCATGTGTATCGTAATTACAATGACTGCCCAATGGGATATTGACACCAGCTTCAAGGGACAGATTGTCATAAGCCAGGGGAATGGTGCTCACAGACTATCCAGGCGCAGCGGTATAAGAAACAAACCAGACCACTGGATTTCAAAACTAGGGAGTTCTCTATACAACAAAGGCTCTCTATGATATGATTATATATTGATATTTCGTTACTATGGAGTGCGTACTTGAAGGCTGTATGCCTTTGTGTATTATTTCGGATGAAGACATATGCACATATCAAGCCTTTCTATTATAAGCAATGGCATGTCGAGATAAGAAGTTCTGATTGGATACATGGCCCCTGTCGATGTATCTAGCGGGGTGGACTATCAAGAGGTATTTCGTACTACCAAAAGCTGATCGACCGAATATTTACCGACTCATTTGCTCGTGACAGAGGCTTGCGCGACGACTCACCAAGCGCTTCGATTTAAGTGAGGCTTAACGACTTCGAATCAACTTCCCGGTGCCACAGAATACGAGCACAAGGATTAAGACATTGCAAGGCGAGTGCTAGCTATCCCATAAGAACCACGTTGTGGACTGTGTTTCGATAAATATCCGGCGCACGATACCTTTGTTGTACTCCCACATTCCCTACCAGCCGCATTCGTCAGCCACTGAAGTCACTCTGGTCTCTCATGCCAGTAAAGACTAGCCTCGCCCGAGCGCGCCAGCGGACGATATACAAAAGGAAAACCATCATGACCAAGCCCTTTGTTTCTATCCCTAGCGACAGGGTTTTACGTGAGCCGGTTGATGAAGAATTTACCACACGCATGGCCAGTTCTTCACTTCACGGAACCTATTCAGCAGCACCAATGATTCCTGATTTGTTTACTACGGACCCCCCTATCAGGGACGAACTCGTTACCGCTACCTCCATCTTACAAGATAGTACGGTGGATGAGTGCCTACCATTCCTGGCCGCGGAAATCCAAGATATCGAGTACAACGCCTTTGGCGTGCCTCATCTTGATCGGCAGCGACATATTAGGTTTCTTCGAAAAAATCTAGAAAAGCTCCCCGCTCCGTTCTTAGCAGCCGATGCAAGTAGGCCGTGGATCTTCTATTGGTGCCTGAATGGGTTGTCTCTATTGGGCGCTGACGTCTCATGTTACCGGGACGACCTTGTTGAGACCGCACGCTCCATACAGAATGATACGGGTGGATTTGGAGGAGGGTTTGGTCAATTATCCCACTTAGCCACTACATACGCTGTAGTCTTGGCGCTGGCGATCGTTGGCGGGGAGTCTGCGTATGAAGTCATTGACCGAAGGGCGATGTGGAAGTGGCTATCCAGCTTGAAACAGCCAAATGGTGCTTTCCAGATGACTATAGGGGGAGAGGTCGACGTAAGGCAAGTTAATCTTGTCGAGCCGACCTTCGAGGGAGAGGCCTCTCTAACCATGTTACCAGGGGGGCATATTGCGCGGCCGTTATTATCACTCTACTAAACCTCCCTCTCGATCTATCCCCCGACTCTCCGGCATGGACGGCTAGCCGGCCGGATCTATTCACAGGCCTAGCGGAATATGTACGCCAATGTAAGGGATCCTAGCAACGTAACTCCCTCCTCCTCCTCAGGACGCAGGCTAATCGTGCAGGCCAAACATTCGAAGGCGGTATCTCCTGTAAACCGGACGCGGAAGCGCATGGCGCATACGCGTTCTGTGCTTTAGGCTGTCTTGCCATTCTTGATGCGCCCCATCGTATTTTCACTAGGTCTGTAATGTCCGGCCTTCTACTACGACGCCTGACAGCGTAGGTAAATCTCGCTTACACTAAAATTCCGGTTGTAGATATCTCGACGTCCCTCGTCTTATCTCTTGGCTTTCGTCGCGACAGTATGCTCCAGAGGGCGGACTCGGCGGCCGAACCAACAAAGTCGTTGATGGCTGCTATAGTCACTGGGTCGGCGGTTGCTGGCCACTGATTGAAGCTAGCATATTTGGCCCGGCTGACCTCCCACCAAGTAAGAACACCAGTGAAAAGTTGTATACGGAACCCTATGACCTTTACAGTCGCGACGGTCTTATTCGCTACATTCTTTGTTGCGGCCAAGATCAGTCAAAAAGGGGTGGCATGAGGGATAAACCAAGTCGGTAAGTCCACAGATGTTCGTTCATAATTTTGCGCCTAAACTGAAACGACTTAAAAAATAAAAAGACCCTCAGATGCGTATCATACTTGCTACGTGCTTAGTGGCCTTTCCTCCGCCCAGCACGTTTCTCGTTTGCTCGCCACGGATGGCGAAGGCCTGACGATGCATTCGAAATATGACGTCTCGCCGCATACCAGTAACCCCCAGATTTTCGACGAAGAAGACCGCGTTAACGCAACTGATCCTGTATATGTGATCCCTGAAAGAAAACGGAAAGATATCATGTCATATTTTTTGTCAAAATCGGGGTTTTGACCCGCTTGTGGCCGCATTATAAGAGACCCTATCCGACGCTACGCCGGGCCAATACGAAGAGGGCTGAGATTTTTCTTCATATTTCCACAATGCCTTGAACCTAAACTATTCATGGTTGGGCGTTGGCACTATAGGCTTTTCTTTCACGTGTCTAGCAGTATTGCATAGCTGAAGTACTGTGCCTTGTTACTTACTCATATAACGTTATGAATCCCCCTTGAACGGTGACGGGCTGATCCGAGCCAACCTAGAGGGGCATGCCGGACGCGAAGACAGTTGAAAATAAATCAGCTGGAGCCCCTGTCATTACTGGATGACATGCCTCCGCAGTTACACATTAGGACAGCGCATCAAGAGGTTCGGCCACGAAGATTGGTTCGCTCACGGTACGAGAAGGGTCAGTAGACCTCGACTATACCCTTTTCACACCTGTCTACAGGATGTAATATGCACATCACGATCAACAGTCGAGAGCTCTGCTACTGGTAATACAACAAGGGCAGGTTGGTGAGGGAAGCTACGCCCGATTGCAGTGAAACAGAACCAGACGGCAGGATTTCTATGCATTCGTTCGTCTACCCTTCTCCACTCTATGCCACCCTTCTGTCCAACACGACGAACGGTACCTTAATCAGCAGCTCGGGCGGGCGGGCTGCGAGTAAAATACTGCTCGCTCGGTACGGTGGCAAGGTCTGCCAGGGGCTGGGTTCGACTTGGCTTGGCTTGTCCTGTCCAGACTTCCTGAGGAACGCGCCACTGGCTTACAACTGTAATGGCTCGAAAACCCGAGGTTTGACGGCAAACGGCAGCTTTTAGTCAAGGCTGGGAGGCTGGTTAATCGTATGACGGCACCTATCGCCTCTTGACACTGCAGTTGTAGTTGCTGCTGAGGAGGTACCATCTACTGAGACGTGCTGTGCAGAAATGCATGAGCTTTGCACGGATCGACCCGGCAGCATCGAAAGTGTTGGCCACTGTCGTGGTAGTTTCGCAATTTCACGCCCCCCTACACCCCTCCTCCTCCTTCCTCCTATCTGCGCCTCGCACTGATATGGCCACAGTCGGCCTTTTGACGTGGCAGTCCCCATTCCGGCCGGCTGTGTGGCCGTGACTTCAGATGACAGAGCGATCTTGTACCGAACTAACGCAATAGGAGAGGTAGCATTGGAACTATGACCACTGATCGCATGCGCTTCGCACGATTTAGTGAGATGCTGTACTACAAGCTCATGCGCACCCGCAGCACGCCGCAGCGGAGTCGTGGACTCGACCATCGAGGGTTGAATGAATGACTCGCTCAACATCTCCCGCAGACGCTCTCCAGCATTACCGGGTCAAACATGGTCGACTCGAGAAAACGCAAGTCAACCCTGTGTTTGCAACTCTACCACATGGCATTTCGTGTATCTTGATGAGACTTGTCGTCATCGCCACAGCCAACATGACTTCAAAGGGGTGGCGGGATGCATGGTGGACCATTATCAGTCAATGGAAGGCTATGTGCGATGAGATAGCATCTAACAAGTAATGAACGCATGTGAATAGTACCCACGGGCCCCAGGCCTCTGTTTTTCTTCGCTCCTTATTTTTGCGGGTGTATTGTGGACAAGGCTCGGTACGCGACATGGACCTGTTAGTGAGGCCTATGCTAATACGCGACACGTCCGGTTAGATAGCCAACGTTGTTCAGTCAGCCCGTTCCTAGCGTGCCCGTGAGACCCGACCGATTGCTTCTCGAAGGTAGCTTTTCAGAGGCTTAAATCAGCCGTGATGATCTCACGGTTGTCCCCCTTTCCCCATCAGTCATACCCCAGCGGTCTTAACAACATCAGGCTGGCTGATGTTGAACCCTTTTGGATGTTGTAAACAGGTTGCATTCGCTGACGGAATGACCTTGGGTGTATGTATGTATGTCTCTGACTACTACTCTGGTCTCAGGCTGGGTAGGATCGTGAGCGCTCCCAACCGTGTACGTGGAGAAAAGAATCCGTCTGCAAGATCCCCCCTCGTCTTAGCCTAGATGATGGCGTTATGTGTACTGCATAAGAGCTTATTCTGCTGCTGCTGCTGCTGCTGCTGCTGTCTGCTTAATCTTATTAGTTTGCATAGGGGCCGTTCGTTGACTTAGATGAGAGTGACCTTCATCTTCTCTGAATATTCCAGAAGGCGTTAATGGATACGCCCTCCTTTGTTGCCGATTTTAACCCTAAAAGTTAGTTCTATCGAATTAAGACTATTAAAAGCACACTAGTGTCGAATTGACAAGATCGTAGATCCCTCCCCCTTAACTACCTTCCATGTACATAGTAGGTAACGATAACTTGGGAGGGCCCATTTTTATTTTTCTTGTGTATTTCCCATCTCGTCTATTGATGTTTTTCTTTCCCCTCTCTCTCCAACCTTGCCCCCCCTCATACACACGTTACTGCGTACCGACCGACCCTGCGACCCTATTACTTACATATAAAGCTCGAACTAGGTGCACAAGGTAGGTTACATACCTAGTTTAGTCTACGCGACCTCGATTGACAAGTCCTACTACTACAATTCCGGCAAGTCTTGTATTTTTTTATAGTTACGTGCCCTGCCATTGACATTGATGAGGCCTTGCCATTGTCATGCCTGCTCGGCGTCTCGCCTGTTATTATTGTTGTATCCATCGTAGCAATCACGGCCGTTCCTCCGTCCCATCAAGCTACGAGAACCGCCATGATGAAATATGCAACAAGTCGTCGAGCCTGTCAGGCTAGGTCGCAGCCCGTACCACTACCTCGTCCCTAGGGCGCCGGCGTTGGAATCGCGCTGTACCTGTTACCCAATCTGACATGTACAGAACAGCGTCCATCTTGGTTTAATATCAAGCGGCAATGCCAACTCATCATTGCATGAGGTGTTAAGCGTCTGGTCTTTGCCTAGTCGCCTCGCCTCTCGCTGGCATTGGTGATGCTCATTGGCCAGACGTCTGTAGACTCTCAGTGGCTCCTGTCGGTCTTCGCAGGGTCCCCAATGGGCTCTCCAATGGCTTCTTAGGGCCGAGACCAGGTTCACGTTGAGACCAGGGTCGCCTAGCAGGCCAGCCAGTGTGTTCATGCATCTCATTCTTGCTCACCGACTTCGTGGTTTCCGGCTCAAGCCAGTCATTCGACTCTCTCACTGCAATTTTGGCTCCAGAAAAAAAAGGAATGATAGAACAGAAGAGTTGACTTCCGTATATGGCCGCCGACACGAAGTACAAGCGCCGACAGCTACCCTTTTTTGTCCCCAATACTTTGCTACTATTACATATGGCCCGGTCATTATTTTTTTGCCTCTATTTTAGTCGAATTTCCCTTAGACCACCGTCATCGGCTGGGCCGCTGATTTGTCCGTTCTGCTTCTGCTTTCTGCTTACGCTCTTGTCTATTCTGCCTCGTGTGCGAATCGCTGAGCTCCCTTTCGGTCCACTGCGCGTAAACGATTTATTCTCCTGCTCGGGAACAGTCTGATCCAGTGGATTGGTTTCTGGTTGTGTTCCCCCCAGACCCGGGCCCTCGTCGTCACGTCCCCTCATGCCAGTCGTGCCCCTCTCTCATCTCCCATTTCGATCTCTGAGTCCTTGTCATGTACATGGATCTATACATACAGGATACAGGTGCGCGTACATCAACGGACAGGCATCGTGGTAACATGGCAGGTGGGCATGCATGTACGTGGGGAGGAGGTAGGTATCATTGTTGACCTTCTTGCTGTCCCGCTGGCCGTTCGAAAACACCGTTTACAGTACCAGTTACCATTGTTTTGATTCAATTCGCTGTTGCATTAGTGGCCACCTAGAGAGGCCATCTTGGAACGACAGTTCGTCTCTCTCTCCCTCTAGCTCTACCTGCTACCTTGCCCCCCCTTCCAGACACAGCAAGCCAGGCACATCCCTCTCTGCGGTCCTCCGGGAGTGTCTGAAGGAGGAGCCGTGACTGGTGGCCAGCCCAGCGGATTGGCCCTCCTGGATGTTTTTGTTTTGTTTTTTTCTCTCTGTCTCTCTGTTTCCCTTCCTAATCTGCAGTTCCGCCGAGGTCGTAGATTGGCCGCAGGACTGGTCCCAATTTCATTTTGCCACTTCACTATGCCTACCTCTGCATATACATCGTCCTTATTACCCAGCTGGCTCCATTGTCGGACAGGGTTATGATAAAAAAACAAATAGCTACAGACGGAGCCGGAGACGGCGGTACCACATTCTTCCAGAAGGAGTACCCGCGAAAACTTATCAGAGATGATCGTCTATGGGAATGCATACCCCATGTGTTGCGGTGGAGTTGCCTAGTCTCTTGAGGTTTTATCAACTGGCAACGACACGCGCCAACACAGCAAGATGGGGTCACACTCTTCAAGAGCCGCATCTTTACCTGCGTCAATCGACCTTGTTCCCTTCCGTCCCATTGCCATTCGGCCTGGTCTGCTTTTAATTGCGTCTTTAGATATCCCTGCCCCGCACTAACAACTCAATTTCTGCAATAAAGCACACATGTCTCGCCGTCGATGGCTCGTCTTTCTGCACCGCAGCCCTGAATACGTAGCCTAACCTCCTTCTTCAACACCACCATTACCACACCTCTGCGCCTTGTAGTACAAACTCATCAACGAAACGAACGTCCATTGCTGCTGCCCTATCGGTTCCCAACACTCTTCATCTCGCTCGCTACGCTTTCCCCACGGTTGGGCTCGACTGCATACTCGAAGGCGTCCGGAATCTCATCCCGTATTTGCTTACAACATCGTCTCTCCCTGGAAAACACAGATACCCGGGCCAATCTGTTGGTGGGGGCGTTTCCCTATTCCTGAGATACTACCTTGCCGGGTTTTTCTTGCGAATTTCAAGCCATTGAGCGTAGTCAGCAACCATGGGAGGCTTCTATATGCAGTATCTCGAGAGTAAGTTCTGCCTGCTTTAACACACTTTGTGAATTGGCCCGTCTCCAATCACCCACGGTGATGTGCGCAGGGGGGTGTGGGAGAGAAGGACAACGGGGAGTTCGTCTTGTCTTGCACGTGAGCGAATCCCTGCGTCGACGGGACCTGCAGCTTTCCATCACGTTCCCCTGCTGCAAGAATTCAGATTCGATGCTAGCTTAAACTTTAAAACCCCACGTTCCTGGGCTGTGTAGATCGAGCGCCGGGTTTGATCGGGAGTGTTCATCGTCGGGTCGTCATGCATGTATTATGTTCGATGTCTGTCGCGTCATCAGGGCTGCATACACATGCGTGAGCGTTGTTGGCATCGCATGGGGGGGTTTCCAGGATTAGTAGCTAACTTAAATTGTCCGATAGGCCTGTGCCGGCGTCGTGGGTGGCGAGATCCTTCGTACGAGTGCTACAGAGATCCCAGTGGCTTTACTTGCCTCGTCCTGGTCAATGGACGGGAGTACCAGACAGACTTGGCCTACGAATCGGACCATCTCGCCCAGGAGAATGCAGCCATGAGAGCCTTCATGGTATGCCGGAACTTTTCCGTCAACGGAGGCATGCTGGCCCGCAACGGGATCGTCCAGGGCCTCCCGGCCAATGAGTCGACTAGACGCAAGAAATCTCGTCACGCCTCGTCTAGCCACGGCCACGGCCACAAGGAGAGCCGCAACAGATCCGGGCACCACTCGAGCAGCAGCTCAACCGCCTCCTTCGAGTGAGGGGAGGCGTTGTCTGGCACCTGCCAAGGGGTCACTTGTCATACACGAGGAAAAACGGAAAATTCCACCCAATGAGAGCAACACGGGAAAAAATAAAACCAAAATCGACAAAAAAATCGAGGCATCAAAGATTGATATATACACGTGGTGAAGCTTCACAGCTTATCCCTAAGGCATATTCCGCGGAATACCCCCACCCAGCATATCGCAATGAGAAGGGAAAGGAGAGACAAAATCTTGCATACATCAACGAATTACGACCTAACGAAGAATTGAGACGACTTGACGAAAACGACCTATAATCATGGCCATCTATCTACCTCCCATCTTTCCGGGAGATTTTCTCCTACTGCTATTTACTACCTTGATACATCTGTTTGATGTTCACTTTTCTCTCTCCCCTTTCTAAAATTTAAAAAAGACTTGATGAACCCCCCCTATTCTCGGCCTATAGGGACTACAGAACCAGGCCGGAGTTCAGGAAAACCAATTTCACCCGGAGGCAACTCTGTTCTTTGGCCCAGCAATGACTGAATATCCTCAAAATCCAATATATACGGTGTTCACAGTAGGCAGGCCTCGCCTACCTCATGATCTGGTCCAGCAGACCTTCATCTTGATCATGATAGACTTCTCTTGAAGAACGACGCGGGACATTTTTCGGGCCCGCTAGAAAACAAAGCAACGCAGCATGTCTTTAGCGTGACATCTTTCGGCGGATTCCGTTCGTCAGCATTTTCGATTCCCTACATATTCGCAAGACTACGAGGAGGACTGGAGAGAGGGCTAGACTGGAGATGAAGGAAAGCAAGGTCAACAAGGCAAATCACTAGGAAAGCGGTGTGATGGAAAATAGGATCTGCTTGGATTTGGCGTCTTGCTTTGAATCGAATCAGCGAATGGAGGTGGGAAGTTTTCTCTCTGCTTGGACTGGACGCTTTTATAAATACTGCCCTTGGGGGCACATGATGATTTTATGACTACGAAGCTTATGAAGAATTTAATTAATGACTATTACGACTTTCCGGATTTATCAGTCGTCCTATCTTCCATTGTTCACAATCAGAATCGTGCCGATCTTCATGTGATGCAAGTTATGTACCTACTCAGAAGGGATATATGATGACTTCTCCGAGAAATAACCGTCAGCATGGTGCTACCTAACATGTGAAGTTGATGATTTGAAACCCGCTATGTTCTTATCTAGATAGGGATAAGGGATATATAAGCATTCTGACGTATGCATGGAATAATGCGAGTTTTGATTAATATGGTGTGAGGGTGTTGTCGGTGCCTGGCATGTGGCACCACCCTTTTCTTTTGCTCATATCGGACGAAATCTAAAAAAAGCATACACCACCAGACCACCCCCGGATCAACGTCCCCAGCTTTTTGTTCGAGATCATCGTGGTGTGTGTGCTGTGTACGCAGTAGGCTGGGTAGGTGTGCCATAACCTTGCCGCGGAATGGAACCTGCGTTTCCTCCGGTCTGTGCCTGTTGTGACTGTGACTGCAACCGTGACCGTGACCGTGACACGACATTCGCCGACCAGATAAAGGTCGATAAAGGTCGGCAGGATGAAGGTTTCTATGCAGTCAGTGTGCAACTACATACATCTCAGGACCAGAATCCCCGTGGGGGGCACAAGTGGAACAGAGACGCATATGACTTGCAATGAAACTCTGGTGAGCACAATAGACTTCGAGTCTGCCGCGGCCGAGTCTGCACCACATACTTAATACCAACTTTACCGTATCTACGTTTAAGTAGTTCGTCGCCTCCACATAAGCGAGAGCTACCGTACATACTAGCTTACCTCGTTCAAAATCGTCTATAGTAGAACACTCTGATGCCCTGCTTCAATCAATCCGGTGAACATTAGGCCTGATAGCCAGATCAGCCTAGATTATTAGTACACGGGATATCTACGAGTATGAAATTCTATTAAAAGGCCAACTCGTGTCGGGCCTCATATCATCAGCTAATGAGTACGGATTGCGTATAGATGGTGGAGTGATTCCACCGCTTTTCCTCACACCAATACGAGAAAATAGCAGTACCTCTTATTACATCTTATTACTAGGGATCAATCAATCAATCACTCAACTGTACATTTTACATGTACGCAGTATGCAAGAAATGATTACATAGGGATTTACTTGCTTAGATAGTACATACATACATACATACGTACAGTATCATACTCAGTTGGGTATCATACAGTTTAGGAAGTTAAAGGGGATGCATGCTCATCATCAATCATTAACATTTTAAGAAGGCATATGCAAATGCCTACTAAAGTAGACTGGGATTTCCCTTAGCTTAAACATTATTAAGGAGGTACGCATGTAGATTGGCGAAAATCAGAACTCCCCTGGGCAGTTAGTAGAGAGAATCTTGTTGTGTGGTACCTCACGGGCCTAGTGGTGGTCTGATTGGCTGGCGACGCTCAGCCTTTTGCTCAGGTGCCAGGCTGGCCAGGGGGCTCCAGCACAAAGCTAGGGGGCACACTAATTTCAAGCATTTACCAAGTTCCAGGGGTGGGTGGTCGGGGTGGTGTCCTTCCATTTGTTCAATCAATTCAAGATAATTATGGGAACATTTTGTCGCGACTCCAACTTCCAAAAAAGCCCAACTGTCCTCACTCCGCCGTCCGTATCTTACGATCTCGACTTCACTTTCATAAAAGTAAGCAAAACTGCCTGACTGACACAGTCCCGTGTTCCGTTATTCTATTTCTTTTTCATAACACAACTCACATGTTGCCACCTGGTCTAACTTAAGTCGCCATCTCCCAGACCCTCAACACCACACCGGTTCCCGTTCTTTGAGCCCCTCTCCGCTCTCCGCCGCTCACCGTCAGATCACCGTCGTTCGTTCTTCGCAACCGCAAGAAGTGCACAACGCTCCGTTGCACTTTTCTGACATTCACGCTCACTTGACCGTTACTTACTTTCCAGTCAAGTCTTTCACTCAATCAACGCCAAAATGAAGGGTAAGTCATCTCCAAAGAGTCGACTCCTCATGCATTGTCAAAGAACCCTGCGCGCTAACTTATCCCTCCTCCTGAACAGCCCTCATTCTTGTCGGTGGCTTTGGCACCCGTCTACGGCCCTTGGTACGTGTGTAACCATGCCATTTCTTGGTTTCGACCATGAAGTAGCAATGTTCTCCTTCCCTGGCCTCGAAAGCTAACACCGGCCCTTGTGTAGACCCTCACTTTACCTAAGCCCTTGGTCGAGTTCGCGAACAAGCCCATGATTCTGCACCAGATCGAGGCTTTGGCTGCTGTTGGTGTGACCGATGTTGTCCTTGCTGTCAACTATCGGCCCGAGATTATGGAGCGGGTCCTGAAAGAGGTTGGTACCCGAAACAGACTCCGAAGTTCGCCCCCTTTTTGCCCTCGGCTGACCCGACGTTTGTGTAGTATGAGACCTCGCTGGGCGTCAAGATCCATTTCTCGCTCGAGAGTGAGCCCCTCGGCACCGCCGGTCCTCTGAAGCTGGCAGAGGAAATTCTAGCGAAGGACGATTCGCCCTTCTTTGTCCTGAACTCCGATATCACCTGCGACTTCCCCTTCGCGCAGTTGGCCGAGTTCCACAAGCAACACGGTGATGAGGGTACTATCGTTGTGACCAAGGTGGAAGAGCCATCCAAATATGGTGTCATTGTGCACAAGCCCAACCACCCCACGCGTATTGACCGCTTCGTCGAGAAGCCCGTCGAGTTCGTCGGAAACCGCATCAATGCCGGTCTTTACATGCTCAACACGTCGGTGCTGAGCCGCATTGAAAAGAACCGCCCAACCTCTATCGAGCAGGAGACCTTCCCGGCTATCGTTCGCGACGGCCAATTGCACTCCTTTGATCTGGAGGGCTTCTGGATGGACGTGGGTCAGCCCAAGGACTTCCTGACGGGTACCTGCCTGTACCTCTCCTCGCTGGCCAAGAAGAACCCCAAGTTGTTGGTCTCACCGTCAGAGAGCTACGTCCACGGCGGTAACGTCATGGTAGACGAGACTGCGAAGATTGGCAAGAACTGCCGGATCGGCCCCAACGTGGTCATTGGCAAGGGTGTCATTATTGGCGATGGAGTACGCCTGCAACGATGCACGCTCCTCCCGGGATCCAAAGTCAAGGACCATGCTTGGATCAAGAGCACCATCGTCGGCTGGAACAGCACCGTCGGCAAGTGGGCTCGCTTAGAAAATGTCACCGTCCTCGGCGACGATGTGACCATCGGCGACGAGATATACGTCAACGGCGGTTGCGTCCTCCCCCACAAGAGCATCAAGGCGAACGTTGACGTGCCTGCCATTATCATGTAATCGCTCTGATCCAGCACATATGTTATTGGCAACCAATTTTCGATTTTAATTTCTGTTCCGCTTTCGAATGTATATGTGGCCAACTTGACTTTCTTCTTCGACCTTTTAATACTCCTATACGATCACATTCCCCTGGCCTTCCCGGAGAACTCTCTTCTCAGCATTTAGTTCATTTCTTCAATCTAAAGTAGGATGGCGTTCCGGTCAGCATGTCGGAATGGACGACAACAGCAATTGTGTTTCGGGATTCGAGGCATCTTGGCCAGCCATCCTCGATGGATCTGGCCCAGAACAGAGGAATCCTTTACCCAGAAGTTCGATCCTGTCGCCTATAATACCCTTCCACCACGACTTTCCGCGGCGATGCAAATGACGCAGACTAAGTTGGGTGGCAATGGCATTTTTCAGACGCACCAGTTCTGTTTGACCCCTTTTCGAGACGACAAAATGCAACGTACGAGAGCATTTAATAAGAAATGTTAGACGACATGTTTGACGACATGGATGAAGGGTCAACCTGGGGGGGGTTCTCTCAAAATCTGGTGTGGTTTTGGTGTAGGCGAATACGGCATCGGACGAAAGTTGTTCTTCGCATCGGGCATAGCATCAGCGGACTCATTGGGGCGTAGTAGTGTTTTAGAGGGAAATAGGAGTCGGGCTCGCGATGTAGTAGTTTTCACTGTCCCAGCTAAACCCCCCCTAATATTTCTGTCGACCGACCTACTTGGGCAAGAAAAGGGTGGCAAAATGAGAGGAATATATATGAACCAACTTGTTTTAACAAGTATGGCGTTGGTGTATTGCGCGTTGTCAGCTAGTCACGAGGGTCTCTACTGGTTGATAAAAATCCTATATAGCATTAGGGTAATAGATGATGATTCAGCTCTGGACCAAGACTTTTTGCTTTGATATCATGTTTGCCTCCTTCAGAAGACTAGGTAGGTAAGTCCTATCTAAGCTGAGGTTGGGAATTAGAGGGCCAACTTTGGCTCTCTGTTACTGATAAGTTAGATGCTAGTCAAGTAGAAAAGCCCATGTCTTACGCCCATGTCTCTTCTCCCTCCCTTGAAGGATATCCTTGAGTATTGAATTCCAGCGCGGAAACTGAGACCATTCACGTGGCTCGGCAGCTCCCTTGCAACACGAAAGTCAACCCCTTTTTAAAACGTGTTCTGGGGCTTCCCGTCTTCGAGTTTATCACGGAACCCGCTGATCCAACGCAAGTACATACACACAATGGCTCCGCGATGGCTTCAGCCAGCTCAGGCGAGGACACCGAGGTGATACCTAAGCAACCCCTCCTTTCGGGAACCAATAAGCTAACGACACTGTCATAGATTCTTAATGATAGCATTGTGTTCAGCGTGTCTCGTGTCTTTCTTTCTCGTAGCGGTGGTGTTTTCTCCGCCTGCGGCTATCCGTACGCACCTATCACCACAAACCGAGGAGCTGAAGTTCAGCATACCCACGACGAATTTTTCCCTCCCTGGGCCGCCTCCCCAAGTCACCGAGAAGGATGAGTACAAGGACCGGCTCGTGGGGCTGGGCACGAGCGACCCGGAGCCGCTGCCTGCGGCTGTTGACACTTCGGGATTGCGCTATGCGATTCTCATGCCGACCTTTGTAAGTAAGCAGCACAACGAACCACCAACCTAGCCTCCTTCCCCCCAGGCCGTGGTGTCCCACCGTCGACGTCGCGGTTCTCGTCTAACACCAGCCAAAAAGGAGGGCCACTTCGACAACACCATCAAATTCCTGCAAGACCTGCGCTGCCTATGCGTGGACCACAACGAGCTCGACATCCAAATCATCGTATCAGACTCGCACGAGCAAGCCGCCTTCCGTGCACTACTCGCCGCCCGCTTGCAACCCTGCAACAGCACCTACAGCCGCTTCCCCGTTCCCCCAACCCTACGCGCGGCACCGGCGCCGCGCGTCAACGTGACGAACCTCTTCGACATCCTCCCTCCCCTGCTTCTGGACACGGAGGGCGTAAGCGCGGACGACACGTCCCCCCTCCTGCGCGCGCGCGGGAAGTACGTCTACCAGTCGGTCAAGAAGCTGGCGGCGGCGTTCGCGTTCGCGTACGACGTCGCGCTGTGGCTGGACGCCGAGGCCGCCGTCGTGCAGCCGTTCGCCGCCCGCGCGGGGCTGTTCGATGAGTGGGTGCGCTCCCCGGGGCCGCTGTTCCGCTCGCGCATGGCGAGGCAGCCGTGGATGGTGCGGCTCATGGGGGATGCGTGGCGGGTTTTGGGAAGGGAGCAGAGCTCGTTTGGGGAGCTGGGGTGGGTGCTTGAGAGGTATGTGTGTACGTGGGTGCGGTGCGGGTGCGGGTGGTGATGGTTTTGGAACCTCTTCCCCCCCTTTTTCCCTCCCCCTCTTTTCAATTTTTAAGGTTTTTTTTTTTATTCGCTTGGACTGATAGCAAACGCCTCTGCTCTAGCATGATGTGGATGGTGGACAAGGCGATCCTGAACGACATGCGCGACTGGGTCGAGCGGGCGCACGGGATCCCCGACTTCTGGGCCGTGTGGCTCGACTACGGCGCGCCCTTCGAGATCCTCCTCTACAACGCGCACATCGTGGCGCGCAAGCTGGAGACCACGGACTCGGTGTACTCCCCGTACGCGGTCCTCGAGACCGAGCGCGAGATGATCCGCTTTGGAATGCGTAAGCCCTTTCTTTCGTCTCCTACCCTACCCTACCCCTCTTTCTAGTTCCCTACCTAGTGTGTGCGTCTATATATGTGTACGTGTACGCGCGCGCGTGTGAACAAGGCCATAAGCACTAAACGAAACTCAGAGCCGGCGTTCGAGCACATCGAGCACCGCACCGACACGGGCTTCCTCGAGCGCGCCTACACGATGCTGCGGACGCCCGCGGTGTGGCCCAACTTCTCGGCCTTCCTGCGCCGCCACCGCCAGCGCATCGTGCGGCTCGAGGAGCTCGATCTCGCGCCGCCCGAGGTGTACGATCGCCTCTTGCTCGACACGCCGGTCTTCCTCCTCGCCAGCGGCGATGTGCCGCTGCATGAGTGGTGGGAGGGACGCATGAGGGAGGGCGCGCCGTTGTACGGTGGTGCTGTGAATTGGACGGATTTTAGTTGAGGTGTATGTGTGGGCTTGTGTGAATACATACTATGTATGAGTGTGTATCTTCTAAGTTCGTCAGGGTCTCCAGTCACCTCCATGAGACCCTTAGATTGGGTCGACTTGCAATTTGGAACTACACAATAGTAGAAATATGGAATATGATTGTTAAAACCTATCAGGCTCTAAGTTAGCACCTTCAGCCATATACTACACGTGTGGACTACCCGAACTCACATGAGAATATTCTGAAGCCAGGCGATAGATCACATTCATATGCATTCGTAAAGTATTTTGTAAAAAATTCAATTCTCCCGGCCAGGCTCGGTCGGGTTTGTACTATTAATTACTCGGTGCGTTCGTAATAGTAAAAGGATGCATTACAGGCTCTGTTCAAGCCATTATTCAAACAAGACAAGAATACGCTACGCTACACCCCCCAATGCAACCAAGTTCCCCAAGCAATGCAGGCATCATGTGCCTGTAGGGAAGGTTGTGTGCCTTGCTCCCGACAGCATCAGCGGCATCGTCGTCATAATCTACCAATTGCGCCACGCTCCCCGGTGTCCCCAAGTTTTGATACGATCCCCCCACCACCTCCAATTGAACTTACAACGTCGGCTTGCGCAATATATACGGCCGCGACTCCTCGCCATCATTAGAGTCGTCGTCGTGATCGTCGTCGCGGACCCATCCGCGGCTCATCTCGACGGCACGTTCCCAGTTCTCGTACATGCGGCGGATCTTCTTCTGGTTGGCATGCGGCTGGAAGGTCTTGCGACCAGGCTTCTTCCGCGTAATGATGGTCAGCTCCTCAAGGTTGGACCAGCAGCCCTCGACAGCCAGGCCAGCAGCGATGGCGGCGCCCAGGGCCGTCGTCTCGCGCATGGCGGGACGCTCCACGCGGATCTTGCTGATGTCGGCCTGGGTCTGCATCGTCAGGTCCGAGTTGGACATGCCACCGTCGACGGCAAGGGACGAGAGTCTGTGGTTGGAGTCCCTCTCCATTGCTTCTAGAATAGCGCGGGTCTGGAAGCAGGTCGCTTCCAGGGTCGCGCGAGCGATGTGACCTCGCTGCGTGTGCTGGGTGATACCAACTGTTCGGAGAATTAATGGTTGATCGTTTAAGTGGATCCTAGTAAGAATAAAATGGGGACTTACACAATGTTCCTTTCGCGTCGTCAATCCAGTACGGCGCGAACAGGCCACTGAAGGCCGTGACAAACACCACTCCGCCGTTGTCGCTGACACTCTCGGCCAACTCACCAACTTTGGTGGAATCCCGGATAAATCCCAGGTTGTTCATCAAAAATTTGACTCCGGAGCCGCCGACAGCGACACTGCCCTCCAGGGCGTAAATCGGGTCCCGGCCTTTGCCGAAGTCGAATGCAACGGTAGCTAGCAGGCCGTATTTGGACAGCACCGGCGAATTGCCGACATTGTACAACAAGAAACACCCGGTACCATAGGTATTCTTTGCTTGACCTGGTTTGAAGCCGCACTGGCCGATCAGGGCACTAGACTGGTCGCCCAAGCAGCCGGCAATTCTACATCCCTCCAAGGCGCCGCTTCCGATCGTACCGAATTCTTCGGGGTCGGAGGATGGCACGATCTTGGGCAACGTGACCTTGGTCTGGTCAATCTCGAAGAAGTTTAGGAGCTCATCATCGTATTTGCGGGTGTGCAAATTCATGAACATAGTTCGACAAGCGTTGCTGGGGTCCGTCACGTGGACGTTCTTGTCCTTGCCGTTCAGGCGGTAGATCAGCCAGCTGTCTACGGTACCGAAGGCGAGGCGCGACTCTTCGTAGGCCTCTCGGACGGCCAGGTTGTTTTGTAACAGCCAAACCAGCTTTACACTGGAAGGATAGGTACTAATCGGGAGACCGCAGAGCTCCGGGATCCTGTCGGCGTTCGGGCGCGCCTTCAGGTCCCGGACGATGTCTTTGGTTCGTGTATCCGGCCACACGACAGCGTTGCACAGCGGCTCTCCAGTAAACTTGTCCCAACATACCGTGGTCTCTCGCTGGTTCGTGATGCCCACGGCCTTGACCTGGGACCGGTGGTAGCCTTTGAATGTGAACTGCTCCATGGCCCTCTCGATACAAGCCTGGACGGAGCTAAGCAGCTCCATAGCGTCGTGTTCGTGCCATCTGAGTCGCGATACGATGTTAGCTTACCGTGTGCATTTGAGGAGTATTTTGCGAAAACGACGTCATGATGACTTACCCTGACTCAGGATACAGATTTTCGAACTCGATTTGATGGCTGGCTACGGGGTCGGTCTGGCTGTTGAAGATCAGGAAACGCGACGACGTCGTGCCCTGATCTATACTGCCGATGAACCATTCGTTCTCATCGACGACATGGTTTTTGGCTGATGCGTGCCCGTTGGCAACGCCGTTTGTGTGGCCATTCGTGTGGCCATTAGCACGGCCGTTGGCATGTCCATTGGACTGCTCGTGAGCATGAACACCGTTGCTGTGTCCATTGGTGCCGTTGGTTCCATTGGTATATCCGTTGGTGTGTCCATTTACATGGCCGTTGGCGTGGCCGTTGCTGTACCCATTGGTGTTACCGTTGGTGTGCCCGTTGGTGCGAACACCATTGGTCTCGTATATCTCTCCCATTCCCGGTTGGTGGTGATTGTAAGATATAAAGGATATGAATATAGAGGAGGTTGGAATGTGTGTAGAAGGGGAGGCCGGCTGCAGCAATTTGACCTTATGCTAGCTGTTGGGGGCGAGATGACGTGGGCTGCGTGAAATAGAATTCAAGATAGAATTCGACGAGTGCGTTGGCGGGATGGAGATTCGTCTGATAACGGATAGTGTTGTAGGTTGCGACAGAGCGCGGAGAAAAAGCGTAGGTGGTTGAGGGTGAAGAGGGTGCAGATGGTGAAGAGGGCAGAAAAAGGGTGTAGAGAGGAGGAAGGAGGGTAGGAAGGATGAGACAATGGAGGAGCAGGAAGAGGAGAAGAAGTAGTAGTATGAGTAGGAGGAAAACATCGTGGTGGTACTTTGTAAGGTTGACCACACAAACCGCAGCGCAGCAACAATGGCAGAATGGCAAAATGGCACTATTGCTTGCATGCAGACCGGATTAGGTGGGATGGGAATGGGAAAAGCTGAGGTACTGCGTACTACTACGTACAGGGAGAGGTACATGTACATGCATACAGGGGGGGGGGGGGGGGGGGGCCCCCGCCCCCCCCGTGAGAAGCCGCCCGGGGGGGGGGTTTTTGGGGGGTGGGGGGGGTGGAGGCGGGGTTTGGGGTGGTCCTGGGGCTTTAGTTTATGGCGCCATTTGGG